>JARKHS020004887.1:0-362500 GCA_030143305.2 Amblyomma americanum
ATGGAAGCAGGAAGCCTAGCAGCGTCCTTCAGCTCTCTCTTTTTCTTCCTCTTTCTCCGCGGGTCAGTCCTTCATCTTCTGCTTCTTCCGTCGAGGTTCTGTGGAAGCACGTTACATTTCCCTCCTCGCAGACGATGCCCGTCGGGCGAGTTAAACAGACCGTCTGGGATGGAATCGCTTGAGGCGGGCTACATGCACCACCTGAGATTGGCGTGACCGTCGACCACTAGCAGTTAGTCGTGCTATAACGTAATTAACGTCACTTATGCACTCCAACACAACAAATGGTCCAGTGTAGTGGGATAGCAGTTTCTGACACAGACCACGCTTGCGTAGAGGGGTCCACAACCACACAATGTCACCAGGAACATAAGAAACTTCTTGGTGTTGGACGTCGTAGCGGTTCTTGGAACGCTCTTGCGAAGATAAAATTCGAACGCGGGCAAGCTGGCGAGCTTCTTCAGCTCTGCAGAGTGTGGTCGCAAGAGAAGGTTCATCGTGGATGAAAAATGGTAGCATGGTGTCAAGGCCGCAGCGAGGCGAGCGAGCATAGAGCAGGTAAAAGGGGCTGTAGCCAGTTGTCTCATGTTGCGCGGTGTTGTACGCATGAGTGATGAACGGGAGTACGCCATCCCAGTCCTTATGATCTGCAGCGACGTACATGGCAAGCATGGTGGTGAGCGTACGATTAGTGCGTTCTACCACACCGTTCGTTTGGGGATGATATGGCGTGGAGTGGCGAAAACTGCAGCTGCTGAGGCGGAGAAGTTCTTCAACAACGTCCGCTGTAAATTGACGTCCACGGTCGCTAATGAGAACTGCAGGAGGGCCGTGCCGAAGAATGACGAATCGAAGTAAGAAGTTAGATACTTCAGACGCAGTAGCAACTGGTATCGCGGCTGTCTCACAATAACGGGTTAAGTGGTCTACGCACACAAGAATCCATCGATTTCCTTTAGAGGATCGTGGGAAAGGTCCAAGGAGGTCAATGCCAACTTGCTCAAACGGGGCTGTTGGAGGTGTGATTGGCCGCAATTTGCCCGGTGGACTTGAAGTCGGCAGCTTAAAGCGCTGGCATTGCACACAGCTGGCTACATAGTGCTGGATGGTTGAACGCATGTTAGGCCAGTAAAATCGTTGTTGTGTGCGGTGGAGTGTGCGTGTCACTCCCAAGTGCCCAGACGTGGCGTCGTCGTGCATCATTTCAAGAACTGTGATGCGTAGGCTTTCGGGTACGACAAGAAGCATGCGTGCTCCTCCAGAAGCGAAATTCTTCTTATAAAGCAAACCGTCGCGAATGCAAAAAGTATTCTTTACAAAATCTTGAGCGGCATCAAACAAAGAGGTTAATGTTTGGTCCTTGCGTTGCTCAGATCGAAAAACTTGAAGATCGGGGAAGGCTTGTGAAAGTGACGACAAGTATTCATCAAAGTTGTCTGCGTCGTCCTCAGTCGTTAGAAGCGGCAAACGGGAAAGACAATCGGCATCTGAGTGTTTACGGCCGCTTTTATGCACAACAGTGAAATTAAATTCTTGTAGGCGCAAAGCCCATCGAGCAAGCCGGCCACAGGGGTCACGAAGACTCACTAACCAGCAAAGCGAGTGGTGGTCGGTCACGACGGTGAAAGCATTCCCGTACAGATAGGAGCGGAAGCGCTGTACAGCGAAAACAACGGCGAGACATTCTTGCTCAGTAACCGTGTAATTTCTTTCGCTCTTACTCAACGAACGGCTGGCATATGCTACCACGTGCTGATCGTGACCATGGCGTTGTATAAGTACAGCGCCGATACCGATACCACTTGCATCAGTGTGCACTTCAATTGGTGCAGATGGGCAGAAGTGGCGTAGGATGGGGCCCGAGGTCAAAAGAAATTTCAGATGCCGGAAAGCTGCGTCACATTCGCTGGTCCAATTGAACGGTGCATCTTTATGCAGCAAACACGTGAGTGGGTAAGCGATGTCCGCAAACCTAGCTATAAAGCGTCGAAAGTACGAGCAGAGCCCTAAAAAACTCTGCAGCTCTTTCACTGATTGAGGCACCGTAAAACTTTTGACAGCTTCAATTTTCTTTGGATCTGGTCGAACACCTTCTTTATCAACTAAATGACCAAGAACAATTGTTTCACGGTTCCCAAAATGACATTTCTTGGAATTGAGGATAAGGCCAGCTCGTTCCATGCAATCAAGCACAATATCCAGACGGCGGTTGTGCTCACTAAACGTTTTGCCAAAAATTACAACGTCGTCCAGATAACATAAACAAACTTGCCACTTGAGGCCACGCAGGATTGTATCCATGAACCGCTCGAATGTTGCAGGTGCATTACATAATCCGAAAGGCATAACGTTGAACTCGTAAAGTCCGTCTGGTGTAATGAATGCCGTTTTTTCCCTATCTGCAGCGTGCACGGGGATTTGCCAGTAGCCGGATCTCAAGTCAATAGAAGAAAAGTATGAAGCGGAGTGCAGACAATCAATTGCGTCATCTATACGTGGAAGCGGGTAGACGTCCTTATTCGTGGCCGTATTTAAGCGACGGTAGTCAACACAGAACCTCCATGTGGCATCTTTTTTCTTAACAAGGATAACTGGAGCCGCCCAAGGACTGGAGGATTCTCGAATTATGCCTCGCTTTAGCATCTCTTGAACTTGGTCATCTATTAACTTACGTTCAGTGGCTGAGACTCGATAGGGCTTCTGGCGTATAGGAGGTGCGGAGCCGGTGTTGATCGTGTGATGAATACGACTGGTAGGCGGTGGTGTTGAATCGTCTTTGGCAAAGTCGAACACGAACACGTGTTTCAGAAGGAGTTCCACTAGAGTGCGACGCTCGGTTGGGGAAAGAGCCTGATTAATCATAGCCTTAACTTGGGTCTCCATATCTCTTTTCACGTGCTGCTCACTGACAGAGTTGGTTAACGCCGCGACGAAACCTGACACACCTTCCTCGAAACGGGCGAGTTTGAGGCCCCGGGGCAACACAGCTGGCTCTTCAGAGTGGTTCACTGTCCACAGCTCGGTACGGCCTCTCACCACGGGAACGACGCAACGAGGCACGACGATACTCTTCTTAGAGCAGGCGAGTGTCGTAGGCTCTACCACTGCTTCAAAAGATTCGCACTGATTGTGAATAGAGGAAACCCGCACGAATGCTGCAGAGAAAGCTGGTACAATAGTATCTTCTTCCACCGCAAATGCTCCAAAATCCGGTGTCGAGTTATCCACAAGAGCTGAAAGTAACGAAGAATTCAAAGCAACTTCTCCCGTACGACAGTCTAAAGTTGCACCACACTCTTGCAGAAAATCAATCCCAAGAATCACATCATGCGTTGACCGTGGTAGCACTGCGAATTCTGTTCTAAACGTTAGACCACCAATAACAACATCCGAAGCACACACACCAAGTGGAACCAAAGGTTCACCACCGACACCACGGAATAACGCTGCACGGTCACCACTAAACATCACTTTCCTACCTAAACGATTCTTAAACCTCTAACTCATAACGGATACGGTAGCACCAGTGTCCACAAGAGCCATTGTTTTCACACCATCAATAAACACTTCCAGTTTGTTCTTCAACATAAACACGGGCAGAGGTAGATTGGACGTCATCGACTCGCCGGCGGCCTCACCTCCATCGGCCGCGCCTCCTAGTTTCCCGGAGGCGGAGGGGATGCACGACGTCGAGGAGAAGGTGACCGCCGTTGGCGCTGAGGTGGCGGCGTCACACTGCGGTCAGATGCGGGTGATGAACTCCGCAAATTGCTCGGACGGTACGGGTCCCAAGCGGACGTTGGGGGTCTCTGCTGCGCGGTGTGCAGTTGCCCGTAAGTATTCGCCGGGGGTTGGCAGTCTTGAGAAGTTGGGAAACGACGGCGGCAATATCTAGCGATATGCCCTGCAATGCCACACCGGTAGCACAAAGGTTGAGAGCGCCAGCGACCGCCATAAGAGTCCTGGCGAACAAAGTCGCGACGTTGGCTGAAGCCAGGATCTCGCTGCTGACGAACCACGTCTTCTGGGTAGGTGGGCCTCCTTTCTGTCGGCTGGTGGCGATAACGTTGGGCAATGTTCCGATCGTCCATGGGCAAAGTGCCGTTGGGTGGAGCCCACGGAGTCGACAGGGCGGCAACATCTTCCTCCGGTGCAGAACTGTGCCGCAGATATTGTGTGTGGCAGAAGGTATCCCGGGATCTGGACAATTCCTCGCGCACAATCTCTCGAATCATATCAGCCATAGAATTTGGAGGACTGGCTTCAACACTGGCTATAGAGGTGACATTGGCCAATCTTCCGAATTTAGGGGTGATTCGACGCAGCTTAAGAGCTTCAAATGTTCTGCAATGTTCTATAACGTCAGCGGTGGTGCTCAGGCTCTCTTTGCTAATCAGGAAATTGTAAACATCTTCCGCAATTCCTTTTAGAAGGTGGCCGACTTTGTCTTCTTCAAGCATTCTGGAGTTAACTAGCTTGCATAACTTTAAGATGGCTTCGATGTATGCCGTGCAAGTTTCTCCGGGTACTTGCGCGCGGTGAAGCAATGTCTGTTCCGCACGCTTCTTCTTTGCCGATTCATCCCCAAAATTTTTCTTTATCTCGGTCGTAAAGGTAGCCCATGAACTCAGTGTATCCTCATGATTGTCGAACCAGTCAAGGGCAGTGGCGGCAAGGAAAAACACAACGTTAGCCAGTTTAGTAGCAGCGTTCCATCGATTGTATTTGCTCACCCGCTCGTAGTGTTTCAGCCACTCGTCAACGTCCTCTTCAGGTTTTCCAAAAAATGTGCGGGGCTCTCGATAATGTGGCCAGTTGTTCGCTGTGGATAGCCCGGGTTGCTCAGCATTGTCGTCTCCAGGCATGTCCGATGGCAGTGGTGGGAAGCCTGCGAGTCTACGGCTCCTTCGGTAGATGGAATGCTCCGTGGTCGATACCCCGCACCTCCACCAACCTGTTACGTGCTTTGCACGCACGGGGGTTTATTCAAAGAGGGGACCGGTCGAAGCAGGATGGAAGCAGGAAGCCTAGCAGCGTCCTTCAGCTCTCTCTTTTTCTTCCTCTTTCTCCGCGGGTCAGTCCTTCATCTTCTGCTTCTTCCGTCGAGGTTCTGTGGAAGCACGTTACAATATATAGGCCACGCGCATCGTACCAAACGGCACTAGCACGCACTTACTGTGGCACAAAAAACTTCATTAAACGTTAGAAATTCGGGGATGGAAAGCAGTGGACACAGCGACGACGAACTGAAGAATGGTACAGTTTCGTAAACCACAGTTTGGATTCGTAACGAGAATTAATGTGCCTCAATGGTACGTTCAATTAAGACGGCACAAAAATATTGACGGTTTTTTTTTTCTTGTGCTCATGTGGCTTCAGCTTTTGATGACATGCCGATCACTGTCGGCCTGGATTTGACTGCGTTCTAGTACCCTGTTAATTTCTCCGCACACGAACTGGCTGCATATTAATAAGCTGCCTTTCATGTCACACTGATAATTGATTCTCACAAGAAACCGTCTCGTAATACTGTGCACAACAATCCTGCATGCGTTTCAACTGATGTCTGGGAAGCAAAGCTGCATCAGCAGTTTCCCTCAAAATGAAGTGCTCATATTCACGTCAACGTCAGCGTCATTTGTATTGTTCTGCCTCCTCCAGAAACCTTATCGACGAGCTATCTAATGAGAGCTGCGCATCTAACTATTACCGCAAACGGTTCGTCTTCTTACGCAGCAAGCGCATCAAGGTGAGGGAGGAACCGCCCAGCCCAATCCCGCTGGAGACGACCCTTGGCGTCTGCCTCACCGTATTCCTCTATGGTGTTCCTGGTCGCCTACTTCGCCATCGGAATGTGTGAGCCACTACTCGCATAGGCTTAGGGACACCGCAACGGTGGTCTCATCATCATCATCAGCAGCAGCATCAGCCTGACTACATCCACTGCAGGGCAAAGGCCGCTCCCATGAACCTCCTTGTTAACCCTGTCCTTTGTCAGCTGCGCCCGCCCAATGCCTGCAAACTTCCTAATGTCATCCGCCCACCTAACCTTCTGCCATCCCCTGCTACGCTTGGCTTCTCTTGGAATCCACTCCGCTACCCTTAAGGACCAGAGGTTATCTTGCCTTTGCATTACATGCATTGCCCAAGCCCATTTCTTCCTCTTGATTTCAACTAGGATGTTTTTAACACGCGTTTGTTCCTTCACCCACTCTGCCCGCTCCCGGTCTTTTAACGTTACACCTATCGCTTTTCTTTCGATGGCTCGCTGCGTTGTCCTTAACTTAAGCTGAACCCTTTTCGTGATAGGCAAGACGAGTTAATGAATTCGCCTAGCTTGCGGGAGGTGCGCGGTTCGATCCCCAGTGCCGCCGTGTATACGCACCGGCATCATAAATAAATAGCATTTCACCCTAAATAAGCCTGTGCTCGACTTATTTAGGGTGAAATGCTAGGGGAGTGGGTCTTTGACCCAGCTTTGAGAATAATAAAAATACCTTGTGCCATAGCGCTCTTTGGCAACAGATGCCCTTTCGCCATAAAAATCCATCAGCGTCATAGGCTTTCAGGTGTCGCTGCTGTAGGCCAGGTCAGACAAGCAAACATCTCGTACGAACCCGTTCAGTCACGAAGTGTGAATCATAAGGAGAAAAAATTTGAGATTTACAGGTATTTGATAGGAACGTATGTCAAGGTTGCACCGAAGAAATTCTCACCCTCTATTGACCATCAAATCTGCAATTTCTGTCGAATTATCAAATTTACACACTGCGATTACTTTCGAGGTGGCAAGTGTACTTATTTCGACTCATTTATGGCAATAAGTCGTTGTGTAAACAAGTAATGATATTTTAGGTTTTTAGGCGCTTATGCTTTACAAAACAAGCAGTTGATATATCGAATCCCCCAGTCTAAGTAAAAAATATGCCATGTTCCGCATAAAATTATTTCTCCAATGGCGCATTCACTGATGGGAATTGTCTTTATTCTGTAAAAAAGAGCTGGTCCCAAACAAAATACAACAGCAATTTTTATCGTCCTCTCTTTACGACATACTTTTTTAAGTATTGCGCACTTGTCTGTTGTTGCGACAGAACTGACTCCGTCGTGACGACAGGAGATAAGCTGAAGAATTATCGAAACCTATCGAAACTGAAGAAAATTACCGAAACTGAAGAATTATCGATCTCTGTTTCTGGAGCGCGCTGGAAAAATAAGGCGAACTCTCGGCAAGCTGAAGATTTGATGCAGCAGTGAGAGGGTTAAGCGAATCCGGACATTCTATTCTTTTGCTGCAGTCGGTGACAGAAACTGTTGCAGTAAGCAGGTTGTTCTGAAACGAATGCTTCCAGAAAACAGAGGAAAGGTGTTGTGTTCTAGCATATTCATACATTTTTTCATAATCTAAAGAAAGTAGGCTTTCGAAGAAATATTCGCATGGTGCATTCTTCCACGATTATGATAGCCAGACTCCGTAAACTGACCACACGCAGCACAAGCTGCACAATCTCCGATGCAGTTTAACCGACAACTTCTTCATCTCACATGCTTAAAAAATGTCCCTGATGTATCACGCTCCGCTGGAGCGAACAAGTGATAACGAAGGCTAATCACGGAATTCATTACACATCAGCCTACGCACGAAAGCAGCCAATGCATTTACTGTTCTACACGGCTACAGAGCTGCACTTTTTTTTTACAGTGTAGTGCCCGCCAGCAGCCAAAAGCCTCGTAGATAGAATGGTGCATGCAGTGAATAATGGAGCAAATACCTAATACAAAGAACTGCAGCAAAATAAATGTAAAATTGGGGTCAGGCGCATGCTAATGAGTACAGCCAGGTGCAACTCAATAACGAATCTATAAATTTTAACCAATATAGACCTCCAGCCTGTGGGGTCTATCGATTTTCATCACCTAAATCGCACTTAATCCGGTTAGGCTGTCGTTAATTTCCTTTCCCCTGGTATATCACCATAGCAAGTCCAAAAGAGTGACGCAATGATTCATTCACTTCGATGTGCTTGCGCGACCATAAAGGGGGCTGGTAGATGCGAGCTAGGTAGTTAAGCACTGCCTGACTAGATTAACCGCTATGTGTTTCATGAAAATTGGTCTATTCATTTGCTGGAGGGCCTCCTTTGCGTGGGAGGGGCATTTACCGATTCGTTTTTGGGCTGTATCCGACTGTCGTGACTTCGCTAATCAAAAGCCCACTGCACAGTGGCGGGAGTATAAACACATTGGACTGATATCGAAAGGCCTTGCGCCTTCCACCTCTAGTGTGGTACAACTAAGAGCAAAGCAGCAAGTGCCCCTATTGTCACAATGTCCTGGTCAACCCCATTGGACCTGCCTGCATATGTCACAGCAGCTAGCGGCTCTGGCAGATGCAAGGTGGTTGACCGCGACGCCTTGACAATAGGTCAATGCCATTGGTTAACTCCCTTGTGGTCATTTTCTGCTTCACTCTTGAGTTGTGTATTCTTATCATCATCATCATCATCACCATCAGCCTTATTACACCCTCTGTAGGGCAAAGGCCTCTCCCATGTCTCTCCAATAAACCCTGTACTTTGCCAGCTGCATCCACCCTTTGCCTGCAAACTTCTTAATCTCATCCGCCCACCTAACCTTCTGCTGCCCCCTGCTACGCTTGCCTTCTCTTGGAATCCACTCCGTTACCCTTAAGGACCAGCGGTTACCTTGCTTTCGCATTACATGCCCTGCCCAAGCCCATTTCTATCAAACCAATTGTATTCTTATAACCGCACCTGAATCACAGGACCATTTGAAATGACGCAAACTCATCTGGTTACACATTCTTTCACAGCGCCTTCTCCCTGGCCATGTTGGGCAAGACTTCAATGATGAAGGTTCCTGCCACATCATAACACTGCGCATGTGCCGTTTAATCCGAAATAATTATTTTAGCTCAATCTCCATGTGATACTCTCATTGTTCACAAAGTGAACACGCGATATTTTATAGTTCCGACATCCTACGACACCGTGGACGAGCAGACAAGGGAATCAAAAAGAGGGGCTCGTTAGAACAATGGTGATGGAACTTCTCGGCATAACTTAAGAGTCTGGGCGGCGGCTAGCGCAACTTTTCCTAGCAGATGTAAGCTCCAATCTTATTCTTATTCATTCCTCAGAAATACCCCTCTGCTGATATCGTTACAGAACATTGTGCCTTCATTGTGACCTAGGTGTAAGGTATCTTAGGCGAGTCCGTGCTGTTCCAAGGCTTGAAGAAGCGCAGAAGACGAGACCAAGATTAAGAAATCCGCACTATAAAGACATGCAGGCAACAATGCTGGTCCTGTGTTTTTTGCGTCCTGTCTCAGTCGTATTTTTCGTTATTTCCTTACTAAAAATGGTGTATAGACACTCTATAGACTTCTTATAGACTCTATCGCCTTCCTATAGATATTTATTTTTGTCTCTTCATAGTCTATAGACTGTCTACAGACAAAAGTCTACTAGAAGTGTATGGCCATAAATCTATAGATAGTCTATAGACTGTATAGAGAATTTGTATTGCCGATAGACTGCAAAAATAACTCGGACCAACTCGCCCCACAGGCCGTTATGCCTATAGACGGTTATCTCGGATTCGTCTAAAGACAGTCTATAGATTATATACAGAAGTCTATGGGCAGTCTATAGACGGTGTAAAAATTTGTTAGGGTGATTTTGTTCTTTCTCAAGACAGTTACCCAAAATAAACTTCTGGTTGTGCTGCGATCGCAGGATTGGCCGCTGCTTGCCTACCCCGTAGAGCTGGAGCAGCTGCCAGGAAAGATGGCGGCAGCTGTGCGCAGGCGACCAATGAAGCGGAGGCCAACTCACTGGGCCTCGCCAACGGAAGCGCCTCGTAGATATTTTAGCGCAATATTCCAGTTTAATTCGTTACGTGGTTGTAATCTTTTCTAGAGTTCTTGTATGTGTAGTTCTACCTGAAGTAGGTCGGCAGTGCTCGGTTCAATTATCTTTATTCAAAGCACGGTGAAAAGTTTACTTGACGGTCTCCTTGTTTGACTGAGTGTCTCAATCTATCCCTTGGAGGACCTTGAAACGAGGCAGCCCGGAGATTGCACTGTTTGTACAATACGTCGTCATGTGACGAACGGTGCAGCTGGGACAGCGGCAGAGCGACTTCACAAAGTACACAGCGCCGAACACGGCCGAGCAGTGTGACCAGGTGTATACGAGTCGGTCGCGTTATGCCTATGTTTTCGGGGATTTCATTAGAAACTTTTTTAGAGCTGTCTCTTTTTTTCCTCAGCCGCTCAGTTTTGCGTCATCGTCGTCGGCGGCGGCCGCACCGCCATCCGCAGTACAGAATCTATTATGCTGTGCGATGAGGCGGCGCAACCAAACTCAACACAGCGTACGGCAATCAAGTTAGACAGAATTTTGATAGGTTTTTGGGGAAAGGAAATGGCGCCGTATCTGTCTCATATATCGGCGGACACCTGAACCGCGCCGTAAGGGAAGGGTAAAGGAGGGAGTGAAAGAAGAAAGAGGAGGAGCAGCCCTCCACAACGGCACCTCTCTTCCTTTCTTCTTTTATGATATTATCCATGATATTCAGCATCCAACTCACTTAGCGATCATAAGGCCGTCACGCTACATTAAGAAATTGTAACTGTAAAAATAGAAGTATTCTGCAAGATTGTTTGCTCGAACTGCAGTGAACGCCCGAACATTCGATCACTTTACCCAAGCGAAACTGTCGTTTTTTTCATTTACTCCATGCAAACTTTTCACGCTACTGTATGGTGCCTAAGTCTTTTGCTGCACCTCGTCACGCGATATAGAGACAACTTGGATACGACCACTGTGCTCCTCTTCTTGCCGTGGTCGCTTATATAAGCTCATCCGTTTAAGTTCGCAAGCCGTCTTCGCTCGTCCCTGGCATGCTTCATGATCGGGGCGCCTTTTTGTCCTCCTAGCATGACATGATGTTTACTGCACGGTTAAGAAAAGTGGATGTGTAATAGGTATTCCATTACTCCTCACCCACCGGAAATTTATTTTGTATACAAATTTTTAGAAGCCATGGGCAAATATTGTGAAAGTGTCTTACGTAAGCACTGTTGGAAATCATGTGGCAAAGTCTATAGGTTGCTCGTTCTGCAAAATTACTTTGAATCATAAGCCTAAGTTTTTAAATACTGGCACGGGAAAAAAAAAGTAAATTTTGAAGCAGATATGAAATATTTTCAATGAGACATCATTTACGTAGCGATTTTTTACCCTCCTAAAAGAACTAGCCAACGAAAGGGTTAGCAGATTGCTGGCGCATATTTTGCGGCCGCTGCAAGCGCAAAGCCGATCGAGTCGGGGCAGCGCTCCGGAAATGAGCGGATTTTGTTTTCACAGAGCGTGCGTCTTGAGGCGCTAGCTACTGCATCGCGCGGTTTTCCCTAGGCGAATATGTGAAACAATTGCCAATTAGCCTAAAAACTGAACACCTTTTCGGGATGTAAAAATGTTGCAGACTAGGCCACACGGCTCACAGCAGCGCCCAACTAGTCGGTTTCACACACCTTGCTAGGGCACTTCTTTTTTAATATCTTGGTTATAAGATCCAGGTTCCAATTAACTCTTATTTGGCATATCGTAACAGAAATAGAAAGGCTGCTGCCTTCATTTAGACACAAGCGCAAGAACCGCATTTGCTGCCATAAATGTAAAAATCTGCTAATTTCCACTTCCAAACGCGTCATATAAGCTGCTGAAGCGTGGTCCATACTATTCTGTCCGCAACTGTACAATTCACGTATGGCCCACTGTCTCCGTTCTGTCTCCAAGCACTCAGCTCAATTTCTTTTTTCCTTACTGTCTCAATCAATCTGTCGCTGTACCTCTGGATTTGTAATAATGACCTTAATGTTGTTCTCCTTCAGTTTTGCGCATATGCTTGTGGTTATTATGCAGCCTACAAACACAGTCTTGCTTATTGGTTATTTATATGTGCTCTTTATTGAATCTTTATTCTTTAATGTGATATCTTCACTAATTCCGAGATATTATTAATCATTCACAGTGTGTATGCATTTATGGCGTGTCCATTTGTTCTGTCTTGTGCATTAATTGCTTGTCGCAGCTCCCGTTGCGAAAAGTAGCCCGAGGCGTTGGCAGGTGCCAAAACCTCTTTTTCATGTGCATGTGAAGTTTTAAAATTAAGAAATATTTTCTACAGAACTAAGTTGCTTTCTAGTCCCCACGGCGGAGCCGCGCGCTGCAGTACACAGCGTTTACAGATGATCCAGTCCCGGGAGTGCCGCGTACACGTGTTTTTCCGCGAACTTTTTGAATGGGCTCTCCGCGGCGGCAGCGGCTTGCAGCCTCTTTATTTTTTTCGACAACTTATAATAATAATAATTGGTTTTCTGGGGAAAGGAAATGGCGCAGTATCTGTCTCATATATCGTTGGACACCTGAACCGCGCCGTAAGGGAAGGGATGAGGGAGGGAGTGAAAGAACAAAGAGGTGCCGTAGTGGAGGGCTCCGGCATAATTTCGACCACCTGGGGATCTTTAACGTGCACTGACATCGCACAGCACACGGGCGGCTTAGCGTTTACCGCTTGCCCTTTCCCCCTCCATCCTGGCACAGGAGGGGCCCTTCACATTACTATCCTTTCCAGTCCCCCCCCCCTCCCCCCCCCCCCCCAACGCGGCGCCTTTCCCCCATTGTCGCCAAGACAGAAATTCTTTTCTCTTGGCCTTGCGAGCTTTTTGAGGCTTCTGTCTTCTGTCCAGCCCATGCCTGTTTCTCACTGCTTGCCGCGTTCCCACTGTAACCTCTACTTCAGTTGACTGACGGAACACACAGCCCTTCGGACCCGGTTTTTCCCTTCTGCAGTTGATATTTTTTACATAAGTATCGCCAACCATTTACGGCCACCTGTTTGATACCCGAGTACATCACCATCATTGCAGCATTGCGTAAAAATAGTATTACTAATGCGTTTATTAATATAGGATAGCGCCTCGTGGTCATGAGCACTGTCCACTAGTCCAGAAAAGTAGTCTATAAACTTATTGGTAAGGCTGCAATCATCATATTTGGCGCCGTCGATAGTAACTGCATATACTAGATTTGAAAAATTTCGGTTTAAAAGTAAATTCAGCTTCTTGCGCGCTTGGTTCTGGTTACGAACACCATCAAACAGGTTGAGATGATACGCGTTTCTGGCTGTCCTTGAAGCAGAGTTCAGTTTGCTCCGGTACAATTCAAAAGAGAAAAATCCTATTTATGGCGTGTTTGTAGGAATTTGTTGAACAACTTGCCTTTTTTATATCATTTAAGGATTATAGGTGTGATCCACGGCTTCCTGGGTTGCTTACGCTTGTGACAAGTCTTGTACGGAGATTTTTTTTTAATATGCCGAGGGGTAAGAAGTGCTATAAAAGAAATAAACGCTTCATCAACGGTGTCATGCGCAAATGTTTCTCTCCCCTCCCTCCCTCCCCGCCCATCTCAGCTTCAGATACCACGCCGAAATGTATCTAATATTGTTTTATTAATAAGCTGTATCTGAACGAATTAAAAGTAATCTAGACGCAGTTTCCGAAAAATGACAAGGCATGCGAAGAAGTTCGAAGCTGGCTCCTAAAATCTGAACCATATCTCTATGTTCCCGCAGTTATGGAAAAGTTAGATAATGTTGATTCTGTCGCAAACTGAAATGCAGAAAAACTTTCCCACCTTTTGTCACAAATTGATTGGTACAAGCATAGCGCCCGCAGGTCAAACCTTGTCTACCGTGGCATAACTGATAACCCAGAAGAAATTTGGAATGACTGCAAGTGTTTGTTAATTGAACTCTGAAAAATGAAGTTAGGACGCGTACACTGAATTGGTTCATTTACCGTCACTAAAAGTATAAGATTAATATTACCATTTGCAAATTTCAAAGATAAGGAGCTCATTCTGGCATAATCGGGTAGATGAAAGTTAGCGATTGCAATGTATCATCCGAGTATTCACCGTACACTGGACTGGCCCTTAAGAACTTTATCGAATTAGTAAATTCTCGGGGAAAATACCTAGGAAACCAAAAAGTTCAGAAAAAGAGAAGCTTCAGAAATTTTGGTGTTGTGTTTACAAAGCAATCTGAGAGCAGGTTATACAATCAGAACTGTCAAGGCCATGGTCAACCAAATACCAAGAATGACTAGAAGGGTAACCTGACATCGGAAAGAGATGAGGGAGAAATCACCTTCCGCCTTATCCAAGCCCTAGTTGTAATTAAGCAGGATAACCTATGGGCTCCCATATCAACAGATTAGAATCGTTGATAGAAGGGTCATTGACAACATCATAAGGGGGGCCTATAAAACTGCCCTAAATATCCCACCAAAAGCATCAACGGAACATCTTTGGGCACTCGGAGTACACAACACCTTCGATAAGCTCAGGGAGGCGGTTCTGGAGGGTAAAAAAAAAAAACGCCTAACCACAACACAAGCGGATAGGGATATTCTGACGAGACTGGGGCTATGTCAGGCACTACGAACTATAGTGATAAAAAGTTCCAGATTCTTACCTCTGCAAGAGAGATCTGTGTAAACCCGACACTCAAACGCATGTACCACGATTGGCAGAAAGGTAGGAGGAGAGCCAGAGTCAAAGCACTGACAAAAAAAAAACTATCAAAATCCCCAGAAGCAGTAAAGGTGGACATCGGGGCCTATGCCGGGCCAGGCAGGTTCGCGATTGCTGCGGTCAACAACGAGAAGAGGCCAATCATTAGAGCTTCAATCTATGCCAAGGACCCTGCGGAAGTAGAATCACTGGCCATATGATGGCCAATGTGCCATAACCATCAAGACTCAAGACCGAAGGGGCAAGTCACCTTGCTGGAAAACCTCACTGAAGGGCGGGCACACAATTAAGTACACTCTCCCACAAAACAAAATGGACACCTAGTCACGAAGGCCTAGCCGGAAACGAGGTAGCTAATGATCTAGCCCGAGCCCTCACAAACCTGGCGGATCCCCATCCCTACCCCACCCCCTCCCAGGAGCGCATGGTGACAGGCTAGAGCACCTTAGGGTAGAAAAAAGACATTTCTTACCGCCACACAAACAACTGTCCTCCTCAGATGCCATTGACTGGAGGAGAATACAAACACGTATGCCCGTCTTCACATTTTACACAAGATCAAACCCACATAATACCCAACTCACTGTCCTTGGTGCGGAGCAAGCCCCACGCACTACCATACACCTTGGGAATGCCAGGACAAACCGGAAAAAAAAATTAATACTGCCGCACTCAACACACACGAGCTTTAGGAGGAGGCCCTGACCAGCGACAGCTGGACCAGCAAGCCTGGATCATCCAGACAGTTCGCCAGTGAGCTGCCGCCAGCCGAGCCCTGGACCAGGGGCCCCGACCACTCGGCTCCTGCCAATTAATCTCCTAAATAAGAGTTGTCTCTCACTCTCTCTCTCTCTCTAGGGGCAAATATTGCCACCTGGTGTACTCAGGTAGAGCATGATAGTCGCTGATGAAGTGGCTCGCGCTTGCTGGCTGCCGAACACTGTCGGTTGTCAAAGCTTATGTGTAGGCGATGGTATTGCTTTTTTTCGCTTATGCCAAAAATATTCATTGCGAAAATTGTTGCAAGAGTATTTAAATGCTCTGGAAGTTTGGCTGCACAGCCTGAAGTTAACTTTAAATGGCAACAAGTGTCCCGTCTTTGTTTTCCTACGGACCTCCCCTCTTTACATTTCTTTGTCGTATCACTCTATCCTAATCCCGCGAGTTGGTTCTATTAAATTCTTGGGCATAATATATGACCCGCAGTTAGCCTGGCGGCCCCAGATTTTACGGACGCCTCCCCGCAAAATACAAAGGCAGCCATTGGCATTTAGTCAAGGGTTCTTGATTGGAGTTATTCATTTCCGGCTCCTGACTATACACCTATTTTTGTCGCTGAGTTACTGGCCAGCTAGTTGGCCTTAATAGGGATTCCCTGCAGCTTCTCTCAGGTTATTATACTTTCAGACAGCCTTTCCGTTTTGACAGCGCTCGAAAAATCGAGTGATACCCCTATGAGCCGCTGCCTTTAATTATTTATTCCAATTATTTATTATTTATTACAGAAGTACGCTTTCACTGGGTCTCTGTACACTGTGGCATTTCTTCTAATGAGAGGGCTGATCTTTTAGCAAAGTCCGACCTTTGTGGAACCTATTGCCTCGTTCATCCCAAATACTGTCTACTTGACTATATCACGCTTTCAACGATTCCAGCGTCTCCCCTACTTCCGCCATGAGCCTCTTTGTTGCAGCGGATTTTCAACACCTAGCGTTTCCTTGGAGTGTGCGTGGTAATCGAATTGAAATAGTCAGTGCAGTTTAGACGTTGGGAGTTATTTTTTAATGAGCATATGCATCGGGATAGCCATATCGATTTGTTACGAATTAAATTAGCTCGAGCCGTAGCAATAATCAGGAGACGCCAATGGATTCTTCCTGCCAAAGTAAAGCTTAAGCTGTATCATGCTCGATTCGAATCGCATGCCAGATATTGTCACTTTGTGTGTGTGTGTGCGGGGGGGTGGGGGGGGGGGCTTAACACTACATACACTAATAACCAGAAACATTTGTGGTTAGGAAAACAGGCTCTTAGAGTTATAGATAATGTAGATTACTTATCTCCTACACAAATATTATTTTGCCCGCAGAGGATAATGCCAATAAGTGCTCTACACGAGTTTCGGGTTTTACATATTTTTAAATCACACCTTCATGATCAGGCTAATCATTTAATGAATATGGCTCACGTTCACGTCAACCCAGTGCTCCGGATAACAAGACACCATGAATACTGGCACGTACTGCGTCCGGGAACTAGTTACGGCCTGCAGCCTCTAAGATATGTGCTACTTTCTCTACTGAATAAGTTTTCGTTTGCAAATGGTTCGATTTGCTCTGTAAAGGTCAACTACATCCGAAATCTGTTCCTTTAGCGTGTTGTTTTTGAGCGTCTGTGCAGTGTACTGTGTGAAATTAGTTGTTTATTCATTATCAAAATTTGATTTCTTACAGTTAGTTTTAATTAGTTGCGGGTTTGTGAATGACTCTCGAGTGTGTGTATTGTAAGGAGCGAAGAGTGCTGGCCATTGTATTTTTTGCGCAATGTCTGCTTTTGCCTCTTTTTGGAGGAGGGCGTTACCAATATTTATTTCCACCTAACTGCTACCGAGGCAACATAGGGGTTGGGAGCTTCGTCAAGCCGCCATTGCGGCTTTATTCCCTTCTCCTCAGCCATGTATTCGACGGAAAAATAAACCTTGAATCTTAAGTAGCCTCGCGTACTCAAAAGTACAAGAGTGTTCGTTGACAACAATCTTTAGTCGTTAAAGTGGAAAGAAAGGCTAGTCGGTTTTGGTAAGTAGAATGGGTTTTTTTTTCAGCGCGAAATAGTCAGGACAAAGATTGAGACGCACGCAGGACGAACGCTGACTTGAAACTTTACTCAGGTGTCTGAATATGGAAAAAACGAGCACGCAGATGGCAAGTGGGCGCTGGCGGAAATCGGGGTACGGGGCTCGCAGGCTCTTCAAAACGTCGTCCCTAGAATAATTTTCTCAGTGCAGTCTAGCGTACTTTCAAATTGGTGCGCAGGACCGAGGTAGGTAACGAGTTTGAGGGACCTTTCGCTCCCACTTCTGCAATATAGTGAAAAAGCTGATACTGTAGAAGCTTGGGCAAGTTGGTGTGACATGCCGTGTCTGTGCACTTGTCAGGTCTTTTGTCCCCTGCGCTGCTGAAAAACCATAGCGAAAAAGGTCGAGCAAAGGAAAAAAAACACCAGCGATAATCCTAACCAGAACAGGAGTATTTTGAAAACTGTCACTGAAACAGAGTTCGTGACACGCAGGCACCAGGGACCACACACGGCCCCACTAGACTCAAACGTTCATACCACTAAACCACAAATACCATTGGGGCACCACCGTTCCAGCGCATCACATTTCCTCCGCTAACCAGCGGCCACCTCACGAATGCCACGAGCAAACGCATGCCTTACTAGGGGCCGGTGGAGTAGGGTGCCTTGATGCCCACTCGCCTCCGCTGGTCCATCGAGGCACCCTACGAAGGAGTAGTGTTCCTGTATATGCTCCCGCTGTTGTATATGCTCCGGCGGGAGCATACACAGGAGCACTACGGAGGAGGTGGGCACAGCGCTCTCTCAGCTCCTGTTTCCGAAAGCCACCGCTGCGCCTCGATGGCGCTCTGGCTGTTGAAGAAACCGGAAAGTAGGCAAAGGCAAGGACTCCCACGCGAGAGGGCAAACGATTACTTTCGGTGGGAACTCGTCTCTCGCTGCAGACCGCCGAGCAGTCCGCTTCGCCAACGCCTGATCGGCAAGCTTTAGTCGAGACTCTCGAACTCCGAAGACTAAGGTAAGTCTCCCGCCATTATTTCTAGACTGCTTGCACTGCCAGCGCTGCAAGCCAGCTTTGTGTGTGTGTGTGTGTGTGTGTGTGTGTGTGTGTGTGCGTGCGTGCGTGCGTGCGTGCGTGTGTGTGTGTGCGCGTGCGTGCGTGCGTGCGTGCGCTAGCGGACGCTGTGCTCAAGATTACATTTTTTTTTCTGGCATGGGCAGATAATGCGGCATCTTGTGCTGGCTACGCGCAGTAGCAATGGCGAGAATGAACAGACGATTGAAAGCATTCAGACATCCTTTCAACTTAATCCCTTCCAATTGCAAATGTAATCATGGGCCTATTACAAATCCAACAGTCTGCCCTATTGTCACATTATGTACAGTCGGGGACAAAAGTCTCTGGACCACGCGTTTCTCAAACGAAGCCGATAGCTCTGCTATTAGCCGACATCTGGAGGCCACACTTGTGGAGATGAAAGAACAAAATTTTGTTCTCTCATCTCCACAAGTCTGGTCTCCAACCGCCGGCTAATAGTAGAGTGTTATAGTATTGGAAGGGGGTGAGCTTGGAAGCGAATGCCGAAACGGGTCACCGACGTGCCCTGAGGAGGGCGCGGGAAGAGGCGCCCCTTAAAGCGACAGTACACGTTGCTGGCGGCAGTCGGACTAGCTCCTCTCCTTGAAAGGCGGGGGAACTTCTGTTATCTTTTCCCTTTCCCTTTTTCCACGTGCAGCTGGTTGCCGCTGAGAAGGCGCCTGCGGTGCCCTTCGCGTCTGCTGCCTTGAGGAATCGTCACACCCTTCCCTTTGTTGTGAAGCCTGCTGCAGGGCACTGGGGACGGGCGGTGCCTTGTTTACGCTTCTATAGTCCGTAGCAGATAACAGGCTTCCGGACACGGGTAGACCGACGAAGTTGGGGGTGCAAAGGGGCCGCACTCAACTGCTTTTGCAGCGCCGAGGCTGTTGTAGACGGCTCAGTGCTTAATGAGTAGCGAGGTGGCGACAGCTCTTTCGTGTCCGTTGTCGCTGCTGGTGCAGGAAGAGGCTCCTCGCCGTCTGAGAGAACGCCGGGCGCCCTTTGCGGTAGCACGTGGTGCGCGTGCCTGTTCCACAGCGCTCCGTCTTCGAGTTGTATTTGAAGCGACGAAGAACATGTGGGATGGCGACCCGTTCCGGCAACCCAAGCTGGGCGTGGTCGGATGTTTCGAACAAGGACGGTCTCGCCGGACGAAGGCAAACAGCTTTTGCGTGCGTTGCTGTCGCTGCGCGTCTTTTGCTTCAATTGCTAGAAGTCCACGTGCGCCCTTTGCCCGGGGTGCATTCGATGAAGGGGCGTTTGCAGCTGCCTGTCCTTGAGGAGCTCAGCGGGAGGGGACCCAATACCAGAGGTGGGCAAATGCCCTCGTTTTTACTTTTCCTCCCTCACCCTCACTTTTGAATCCATGACCCTCCCTCACCCTCGCCCACATTTTGAAAAGCTGTCCAGCCCTTCCTCACACTCATCCTCACTTCGAAAAACTTGATGGCCCTACCTCGCCCTCTACCTCACATCGCCGGTCCTCCCTCACCCTCGCGAACAGTCGTTTTAAAATACGAGGTATTTTTTTTGTGTCGGCAACTTATGGCGATATTACGGAGTAATAAATATATAATACGAGCCCTCAGAGCACTACTCGAGGAGAGGCGAGATTCTTATATTGTTGTGTGCGTCCGTGTACGTGTGTGTATGGTTTGAGTAATACGGGAGACAACACCAAAACATTTAAGAGTTGAGCCCCAAATATCACTGCCTTTACTTCTGACGCGCACTGCGTGCATACATGTGCCTTGCATTTATAACATCTCATTGTTATTTATATGCACCGCTGAAATGAGTCAGCGCGTTGTTGTCCCTGTGTACAAAAACTAATGTACGCCAACAATATTTTGAAAACAATGCAGTAGCGTTTACCACGACAGTTACTAATAAGTACTAAGCACAGAATAGACTTGGAACAAGGAAAGTTTGTTGGTCGCTTAATTATCGTTCACCGATGACACGCTTTCAACCTACGGCGTGAGGGACTGGCAGTTTAGCACGCGTGAACGCGGGTACTTGTCGAAGACGACCACATTGTAAGCACAGCTCGAGAGCTTGGCAGTTCATACAGGCAGGATGTTAAGATTTCTCCCAACTGATCGTTCATCTGAGGGAAGTGTATGAACCGACCGACTGTACATTGGAGTGGCATTCAGTCTTGGTGATGTACGTGTTCAACCTAACCTCGCGTCTAGTACTCTGCTGCTCAGTCTTGTTGGAATGTATTTCGTTGCGTTTCCTAAAAGCTTTGTAAATTACTTAGTTAATGTAAATAGAATATATTTTCTCAAAGGAAAACATTTGACAGAAGTCTGTCTGGCTGGGAAATTTAATCTAGGAGAAATATGACTGACGCCAACATTTTCGATGTAATAAATATATGCCTGAAGAAAGCTGTGGGCGATGGCGTAGGAGTCTGAAGCAGCGGCCAACGGAACTGGTTTTTAGCGCCACCGCGGGTTCGGATCCCGCTCCTCAGCTATGAAGTTTTTTTATTTCTTTAGTGTCTTCTTCCACTGCGATGCCGGCTTTACGCTGCAGTGAGGCTCTTAAGTTGTCGTTTAAAATAAAACATTATGCAGGCCTCTTGAAAATCAATGTTGTCGCTAAAATGCAGCATTTCGGCTCAATAATGATCATCACTAACTCCCAGAGTCTGGAGTGAATGATTCCTGCGGTGGCCATTATGACGCCCTAGCGCTTCCACTACATCGAAAGCGGTTGTCTGTCTGTCCGAAGCCTGCTTCCAGCACGTAGGCCACCTTGGTCACCTGACGTGACGTCATCACAAGCTGCCCACCGGATGGCGAGCAAACTGCCCACCGTGTCAGTTCAATTAATGATTGGTCGCGAATGATTCCTCAGGAACAACACGGGTCTCATAAGCCCCACCGATGGCTGCACCTGCCATCGCAAGGCAGTGGCGCGTAACTTACACGCTACACCTGTGTGCCGGGAGCAGAATTAGAACTTCTATAGATGTGTGAATGCAAAGAATTGACTAATTCTACCACAGTGCAAGTATAAAATGATGCAATATCACGCAAACTTACATAATATGATATATCAACCGAAGTAAGCCAGATGAGGTCAAGCAAAAGCATAGAAATTCAAGATAAACCTTGCAAAGCCATAGCCAATAGTGCTAGCGCACGATAGATTCGTGGATAACCCCACAGCTAAACCGCCCGCGATTTTTTCGCTTGCACGTCTACGCATTACCCAAAAGCTAAGTGCCAATTCCCTACCGTGTCTGAAAGAAATTCAATTTATAAAATCAGGCGCGTGATTACGTGGTCACACATCTCACCAGGGACAGAAATAAACTAAGAGTTGTTTCTGTTATTTGGAGAGCAGTGCAACACCTCGTACCACGGCGTTGCCATTGAGCGGCCGTGCTCGTAGAATGCAAGGTGGAGCGAGCGATGATTCAGACCAAAGCTGGTTAAGCTTGTGCTTTATTTCCATGGTAAGACTACTCTGGTTGGCTTTGGCCGCCACATTGCGGCACCGCTTTCCTATACCGCAATTTCAGTGGAAATAGAAATATACGACTGTACTCAACTACTCACAGTTTGAACGAACAACTTCAACGTCAACGCCTCCAACAGGCTATTGTTTGATAATGAAAATTCGTAGAAGTATTTTTGCACTGCAGCGAGTTCTGTGAAACCTCACTAAGCTGAAATCGAACTTTGTTCCGGGAAACGAGGCTTAGAACTTGGGAGCTGAATAGCCGTACTAGGTATAATTTCTACATGCTTTAACTACACTCTGATGATCTGACAGACTCAGGGCTGATAATGAAAATGCTAACAGCAGTACCACGGTTCCCGTTTGACCAGCGACAACACGCACGGTCCGACCACTGCCTCCCTGTTAGCGCACTATACAGGATGTTTTGTCCAAATTTTTACACAATTTTTAAAAATAGGCTTTTCAGTTAGGAGAGCGCTTTTTTCGGCATAGCATTGTCAGCGGTGTTGTACATCGCGGCGACGTTCCGAAGAAACTACGTCTTCCCCGGTTACCTTCATCCTTACGGACTCACGCTCTAAAACCGGAATTCATAACTGTCCGCACAGAAAAAAAGCTTTAGCCCGGAGTACGGCTCAAGCCATCAGCCTCGCCCTCAGACTGTGCATCTTGCCCTCCCTCGCCCTCACCTCATCATGTCTTTCCTACCTCGCCCTCACCTCACCATGTGTTTCCTCCCTCACTCTCGTCCTCACGAATTTTTATGCTGTCATCCTCCCTCACCCTCACCTCACCGAATGAAATCCTCATGAGGGCTCGCCCTCGTGAGGATGCCCATCTCTGCCCAATAAACGCGTGCGGCGTTGTTCTGTTGTATTGGAAACCAGGATCCTGTCGATATTTGTTTGGAAATCTCCAGGCGCTGCCTTCTTGAGTTTCCCGAGGTCCTCGACTCGCGGCGCAGGATATTTTTCCAGCACTGTGGCATCGTTAATTGTGACCTTGAAGTCGCCACATGTGCGCACGCGGCCGTCTTACTTGAGCACAGTAACAATCGGGGCTGCCCACTCAGACGTTCTGACGGGTGTAAGTACCCCTTCTCGTTGTATTCTTTGCAATTCTTCTGCAACTTTGTCTTGCAGTGCGAAAGGAATTGTTCGCGGTTCGAAGAATTTAGGAGCTGAATCTTCCTTGACCACAATTTTGTCTTTCACACCTTTGAATGCTCCTGGTCCCTCTGAAAATACTTCTTTGAAGCAAGTCAGCAGCTCGTCAACGCTTATAAGTGAGTCAACGGATCTGGAGTCATTGAGGTCGAGCTGAAGCGCACTGATCCAGTTTCGTCCGAGAAGGGTTGGACACAGGTCCGGAGCTACAAACAAAGGCAGTGTTGCCTCTCTTCGTCCGAACTGGACTGAAATGGTAACCTTGCCCCTAACAAGTCAAGGTCTTCCGCAATAACTCTTCAGAATTACGTCTGATGGGTCTACTGAGAGCTCGGGAAAACGCTGTTGGAATGCAGTCTCCCCTGTTACGGAGACACTGGCCCCCGTGCCTAGCTTCATTCTAAGAGGCCTACCTGCGACCTGCAAAACTGCTACAAACGGAGGAAATGCTTGCTCGCTGTTCATCTGCCACGTCTCGTAGACCTGTGGCTGGATTTTACGAAGATCTCCACTGTCCGCAAGGCTGTGAAATGGCTGCTTTTGTTGCCTTTGATTCTTGAGTTTCCTTGACACGTTCTTTTGATTCGTATCGGTAGCCTTTGAGCGGCACACTCTGGCCAGTTTCCCGATCTCACCGCATGCGTTGCACCGGGATTTGGCGTGCTGGCATATTGTTGCGTGGTGGGGCTCTCCACAGCGATACCAACTTATCGTCTGTTTCATTTGCGCTCGCATCGCAGTGTGAACTGGCTGCGCTTCGGCCATACCCTGAGTTTGCATGCACATGCATCAGTCTTTTTTCGCCCTCTCCATCGCAACTATGAGCTTGACTGCTGACTCTAACTTCAGGTTTGGCTCTTCAAGCATGCGCCGTTGCATTAGCGCGTCATTAATGCCACAAACGAGTCTGTTCCGCAGCACGTCAGGAAGGAAGGTGCCGTACTCAGTTTGCTGAAAGCTTTTTCGGTGATGCGGTGTAGCCGCTGACAGATTCCTCCGGTTGGCGAGAGCGATTACTGAATCTGAATCGGCAGACCACCATGGAAGGCTTAGGAATGCAGTGACCCGAAAGCATGGAGAATATGCCAAACTAGCAGACTTGGCGAGTTGGTATGTACTCATACTGAAAAAAAAAACAGCGCACACAATACAGGGGCGAAGAAAGGAAACGACAACACTAGCGCTGGTGTGTTGTCGTTTCCTTTCTTCGTCCCTGTGTTGCGTGCGCTGTTTTTTCAGCACGGACAACATCTCGTCGATGGAAACTTGATCTGGAGTTTTAGGTGTCAGCAGGCTCCGTAGTAAGGAGTTGGTGCTGGAACGCTGTTGGCGTCGAAGAAGAGCTTGAATAGTACTCCGTCCAGGCTCCTCCTTCCCCGTGGAATGGCTCCAATGCTCCGTAGGTCGGCATGGTTGCAGATGATGCGGTGCCGGAAAACTTTTACGGGAAGAGGCGCCCTGTAAAGCGACAGTACATGTTGCTGACAGGAGTTAGAGTGACTCCTCTCCCTTAGAAGCGGGGAGCGTTTATTATCTTTTTCCTTTCCCTTTTTCCCCGTGCAGCTGGGTGCCGCTGAGAAGTTGCCTGCGGTGTCCTTCGCCTCTGCTGGTTTGGCGAATCGTCACATGTATAGAGCTATCGGGTTTGTTTTAGGAACACGTGGTTCAGAGACTTTTGTCGCCGACTGTACATTGTTGGCAAGGCACATGACGTCCGGAACACTTTAATAGTGCTTCGACTATGTTTTGGTAAATATAGCTGCTCAGTAAATATACCTTTCTCAGTCGGGTTTGAAAGTATACCCCGGAATAATTTTTTTGTGGGATTCTTATTGTTGTATACATATTACCTGAAGTAGCTAATTTGCAACCTAATGATTAAACTAATCTGCCAGCTGTTCGCTTGTAGGCTCGTGACATTTCATAAGAACTTGTGGGATCAAGGTTTGCCATTTCCAGCGAGAACCTTATAGGGACCTTCCCACCCCGCATCGGGTGTGGTGTAACATATAGTTCTTACACTTTGTCGTAAGATGGAAATGTTCGCAATGCTGGTCTTGAGATTGTCGATGAAGCCGAAATGGCTGCTTGGTTCCTGTTTCGTTAAAGGGTATACGTATAGTAATTCCAAGCCGTGAAATATTTAAGCGAGCTTAAGGGGATGTCAAGTTCGAAGCCCATGGCACCGGTGGGTCGTCCCCCCCACCCCCCCTTTTTTTTTCGAGTGCTGTGATCACCGTGGGGGATGAGGGGAGGTTACTGAACTGCGCGACACCAGCGCTAACCCTTTCGGCTCCGGCCACGACTCGCTGTTGTAGCCTGGCCGCCAGCGCGTGCAGATGGTTTATCAATGCCCTCGCTTATTGCTGGACGTCTCGCCGTCTCGTCCCCTGCTGACGGGCCGTGTCCAAGGCCATGGGGAATGGAAGATTCCTTTTTAACGTTCAGCGGAGACAGCAGAGCTGATGCGTGGGTGCATGTCGCCTCGGTGGGTTACAGGTGTAGCGAGCTGCGTACGCGAAACCGCGCGCCCTGCACGCTCCAGGAGGTGTGGGGTCCACTGGGTCGGGACCCGGTGAGCCGCGGGCTCCGTCCGCTTGTATGTACGGTGCCATTGCACTGCTGTTGGTTCGAATTGGGCGAGAGCTGGTGTAGTAAAGCTCCGCCCAATTATCGAGCGGTTTAAAAAAAAAAAAACCCCGCTGCAAACAAAGAGTCAAGAGCGCGCCGAGCCCTGGCCGCTTTTAAACAGCCTTTAAACTGTCTAATTCACACCTGCCTTGTACTTCAATCCCGTCTTTAATAAATCAGTTTTGTTTGCTTAGAAGTCGGAATTGCTGCCCCCTACCGGCAGCGTGTCGCCGGACGAGCGGACGAAGACCCGAGGTGCTCTTCGTACCGCTAACCGCCGTATATTCGATCACCGGCCAGCGTGCCATCATCATTCACCGCTCGCGAGGAGAAACCGATTTGCCCAATCCGGCCACCAGAGAAGTGCAGGAAAGTTTAACTGGTTTACGAAACCAGGATTGCGAAATTTTAACTGGTTCCATGACCAGGATTGAGCATAATATTAGGTGGGGACATTATGGTTATTTCACCAAAGTGTTTGTTCGCTGTATTGAAAAAAGAGCGAAAACTGTAAAAAAAAGTTCTAGCATCTAGGTGACTCCTAAAAGCATTCATTGCGCAGTTTTAGCTGATAGCTCCACACGAGTCCCCAGATAAATTATTCGCATGTTCCGAGCAATTATTCTGTTCTATACCAAAGGGGCGAAATATATTGGAAAGTGTCACCCGCATTGTAAGCTTCTAAATCGGCCACGTTAAGTAAATAAAATAAATAAATCTGCGGTGGAAATTAGCAAAAAGCGATTGGAAGACAGGCGGCGAAAAAGCGGAGGGGTGACATAGGTTAGAAGTGTGTAACTGTAAACGTGAGACAGTTACTGTGCCATTTCCTTCCCTCAAAACCAATTTTCCAGTTGTAATTTTTCTCGAATTTTATACTAATTTGCAACACAGTTAAACAAAAAAAAATGCCGAGCAACGTGACACTGCCACCATCCGTTTCTAAGGGGACACTCCCATCCGTCTAGAACTAGGCTTTTGTGTTGCGGTTTGGTAGCTCCCGCGTTGATCATGGCACAAGAACTCGTGGTGGCGCGTTCCGAGTCCGTGGACTGTTGTCGTGGCCTATGCGCCTGAATGATGTGATGTGTTGGTTGTCGTCGCGGCATACCCGCGAAGCGAAGCCGCGCGTCCGAAAACCGACCAGCCGCGATTATGGTGTACTACGTGAGAGAGTACGTGCTCAACGTACGCGTTCGTTACTTCCGGTCACAAAGAAGAAGCTCCGGTAAAACTTATCTTGTTTCATTGGTCGAATGGTAAAAGAGCACTTTACGGAGAGATCGGAAGCACGGCCTTTCTGTTGAGCGTCTCGCACAACCACTCACTGTCCTTCGATGCCGGGCCGAGTGCCTCTTTCTCCCCTTTCCGCCGCCGTTCCCGCCTTCTCCCCACATCGTACGCCGAGAGTTCCTGGAAAGTGGCGACAGGCAACCGGGCCGCCTGACCTCGCAGCCCCCCGCCCGGTTCAGGGTCGTTCAGGGAGCGCCGCGGGATACCCATTCGGGCGCCTGCTGCATGGCCTACTCGCGCGTGCGCACACACACGCACACGCAAGCACGCACACACACACGCACGCACGCACTCACGCACGCACGCACGCACGCACACACTTTCCTTTCGTTCTCGGCGCTCGCGCGTGCAGCGGCGGAGTTCCGCACTGCACGAGAGCACGAAGTCGAATCCTGGTTACGTCCTTCAGATTTATGTTCACATCAGAGAACCCAGGTCAACTAAGTTAACCAGGTTCTCTGCATGGCAGGCGTCATAATCGCCACAGCGTCGGCTGATTACACTGCTCAAGCAATGTTTCAATGTAACTGTATAGACTACAAGTGTATGTAAGAATTGCTGTACGTGTATAGTCAGTATTGCTATAAGGTATGTAAGTGTATAGTATTGTTTGTTGAAAGGTTATTGCCTCGTGTAGTTTGGCGACGGCGTGCCCTGCTCTACTCCCCCCCCCCCCCCCCCTTATTCTACATATTCCCATGTCTTAATACATGCGTCCCTCTGCTTCAAGGTGACGCACATTCGTCCAGCGTTGCTGTCATCGGCTGCAGTACCGGAATCACCTCAGTAAGTTATTCCCTGCATTCTGCTATGGCTTGAATAGAATACTTTTTTTAAGCAACATTTATTGCCTCAAGGCATCAATGATGGGCGAAGGTGTGATGAAAGATGTAGTAGTGATTAAATTAATGGAAAAAGGATAGCTGCTTTCATGGAAGTCCAGTACAGAACGATGGTACGG
This sequence comes from Amblyomma americanum, assembly GCA_030143305.2. Lineage (NCBI taxonomy): Eukaryota > Metazoa > Arthropoda > Arachnida > Ixodida > Ixodidae > Amblyomma > Amblyomma americanum. The sequence goes on from JARKHS020004887.1 coordinate 28,033, forward strand.
TCCCTGCGTCCAGGCAATGTATGAGGCGGGGTTGCTTGGTGAAAGACCCGCTACCTTCAGGTGCCGGATCCTTGTAGGCTTGAGAGCTGGGCAGTCCCACAGTAAGTGATGAATGTCGGCTTCAATGTCCGTGTTTACATATCGGACACCCGGGCCGAGGAAAGAAATCCCGGTACTGAGGCCACTTCCGAGTGACGCCAGGTGTGAGGGCAACCCTGACCCGGATCCTCCTAATCGCAACCACCTCTTCACGGGTGATACTGGGGGGAGGATTAAAGCACACGGAGGGATGACAGCACGTGCGCGGCGCCGGAGGAGTTCCTTTCTTGATGAAAGGAGGGTGAAGGTGCCCAAATTAAGGAGCTGAGGCAATGATGAGCCTGGAGTCGCGAAGCGGGTGGCTAAATCTGCCTGGCTTTGAGAGTTCAGCAGATCCCGTGGGACCCACTCAATACGTACTGGCTGCGGGATGCGTGCCGCGAGCCGGCGGATGTCCTGACATATCGTTGGACAGCGGCTAACACGTCGTAGCAACCGGACAACTTGAAGGGCGTCATTGCGGATGACAACGCGGGCCGCAGGGAGCATAATTGTGGCGGCCACGGAGCAGAATGCTTTTTGAACTGCAACGAGCTCAGCACAGAATGACGAAGGGGGTTCCGTAAGCTGAAACCTAGAGGTTTGATTCAGGGCATGTCTGCACGGGCAGTAGATTGCTGCTTTTGCTTCGCAGGCTTGTATGCTTGCGTCCACGTATACAACAATGGATCCTTCAGGCAGGCAAGCATCTTGCTAAAATTCTGGAGAAGCAACGATGTCGAATTAGCAGATGTTGGTCGGAGATTATCTGTTGGCTTGTTGTCGCTGAGCTGTACAAACTTCCATGCGGGAAGAACTGGCTTTGGCGGCTGAAGGATGGAGTGTGACGTTGCATATGTCCTCAGTGCATGCGTGGAGTGCGATAGACTGGCCTTAAGGCTGCGTGCATCACGGCGCTGCTGCACCAGCTCATCATCATCGTTAGGTTGCCCCAACCTAACGAATGTCACTTCAGGTTGCGGAAATTGTCGTTTTATAGAAAGTTTAGCTTCGCAGAAAATTTTAATACTGTTCACAAGTTTGCGATAAGAGCGCGTTTATCCCTGTGGTCATGCAGATTCTAAACCAACAAGTTCGCTTACTAATTTTTTCTTTTTTTCCCGCGACAAACGCAGGCCGTGACAATTTATTTCAGTCGCGCCGGAAGTCGGAAAACTTATTTCGGACACTCTGCAGCCGGCTCATCGGAAGGCGCATCACAGCCGTACGTACGTGGATCCTGCCGTCCTCACACCTTCATCAGCAATGATTACGGCAGAGAATGCAGCCGGCTCATCGGAAGGCGCGTCGCAGCCGAACGTGGGTGCTGTCGTCCCCATACCTACATCACCTATGATTCCGGCAGGCCAACGAGGTACTTTGTGCATCCAGTACCCCTATTCTGTTATGTGCTGGACAGTCTTGATAGCTACACTCGGCCTCCGCAAACTTTGTGCTTGAATGGGACAGGTGGGTGCTTGCTACCTCCCATATGAATGGAGGAACTGAAGCAGAGAATCACTGGTGGCAAAGAGCTACTGAGCTGGATACTAATGATAAAGTAAACTGATGTTCAAAAGTTTGAGGAAAAAACTACCTTTGACAACAGGCTAGGGGGCATTGGAAGGGCTAAATATATGCAAGAAATCTAGTGACCTCCTGTCTGCACCAGGGGTGTGAAAAAGGTATGAAAAATTCGTTGGAGGCACTTAGTTATCTCCTAACTGCGGGAAAGCGAAAGCCGTTTGCGACTAATGGCACTGATTTGAATTTGCCGCGCTTGAATTCATTTCACGACAGAGGAGAAGAGCAGCTGACGCGAAAGTGACAGAGAGATCACGTGACAGGTCAGCTGTTAATACCAGAGGTAGCACTCGTGGAGCGCTCGGTCACTGCGCGAAACTGCCTGGCGCAAAACAGACGGGACGTCAAGCCCATCTGTTCGATATATAAACAAGCAAGGAAACGATTTTTGCTAGCCCCGGCATCTGCCATCCACACTGAAGAGCCCCAGCTGGGGAGCAGAAATAAAGGATAGCAGGCAGAATGGAGGAATGAAGTGAAAGAGGTGAGGGGACAGGAAGAGAGGATAGGGGGAGAGGTAATATATACACAAACTATTTACACAGCAAGAAATGTGTACAGGTTGCGCGTGTGATTAATATCAGTATTGCGCGTGTGATTAGTGTAGCGAATGAGCGCTTAATAAGAAATCGAAGAAACGGTGCTCCGGTGCATTACCCGCCTCTCCGTAGCCCATTCACTTTGCTAGATATTCGTGTCATTTGTTGCTTCGGGATATGCGAGACTCATGAGAATAATTTCGCTCTCCTATGTGGGAAGCATGTAAGTAATGCGATGATCAAGACTGGCGATCCTAACGATATGCAGCCGGAAGTTTGCTGTCTGGTTTACGGTTGCCTCTTTTTGATTTTGCGTGTTTGCGTGCTGCACATCCTTTGTTAATTTTTTAATTGGTTTTGGGGGAAAGGAAATGGAGGAAAGTTTGGTTGGCTTTGCGGGAAGGAAATATATCGTTGGACACCTGAACCGCGCCGTAAAAGAAGGGATAAAGGAGGGAGTGACAGAATATAGGAAGAAAGAGGTGCCCGTAGTGGAGGGCTTCGGAATAATTTCGACCACATTGATATCTTTAACTTGCACTGATATCGTACAGCACACGGGCGCCTTAGCGCTTTGCCTCCATAAAAACGCAGCAGCCGCGGTCGGGTACGAACCCGGAAACTCCGGATCAGTAGCCGAGCACTCTAACCACTGAGCCACCGCGGCGGGTCTGCACAGCCTTCCCAATGCGCTTTTCTTGAAAAACGGTCTTCACAGTGGCAATATGAACAACGCTGACTTTCCGCTCCTGCGGAGAAAAAAAAAGCTGATGCGATATATAAATGAATCTGAGTGCAGAGAGAGAAATGTGTAATCAATTAAATCAATTACTGCCCAGTTTTTGTTGACCGTTTCATTCATGCGCTTCTACACAGCATCTTCAGGGACGGAGGTCAGTTGGGGCAGACGGTCCGGCACAAATTACCTCATTGAGGACCTGCTGGAGAATTCCCCTGTCGACATTCTACAGATGCCGAACTTTCTCCTGGACGTTGACATCAAGGTTGGTGTGTACCTTGCTTAGCAATTAATGAGCTGTTTATAAATATCAAAGCGTAAACTTTAGGCTGCTCGAAAGCATGGAAATATTAACGCGCGTTTCTTTTGCAGAGGAGTGGCTTCGCTGGTTGAACATTTTCCATGACAAATTTTAAAATGCCAATCACTCGCCTTGCCTCTCTGCAGCGCTGCCTACAAAATGCTAAAAAAACCTGAAAATCTACCTTTGGGCTAGTTTGAACTGAAAGGCTTAGCTCGAAGACGTAAAGTCCAGGTGAAAAAGACAGGAAGAGTGAGTCGTCCCGTATTTGTTCCGTCGTGTTGTGTTTTAGGGCTAAGCCTCCTTGTAAAAAAAAAACAGAACTAATTTGCTGTGGAATAAGAAAGCAGTAAAGATTAAGACATAAACATAAGTTCACTGGTGAGTTGTTGATATATGCGGACAAAAATATTTTCAGCCTAATGATCAAAGAAGGCAAGCGTAGCAGGGGGCGGCAGAAAGTTAGGTGGGCGGATGAGGTTATAAGAAGTTTGCGGGTATACGGTGGGCGCAGCAGGCAAAGGACAGGGCTAATGGTAGAGGAGCGGGAGAGGCATTTAGAATAGGTTAGATTATGACAACGGCCATCAAGATTTCGCAACAGCCTAGCTGTAACTCAAATACCAATTACCACAACTACTGCGCAGACAAATCCTTTTGTCGGAACGGTGGCTGACTCATTAAGGCCCGCTTCCCACGACCGTTGTTCAGTATATTTTGCATCATCCCAACGGCAAACGTCCGGGCAAACCTTTTTTATTCATACTGCCGCGTCGGAAACGTATCCCACTACGCCACCTGTCCAGGTACTGAATTTCAAAGGCCCCACGCACTTCCGTTAATGCTTAACGCATTTCTTGCTTTTCTAGTTAGTTAATGACTCCACAATCTTGGCGCTGTATAATTATCGTCTCTGTGTCCGTAACTGCAGTTTGTACGCACCGTCAACATATATCTAGGTCTCCTTACACTTTTCGGTTAGGTAAACAAAAGGAACACGCTTTGAAAGCTTGGTACTCCATGAAGACGGACAACCATGACAGGCCTTCGACCATCGTCACTTCAGTGATTAATTAAGCTGCGGTCTGTTTTCGTTTCGCTTACGTAAAACTTTGCTTTTCTACTCGCTCTCACGTTTCAGGTTAACAACTTCCTCGAGTACTGCTCTTGGACGTTTAGCCAAGGGACGGCGTACCGTTTAAGGAGCCGCCTTCAGATCGATGGAGACTGCACCAGTGTGGGCGCTGGAAAGATCGAATGCCCAGTAAAATTGGAGGGGCTCATGGTAAGCTACGAATCCGTGAAGATCGCAGAAAAAAGTCAGAGGAGAGGCCTGATTGCTCGCCTCTGCCTAAATGAAGAGACGTCAACGGCTGATCTGTTCGTCAGTAAAGGCTACGCCACGCTAACGGTGCACCGAGAGCACAGTGAGTCAATCACGAATTTATTTTTCTGTATTTCTGATGCACCGAATTCATTGCAACAGGCGTTAGCCTCCCTGTGTTGTGCGGCAGGATGTTTTACCGTAGCCCGGAAACGTACACGAATTTCACCCACTTGATTAAATACACCAGAACACCTGCCCCTTTTCTCTTTCCATAAATTCATCTAACATAATGTTATTAACACAGGATCGCCGATGTCACCACACGTACATCTGTAGACCTCGGGCGTGAACCAGGAGTTATGAATTGCTTCTCCTAAATGCCTCGTTACGTCGCTGTTAGTATGTGTGGCATTGAGTACTCCTGACTGCAGCGCAATCGCTATCTCTTTGTAAAGGGGAGAGCCGTTATGAGACCCCAGCCCGAGTGGTCGTGGAACTCAAGCCCGTTGTTTTTGCCATTGTCGTAGAAACCCGCAAGCCAAGCGAGAGTCGGATAAGATGAATTAGAAGCAAAAGAGAGAAATAAAAAAATTGACGGTGGATTTGCTTAGGCTAAATTCGAATGAGATGCGCTAGTACTTCGATTTTCACTTCAGTTCCGGTGTTCGGAACCATTCTTCATGGATGGAAATTGTGAGGATAGCGATATTGGCTTGATGCCCATATGCCAAAGTGCTTTCTCTAATTTACGTTAATAGATCCTTCAGGAGTTCTCATACCGCTCCTGCCACAGTGGTACTTGTGAGACCCAGGTTTATCCTCCCGAGCAACCTTTCACGATCAATCATTAATCGAACTGCCACCTGCCATGGTTGGCAGGTTGCGCACAACCCGGTGATCAGGTATGCTGCCTGCCACAAAGCATGCCTCAGGCAAACAAACAAACACAACGCAGATTCCCGCTGTTAACATCCCCACGTGACATACGGGCTATGAGGAGGAGGACTATGAGAATAAGCTTTGTTCAAGGTCAGCAGTAACGCCCAGTGTAAAAAATCTAGCAGACGGTTTACATTCCTATGCGCGAAATATCGGGCTGTAGCATTACGATGGCACTGAACGTTCTTAGGGGCTATGAATGCGAAAGCGTCCTTTGACTTCAATGCCCTCACGCTAAAGGCGTGTCCATGCAGGCCTTTCACCTAAACGCCTTGCCCAAAGGCATTTATCTGGAAGGCCTTCATCAATGTGTACCCTTTACCCAAACCTCCACCCAGGTGAAGGCCTGCCAGGTATACAGGCCTGCCAGTATGCCACAACCCGGTTTGCTGGTGGGCCGCGTGCCACGAATAGGCTTAAGGGACGTAGTACGCACGTGTGCCCGTAATCGCCAAATGCGCCTATAGGACTGCCGCACTAAATCGCTTGCCCTGCTAATGCCCGTTGGTAATCTGCCGAGCCCGAGTGAAAAGCATTCCAGGAAGGTTGTAGAGGGCGATTGAACTAAGGTGATAATGGCACTGTTACACCCGTACAGAATGTGTTCCGCGGCTTCCTTGATTTCCGGATCCTGTTCGGAGGGACGCTGCAATGGAGGCCTGCGGATTACTTTACAGCACCTGGGGTTCTTTAACGTGTGCTGACATCGTACAGGACACGGGCACATTCTGCGCTCCCCCCATCGCAACACAGCTGCCATGGCTTGAATTAAATCAAGGTCATCAATCTCTGTAGTCGACTGTCCTTACCATTGGGAGAAAGAACGTAGCACCGGCAGGGGGAACAGAGGGACTTCACCGCTCTCGTAGAATCTTATAGGTAAACTTTAGCCTTGCTTATGCAGTTTTTCTTGCCTTTCTCACGGGCAAATGCTTGAGGGCGTGTTTATAACGCTGAATGTGTTTTATGGCTGGCTCTTCAACCGGTGTCTATGCCACGAAACTCAAAATGTAGTAGGACACAAAGGTACCCACAGTGCCTCACGTGTAATCTGAATTAAAATATAGAATGCAAAAACAAGCAGTGGTTTAACTCTTGTTAAACTTAGTGATACGGGCGAACGCTCTGTTAAGCATGGTTAGGCATGGCTTGGCGCCGAAGTCGATCTGGTGAGCGCCTCATCCATGGCGAGACAGAGCTACCGATCGCCAGCGAAGCAGCTGTTATACCTCCTAGTCACGTGGTACAGCAGCGGCGAGGCTCCGAGTGAGTGGAGCTCGGCGCCTCTCCAAATCGAGTCCCGTGTTATGACGTCACTTGCAAGACCGCTCCGCCAGCTCAAGGTCAAATGCGCATCAAACTTGACCTTTGGAGTTGTAGTGAGAAGAGTAGAGCTTTCGCTCTAAAAGGTCATGCTCTTTATAGAGGAGAGGATCTGCGATTCCTGGTCTTGCCCGAGGTGTGGCACACCCACGAACAGTTCTAAAACACAGCTTTATACTGGCACAGTCAAAGGTGTCAAACGACTCAACAAAAATGCAGCGGCCATGAAGAATATGCGGTCAAAGTCTCTCAAGGGAAGCATATATTTACGCGTACGTCAACAATAGCCAATGAAGGGCAATGATCAGAACGCTGTAACATAACAATTCAGTAACATGAATAGAATAACGCGGCATAAATACGCGTTGGACGAGGCGCAAAAAAAACAAACCGGCCTGCATGCTTTCCAGCTGCTGGCGTTAAAGCACCGCTTCCATCCACGACTCGCTGCGGTTTCGCTGTCGCTGCACGGCTGTGGAATGACCCGCTTTGTCCAAGAACCGCTCGTCGGCGGCTCATGCGGGCCGTCGGCAGCGTGACTGTGTTCCAGCAGCGCTTCCTCAGGAATAATACTGGGGTGAAGCTTTCGCCGCCTTCCCATCCCCGGAGCAATCGCGCGCATGTCAGCACCACACATTCCGAGCAACAGTTCAGTCATCAGGAGTTGCGCTGATTGATTGGTGAAGACTTTATAGATAACATTCAAGGTAGGGGAGATGGTGAATCAGACGACCGAAGGCCTCGAGCCCCGGCGGCTTCCACGGCCCAGACCACTACCGCAACTTGAACGCCAGGGCAAGAGCTGTTGACGGTCCTCCACTTTCCATAGTATGGGTATTACTGAGTGGGGACGCTATTGGCTGACATGCCCATAGAGTGTTGCCTATGTTTGCTGGTTGGTTTTCAGAGCTTACGCAAATTTGTGTAGCCGCCGAGGTAGATGTGCGCATAGATATGTGGTGTGTGGATATGTGTTGGTCTGCAGGTAGCGCGAGGTAAGCTCCTGGGTCTTCGATAGTGTTTTGTGTACCGCCGGGTACTTGCGGCGATCCAGTCGGTAGTGGTATTACTTCATGCTAGTTGCTGAGCTTGTCTTTGTGGGCACCCTCGGCATACTCAGCTGCAGCTGCCTGGTAGGCTAAAGGAACGGGTTCAGCTTCAGTTAAGGACAAACGCTGGTTGATGTTATGCTAGTCACAATCAAGAGGAAGAAATGAGCTAGGACAGTGTTTAAAACGCGAAGCTAAGATAAGCAATGGTCGTTAAGGGTTATAGAACTAGATTCCGCGAGAAGGCAAGTGGGGCAGTGGCCGGCAGGAAGTTGGGTGGGCGGTGAGATCAAGAAGCCTGTCCCATCCTGCATTGAGCGCAGACAGGCTGATGATAGCGATGATGATAATGATGCCATTGGCGGAAGTGTTGCCGGGGCCCATATGAGAGTAGCGGAATGGGAAGTTAGGCTGTTGATTAGGATGCACGGGGCAGGTGCCGAGAATCAACTGCGGGCGCAGTTTTGGACGGCGCGTTTGCAGTTGCCTATAATGGTGGTGAGGAGAAGAGGGGGGGGGAGAGCTGCTCACGTTAGTCACCACCGCTTTCATAGCAGGGTAGAGGGCGCGATCCGCTTCGACCGTTTATACCACGCCTGCGTGTGGCCGTGACGGGGGCATTGCTGCTGGTGTTTTATCTTGCTTACCGTCGTTTCGCACGCGAATAGAAGCATTGGTGCACACTGTGGGCATTAGGGGGACAAGGAGGCGAGATTGGATCTCTCGAGGGATGGTTCTCTTCGTCCGCTTTGTGCATCAGTGGTGAACACTAAGCACTTGGAGGATGTGTCTGCCGGTTGATGTGGTGGTAAGCCGGCTATAATCGGAACAGAGATGAACCTCGATCAGTTCCATTGTTGCGTGCATGCTTACCGCTACGAGTTTCTCCGCAGAGGTGGTTCGCGGGATTCCTAGTGCACTTTTATGAGATCCCCAGAAGAGACGATCAGGTTTGGCTTGGTCGCTGACGTACGGCTTCGTATAGGCAGCCACGTAATAGACTGGGCAGAGTGCAATGGCTACACCAAGCCGGATGAGGTTCCCTTCATTCATGCCAGAGATGCGTTGTGGTGGTTTGCTGGGTGGCGCCCTTGTCTCCGCTGTGGCAGTTTATTTTGGATAAGCATATGTCCAGCAGTCCAACCATGGGGACGCCGTGTATTGGGTTGTCATTCCCATTCAGGTAGATACGGGTGGGAACTCTATGAGGACCGGCCTCTTCTTGATGGTCGGTCCCGGCACTGGGCCGACTTCAGAGGTGCGGTGCACTCGTCCGCACCTGGATGGGGGACGCACAGCGAACGCGAGCAGTACGCGCAGTGTGAATGGCAGAAATGATCCACACAGCCCCACAATGCTTATGACGTGAGCAGGACTTTAGAGAACCGGGACGGAAATGCAAATAATTCCTGCATTTGCAGTTAGATTGGGAACAAATGTCGCGGAGCACCACAGTGGTTTTGCGTTTTTTTTTTATAATAACAAGTTAAACTTCAGGCGGAGTGCATAAACAAAACGAATGGGTGAAAAACGCCTGTGAGGTTAGAATAATGCATATTTGAAGCATTAAAATAGCACAGATGTTTTTCTTAAGTGTTCTATAGTTCGTCCCCGAAGAGCCTTTAGGACGTTGCTGTTGGCGGCATCATGACCACACGCAACGTTGGGAAGGGGGGCGGCACAAACTAACGGCGAAGTAAACGCTGCGCGAAACAGCTTCTTCGTTGTTCTTCCAAGCGTCCGAGTGAGTGAGTGAGGGAGTAAAAACTTTATTGAAAGAAAGTGTAGATTCGTGGTCAGTAAGTGAGGTCCAGACCATGTAGGTCTCGTACCGCACAGGCCCATTCGACAGCCTTGACTTGAGTGCCTCGGTCGTCGCTGACCTTTACTGAAAGCCACGCGTCAGGTGAGGGAGCAGCCATGAGATCTGGGGGTGGGGGATGTGCTTTACAGTCCCAGATTATGTGGTCTAAGGTAGCTTTTGCACCGCAGAAGCGGCAGTTAGGGCTGGAGGTTGTAATAAATATGTGCGAGTACACATTTGGGTTGGGGAAAGAGTCGGTTTGTAGTCTTCTCCACGCCACCTGCTGCTCCCTTGACAGGGAGGGGTGCGGCGGCGGGAACTGCCTACGTGCGAGTCTAAAATGGGTGGTGTGGTCGTCCGAAAGGTGCTCTAAAGTGGGAGGAGGTCACATATTCATCACCGCTGTCCACATTCACATTCTACATTGTTTCTCAATGTTTCAAAGCAGGGTTAACTTGCCTCCAATTTTTCCTATCACAGATTGGACGAGGAAGTTGGCGTTGAAGGTGAACGCCCTCGAGATACCATGCGCCCCCCTACGGAAACCCTCGTCAACGCAGATATGGACAAGGCGTTCGTGCAAGAGACGACGCGGAAGTGCGAGCGCAATCTGCGACGGATGCTCGAGACTGAATACCCGGCGCTGCTGAGAGAGCACATCGAACGAAATTATCACGGTTTGCATTTGCCAGAAACACAATAAAGCTCAAACGAAGCGGCAATTAAAGGTGCACTAAAGAGGAATCTGAAATCGTCTTTTTTACACGTTCTGGGCATTCTTAGAAACTTGGAATTATTCTTCTTTGCGGCCGATTGCCCTAATTGAATCGGATTAAATGCCCCGGATCCCGCCTTTCTTTTTTTTAATTCAATGCGGTAGGTAGGAGCGCCTCCTGATCAGGGCCGCTTTGCCTTTTTTCTTGCCGCCTTTTTTTTTTTCAGGACGGCGCGGTGCGGGTCTTCCTCCGGGCCGAAGGCCTTTCAAGGACCTCGCTCCTGTTCTGCTTGGAAGATGCTCGCATTCCTTTCCGTTACTGCGGTCAGCTTCAGAACCACCTGCGAGTCTCCCCAGACCAGCGCCCGCGGCTAACGCGAGCAGCTGTCAGCACGACTGAATTTAAGGCCTGCGATTTTATTCGTTTCTTGTCGGTCCTTGCGCGTTTCCTCTTTAGGTTAGAGCTTCTCGCGTGCGTCGCATGAACTAAAGTCCTCTCCATACAGCGGAGAGAGGAACTTTGAGCTGCCCCCTTGAGTTCCCGAGCTCATCCCTATTTGGGTTGATCTCTGCCGCTTGTCTGTCGCATTGACTACCGATTTCTACATCACTCTACTCAGCTAGTACTGAGCTCCGCTCTCCTCTACAAGCCTGGCTTATACTGATATCGTTTGGCTTCGACAGCCTTGCATTCATCGAGTGATGCAGCATTTCCAAGGTAGCTTCTCCTCAGGCTTTCTCACTGATGCCACAGTGCCACCTCAACTCGCTCTTGTAGCGCTTAATGCCTGCTAAGGGGCTTTCCTCTGTGTCAAGTTCGAAGCGCCTTCCGTTGCGAAAATCTCTAATTTTACGGAAGCGCTGGTTCGTCGCCTGTTTCAACTCCACTTAAACGGCCCAGCTCTTAAGAATCCCGGCAATGGACTCCGTTGCCCCTTCTACCCCATTCAGCGGAGAATCCTCGCACTCGTGTAATTTAGACGCTGTCTCTGAAGGCTCTCTCTCCGCATTGCTGGTAGCTATCTCGAACAGAGTATAGGATTTTACGGCTTTCCTTAGAACGCCGTAGCGGTTCTCCGCGTTTGCTGTCATCAGAGTCCCTCGTGACGTCACGATTTACCATCTCGCCTACGGTTAGACTTTGCCGGTCCTATCTCCAGAGCAGTAGCCTCATCATCACAGTCATCCTGACTACAGCAACAGCAGGGGACAGCCTCTCCCATGTGTCTCCAATTAACCCTCTCCTGTACCAGCTGCGCCCACCGCATCCCCGCAAACTTCTTAATCTCATCCGCCCATCTAACCTTCTGCCGTCCCTTGCTACGCTTACCGTCTCTTGGAATCCCCTCAGTTAGGACCAGCGGTTACTTTGCCTACGCAGTACATGCCCTGCCCAAGCCCATTTCTTTCCCTTTATTTTGACTAGCATGTCATTAACCCTCGTTTGTTCCCTCACCCACTCTGCCCGCTTCGTCTTTAAACGTTAAACCTATCATTTTTCCTTCCATGGCTCGCTGCGTTGTTATTAATCTAAGCTGAAACCTTTCGTTAGCCTCCATGTTTCTCCCCTCGGTGAGTACAGGCAAGATATAGCTGTTGTATACTTTTCTCTTGAGGAATACAGGTAAACTGCCATACATAGTGTGAGAACCACCTTCCAAATGCGATCCGCCTCATTTTTAATCTTCTAGTTATTTCACTCAATCATCCGGATCTACGGTCAGTACCTGCCCTAAGAAGACGTATTTCGTTACGAGTACCAGCGTGCCTCGCTACCAATTCTAAAACTGCTGTTTCCTTCCGAAACTGTTGAATATTACTTTCATTTCCTGCGTATTCATTTTTAGACCCACCTTTCTGAGCTGCCTGTCTAACTCGTTGATCATGCTTTGCGATTAATCATCGGAGTGACTTAACAACGCAATGTACTCGGCGAATAGCAAATTATTAAAGTATTCTCCATTAACTCTATTGCCCACCCGTTCGCGACGCAGGCCTCTGAGTACCTCTTAGAAACAGGCGTTAGGGTAGCATTGGCGAGATCCTGCCTCCTCCTTGACACCCTTCTCTAATAAACTTGTAGAAAAAACGACGCAAGCGAAAACACAAGGATGCATACACAAGAAAAAGGTGGCACACACGGACGGGCGCTGGACTTTCAGTCGTGCTTTATTGAAACAGACACTGCCGCACAAAGCTTCCGACGCATGCGCATCTTGACATCCGCCTGACACTTGCAATGGTGTCAAATCTTATCAGCCCGCTACAGGTATGGCCGTTCCTTCTTTCTAAGACAAAAGGAAGTGTTCTCAAATGCAGTGTTCTTTCTGATCCTTAATCTTGTGTATGCGCCCTTGTGTTCTCGCTGGCACGCTGCATTTTTTTAACTTTAGCACGCACCAACTTCCCAAGAGCTAACGCTATTCACCTTTGCCTACTAAAATTTTATTGTGGCTTTATGCACGACAATCTTAGTTGTGCAGCCTGTAAAGATTATTCTACATAAGGCTTTTAAAGTTGCCTATAGAGGACCCACAGCCTGGACTCTAACCGCCTCAATTTCCTTTTGCCTCTAGACAGTCTATGACTATCCATGGATCAAAGTCTACAACAATCCCAATTTCTTTTTGTGTGTAATCAATCTATACACTGCATTTCGACTATATCTATAAAAATTTCCATTTCTTTTTCACAGCATGCCGAGGGGAAGTATTCAGTAGGGGACCGTAACAATGACTAGAGTCCTCCACCGCTTCTGTTTCGAGAAATTAAAATACATTGGGTGAGGACAATGCAACGTCCTTTTGAGGGCAATGCAACGTGCTTTTGCTAAGGACTAGAAAGAACGAGTGAACTCCCAGAAAAAAACGTTATGCGATTTCTTCACTTGACGCTTGCCTTTCTAGGCGCTCACATACGCTGGCTGTGCGGACCACGATGCTAGAAAGGACTGCTCCCCTACACATCTGCGCACTCGAAGATCATCAAGCGGGGTAGAAAAAAAAAGCAACGAGAGCCGCATTGACGAGAACCTGTTATCATGAGGTTCAAGTCAGTTTTGGCACCCGGAACCGTCGGCTGAAAGCAGCAGGTGCCCGACGAGACTGCTATCCACTGTCGCAGAGGGGATTCTGCAAGCATGCAAGCACTTAGAGGCAGAAAATATGTCACAACCACATCAGAATAAAGGAAGCCGTACGCGGTCATTCCTTACATTAATGGCGATTCCCACAGTCTCAAAAAGGTAGGCGCACGATCTGGTGTAAAAGTGCTCATGTCAGCACCCAACAAGTTAAGAAGCCTGTGCGCCAAAGTCAACAGCGAGCAAATAAAAAAAAAAACAACGCAAAAAAACACACCGGAAAAAACATGTGAAATGTGTGAAAAGCGGGGTTTATGAAATACCAACATTGGTCATTCAGTGTGCTGTTTGAATAAACGGCTTCGAGAGCGCAATAGATCCCTAAAAGGGGCCATCAGCAGTGAATTAGCAAAACATTGCAGATAGCATGAATGTGCTCCGCAGCTTATCAACACAATGGTCATTCCGTCATATTTTGATCAACGGACCAGGGAGATTGAAAAAGCGTTCAACATCCGACCAAAGAGCAACGTATGCGTCTGCATTCCTTCAATAGGTGTCTTCAGTCGTTAAACTCGTGGTGCCTGAAATGGGGTATGGAAATAAACTACCAAAAATCTAATTACACACAAATAACAAGGAAGCAGAATGTTATGATGTTAAGATACAATATCGGTGAAAATTCCTTAGATCAAGTAAAGTGTCTCAAGTACTTGGGAGTGACATTAACAAATAATCTTGACTGGCGCACCCATATTGAAAATGTCTATTTAAAAGCCTACCAGAAGGTCTGTTTCCTGAGGAGGAAGTTGCCGAATGCGACTAGAGAAATTAAATTGATTGCGTACAAGACGTTCGTGCGGCCAATCATAAGCAAGTGCAGTGTGGAGTCCTCATCAAAAGGGTTTAAAACGGCAACTGGAAAGATTGCAAAGGATGTCAGCACGTTTTATATGCTCTAAATACCGCCGCACTGATTCAGTCACAGCAATGCTAAAAGAGTGTCAGTTAGAATCACTAGAAGTAAGAAGAACAAAGCAGAAATTGAAACTTTTTTCTGATAATGAATGATAAAGTCAAAGTTAATAAACATCACTATGTTACACCTCCCCTGAAGCGTTGCCCTGGGAAAAATCACAGTAAGGTATTACAACCTATTATTACACGTACTGATGTCTATCACTACTCCTTTTTTCCCGATGCTGTAGAAATTTGGAATCAACTACCAAGTGACGTTGTGGACCAAACAGATGTAGAAAAATTTGTGATAGGTGTGAACGCGTTCCTGGAAGATTGCTGTGCAAATCTGTAATTCTGTGCATTTGAGTGTTTCTTTTTTTTTTTTAGCGAAGAGAATTGCACTTGTGTCTGTATATGTTTCCCTCCCTGTAATGACCCTCATGCAGAGGGTTAACAGTATGAATAAATAAAATAAAAAAATAGCGCTTCGTGACAGAGAAATTGATTATCTGCGTGCGATGTCTTAATATTACACACGTGTACATCTCATGCATTTTTCATGCTTATTTCTCTTCCTTCTTATACGAGCGAGATGCATATATTCGACGAACGTGCATTAAAAATCTGGTTATTATTCAGCGTCGTGTCCCGCCTCTCTCTTTGCCTCGTGCGGCGCTGCTCCCGTCACACGATCATGCACCAACCAGCCCAAATTTTCACCTTGTTAAAGCACATTTAATGTAAACAGGTAAGTCTGAATGGCCTAGCCAGCATGCATTCACGCGACTGGACAGATATATTACACCATCTGTAACGCAAGCATGCGCCTGAAATTTGGCACACAGCCGCCGCGGTGGCTGAGTGGTTATGGCGCTCAGCTGCTAGAACGAAAGACGCGGGTTCGATCCCGGCCGCAGCGGCGGAATTTCGATGGAGGCGAAATTCTAGAGGCCCGTGTACTGTGCAATGTCAGTGCACGTTAAAGAACCCCAGGTGGTCGAAATTTCCGTATCCCTTCACTACGACCTCTCTCATAGCCTGAGTCGCTTTGGGACGCTAAACCCCCATAAACCAAACCAAACATGGCACATATATACGCTTAGATGCCTGAAGTCTGCATGAAAAAGAAGAAATAATTTTATTGAGTAAGAGCCGAGAAATAGAGCATTAACCTTTTGGGGCTATACCTGGGACGCACAACTTTTTGGACACGGTTAGTTCTGGGGACGTATTTTGGATGTCTTGGGAAAAATGAGCACCTCCTGATGGGCTATTTCTGCGGGATTTTGAGGAGGTTTTGTGCTTGTTGGGTTAGAACTCCAATGTTCGTTTGGTTTGCCGATGGCCGAGCTCCGATAGAGACCTCGACGGATCTCCCGCAAGCAGCCGTGCTGCTACCCTGTTACTGCTCTACGTGAGCACTCTGCTGGTCTGTGACACTCAGTTATTTTTACATTGTGCAGAGTCAGCGAATTCGTCTAGAATAGCTAAGCCGGCACCGATGCACGTGATACCCGATACGATAATCGTACTTCCACTTGCTATGAATGAGAATGTGTTTATACATTATTATTTATGTAAAAATAAAGAGACCTCGTCTATGACTAACTTTTGCTTGGTTCAGCCTTTTAACTGCCAACTAATCAGCAGATTTATAACACAAACATTTCCGGCTAGACTGTTTGTAAAATCACGTCTTCGGAATATTGATCAGCATTTGTTAAATTTAAAGTACCATTTCTTATAACGGCCTTTTCCCGGAATAAAAAAATAAAATACATTTTTTTGCAAGGAAATTTTTCTAGCTAAGATATATTACTATGCGTTGATGCAGTTTTGAGACATATCGCTGATTCCACCCGAAGCCACCGTGCCCGCGACCCTCAAATCGTGATTCCGACGTTCCGAGACCGTTGCTTCTGCTCGTTGCGCCATGTTGCGCTTTTGAAGAAGTTTTGGAATGCTACGTTGCCTTCTCTGGTGACAATACGCATGCGTAGACGCGCAGAGAGCAGGGTTGCTTTTGTTTGTTTTGTGTTGCTTCATTGCAACACACTTGACACGCTTATCTGCCTCCGACAGAGAAAAGGAATAAACAAGGCTAAACAACAGACCGGTTCGGCTCCGCGGTCTGTCCGCGGCGAGGCGCGCGGTGTGACGTCATGCCAGATGGCGCGGCGAGCGCGCCGATCAGTTTGCGTCTGCGGCGCGGGGGCGGCGCGCCGATTCCTCGGCGCACACCTCTAGTCGATGTCCATGCAAGGTAGATGTACACTGGTAGCGAAGGCTCCATAGACGCCCATTGGTCCAAAAAATGGCGGCTCGTGGGCACTCCAGCGCCCCCTGAATTTTGGGGGCAAACTACGCAAACGTGACGTAGAATGACGTCACGCATACGTATGCTTTTGGCGCGAATTATAAAGCGGTCTTTCTGTAGAATCCGCGTTTTCGAGCCCGTACCTCTCGAAGGTTGCTGCCTTTCAGCGCGCCCCAACCTTTGCCAGTCAAATGTGCTCGAGTTCCTGCTAGTTATGGCCTTGTTAATGTGCAATTGGGAACGCAATGAAAGTGACTGGTAAAGGAGGGGCAGCATAGAAAGGCAGCAACACTTCCAGACACTGGCGAAGCATGCATGATTCGTAGTGCAAATACTGGTGCTAGTACTTTTGAGAGCTTTTGAGTACAGCAAGGTATGATGCACAAAGCACTGGCTCAAGTGCACAGTTCGCAATAGAGTGTACGGCAAGTATGGTTTTCATAGTTTCATATTCATTGTTTATTGCAGCAACCAAACAAATACAGTCACAAAGCACACCCTTGGCACACAAACAAAAAATACATGTCACAGGCAGCACAAGCAGTATTGTTTAAGTTGGCTAATCATCTCAATAGTCACAGTGCAGAAGGAAAAAGCCCTGAAGTGCCACGAACGTTGTCAGTTAGGAAATTGAAAAGTATAGAAAACAATGCTACGACAGCTTCAATTGAAGCAAACATAACATGACATAAGTAGGCGCATCAACACAGACCATAGAGCACACTGGGATTATTCTTCACATTTAATTTCTTCAGCTGAAAGAATATAGCAGGTGCGTTTACATCTGCAAGGCAATGTTAAAGCCAGCTTTAGCACCCTCAAACGTGCTCAACGTAGGAGCAAATACCATACATTGAAAAAGACATGAAGCCAAGTACGCACGAACGGGGTACAGCTATGAAACACGAGCGAACAGCCCGGCGAAACCATATCGAAGCTATCGCGCATACCTAGAGCAGACGACACACCTGTGAAAGTCCAGCGGGAATCGGTGTAGCGCGACACCAATGGTACTATCCACGCTGTCGCAGTGTACCGCCTTGGTGTACCACGGAGCATCGTTTCTTCACATGCCGCAAGCTCATCTTGAAATGAAGCGCTAAGCGCTTCAAAAGAAGAGCGCGAAGCGTGCAAAGACGGAAAAAGACTTCGCACTGGCCGCACGCCGAAGGAAACGACAAAACCGAGAAAACTGCCGCAGCGGTGCAGCGGGGTGCAAATCTTACCGAATGGTGACAAAGAAGCGACGTGCAAGGACGACGAAAACTTCGCAAAAGGAGCATTTTGAGACCGGCGAGCTAAATTTATACGCTTTACCAGGCGCGCCATCGCAGACAGCTGGCGATAAGAAATCGCTTCGTAAGCTCCCGCCACTGTGGCCGGGTTAGCCGGGTATCGAAACAAGGCCTGCAAAGACGCGCTGTAATGCACCGCACACTCATGAATAGGGGGCAGGTCAAGAGTGTTGCAAAAATACAAAATTTGCCAGGTTTTAATAAAATGACTTACCTCTTTCATAAAACAAGGTGCTAATATATTTTTTCTTTTCTATTGGCAGATTACATTCCAAATTTGTAGCTTTATCATTTCTTTATATGAGTGTTTTGCCCCCCATCCTCTGGTTGTACTGCAGTCGCGCTAAACCACTTTTCGGCCCAGCCTTCGCCACCACTTTAAATCCGCCTTGCTGATGCCTCGGCGCACACTTCAAGTCGATGTTCATGTCGGTGTCACGGTGTCGATGTTGCCGGCGAAATGGGCGTGTCCTCTGGTGGATAACGTTTTCAACGAAACCCAACTTTGGCGTCCACTCACGGTAAGTCTTCACGATTATGTTTTATTAATTTGTTCTCCTAAACGATTCTGCTCGGAGCTTTGTGTGAAGAACGGCTTATCTGCGCAGCGACGAACTTCCCATCCTCTTTTGTAAGCTTCGTTATAAGCAGCGCAATGCCGCTATGCTGTTCCTGATGCGCGGAAAGGCAGTCGGTGCGAAACTCGCGACAGAACGCTGCCTCACGCAAAGCCCTCTACTGGCTTCTTCGTGTTGCAAAGTAGATTCACTGTCAGTAATATCGCGTAGTCTCTGAATGACGACCGAAATGGAAGTATGCTTTAGCGCCGCGTGAGCTCGATTTACATGGCGCCTCCGGAAACGCACAGTCGCGTTCTGAGGTGGATTAAGTTTTTTTTATATATTTGCGTCGTCGCCTGTCCGGGCCGTGGAGTACTGTTAATTGAGATGGGTGCATTGCTTGTTACGTGCAGACGCTGGCTCAGCGCACGTCATGGACAGAGACGTTTCACCCAAGCGGTTTTGTAATGCTATATGTACTGGAGCAGGGGACGGTTGTCGAAGTTTCAGTCAAGCGGCGCCGGACGAATGCTTTATATAGTGTGATGGCTCAATAAAAGTCGTTGCTGGCGCAAACGGTCACCGTGTGCCATCGTCAGCAGGCTTAACCCGAACGCTCCGCAGCGTGGCCTGGACCTGCTTGTACTGCCGCCATGGCGCCGCGAAGGGTTGGGCGCTGTGGCCGTAATGATGTCTCGGTATGTTTGAGGCGGCTGAGCAGCTCGATTGGACTGGTCAGCTTGCCTTTCCTCGTGTGTGGCCGGCCGGGTGTACGCGCTCACTTTTGTCACGTTTCACTCGTGGCTGCGGTCTCACGCGGGCCCAGAAAACACGTTGCGGTTTGCTTATCTCGACAAAGGTGCATGGCATGCGACAGCTAGGGTGCCTTTCGAGGTTGGGCTCGAAGCTGCCGCTTGAAAGAAGTGAAGATATGGAAAAGCAGCAAACGCTGGTTTGTGGCGATTGCAAAGGGTGGGCAGTAAATCTGGAAATTCGGTGGCATCGTTGTGCAGGTTCTTCATTTCTTATATTCTAGAACAGCGCACTCCGTAGACTTCCCGCAGGTTCCTACTTAGTCCACACTGCACTGGCGATCCAGTGCAGGGGCGTAACAGCTGTGCGTGTTCTGAGCAAGAAAGATACGTGGGTGTGATTCAAACAAAGCTTTTCGTGCCTAGTTATAAGCGAAAAGTGCTAACTGATATTGTGTCAGATACGAAACGTGCTTTTTAGGTCGTTAGAAAGGTCGTTAGAAAGGCTCGCCAATCGGGCTTCGCATGAGCCACACTACAGATTTGCCACAGCTGCGCATGCGCGAAACGGAGTGACGTCACGCGGAGCGCAGGTGGTCGCTGCTGCTGCCGCAGCCGTCGTCGCCGCCGCGCGCGGCCTCCGTCGTCTGACGTTTCGCCATGGAAGGAGAAGACCCAGAAGTGGGAGTTGGCTCGAAAGCAGCGAAGATATGAAAAGTGCAAGGCTAGCTAGACAAGCGGCTGAAACGCCAGAATCACGAGAGGCACGCCTTGCTAAACGGCGACAAAAGGATCAAAAACCAATCCAAACAAGTGAGCTGACGGCGTTCATGGAGTTCACTGGCGTTGACAACTTTGCAAACTCCGTTTTTTCACGAAATGAAAGGCGCAAAACCGGCTCCTTGGGTCAGTGGAGACCTCTATCTCGCTTTTCGCTTTGTATATCGTGGATTGGTTGGGTTAATTCATATTATTTTTTATTACTATTGAAACACTGGACAGTGCTGACGTGTGGGAATTCGAAAGCATGTCAGGCAGGCACAGACATTTGTTTGCGGTTTGCGAATTGAGTTTATGTCAGGCAATCCGGCTAAGATTAGGCACCATGCACAGACACAAGCATGCATGTATGGCACCACTGGGAACGCTGTGCGACAAAAGGTTGCTTCGCAGTTTTGGTATGAATGTCATCACATCAATGGCGCCACATGAAGATCGGCCAGTGGCGGGCATGCATAGACGAACTGCACGCATATGATTGTCTGTAGTGGAGGTGCTTGGCTTGCTTTGCGCGTTCTACGACAGCTTGATGACTCCAGCTTTTTTCTGGCCATCGCTGAGATTTCTTGTACCATCTCGAGGACATACACACACGTCGTAGGCGTTTCTCGTAATGGGACTAGTGCTCTACGGACATTAAGGAAACAGCGCGCTGTACGCTGCCTTCTAAGCTTAAAGCTACAAATAAACTAGCCTATACGAGTGGAGCTGGTGCAGTCCATCCGTCGTTAATGGTGATCGTCGGCTGACGCGAAAGACGCGGGTTCGATCTCGATCAGCCGAAGCGGTCCCGTCTCGATGGAGGTGAAATGCTAGACGCCCCTGCAGTGTTCTGTGCGATGTCAGCGCACGTTAAACAAATACAGGCGTTAAAATTATCCGCAGGCCTCCGCTTCGGCTTTACCTCAACGGCATCTATAGCCTTAGTCGGTTTGGGACATTAAACATCATAAAACCAAACCAAGTCTTCGTGAAGAGTCGTTTTCTGATCCGACAAAAAGCGACTAGCGCTTTTCGCTTATAGCTAGGCACGAAAAGCTTTGTTTCAATCACACCCGCGTATCTTTCTTGCTCGACACGCACAGCCGTTACGCCCCTGCACTGGATCTTCAGTTCAGTGTGGACTAAGCAGGAACCTGCGGGAAGTCTACGGTGCGCGCTGTTCTAGAATAGAAGAAATGAAGAACCTGCACAACGATGCCACAGGATTTGCACATTTACTGCCCACCCTTTACAACCGCCACAAACTCGCGTTTGCTCTGCTTTTCCACATCTTCACGTCTTTCAAGCGGCAGCTCTGAGTCCAACCTCGAAAGGCACCCTAGCTGTCGCATGCCATGCACCTTTGTCGAGATAAGCATACCGCAACGTGTTTTCTGGACCCACGTGAGACAGCAGCCACGAGTGAAACGTGACAAAGTTGAGCGCACTCGCCCGGCCGGCCATACAGGAGGAAAAACAAGCTGACCAGTCAAATCGAGCTGCTCAGCCGCCGCAAACATACCGAGACATGTCAGCAACAGCGCCCAACACTTCGCGGCGCTGGCGTCAGTACAAGCAGGTCCAAGCCACTCTGCGGAGCGCTCGTGTTTAAGCGTGCTGATGATGGCACAAGCACCGAGAAGAACTTGCAAGCTGCATCCCGTCTCCCCTTACGTTGCGCACGCATGGATTCGTCCATCCCGCTGGCCGCAGCCGCTGGCCTTCGCGTTCTTCATTTTGAAAGCTGAATAAAAGTCGCTTCGAGAAGAAATGGCTTACATTTAATTCCGAGAGACTCGTTAATGAACCCCGCTCACGCGTGCACAAATTTCTACAACAGCATTTGTGCGAGAGGAAGAGTATGCGTCTTTGATTTCAGACTGCTACATTACGAAAACGGCAATGTAGCCCGCGGCTTATTTGCGCATACGAATTGCAATTCAACTCGCGCTGCGTTATTATGGCTGCGCTTGAGGTTGAGGACGTTGTTTCATTGAAATAGTTCTTACTTGGAGCGCGTTCGTTGCTTTCGTTGATATTTCTAGCAGCCTTAGGTTAGGGTACTTGCATGCGTGAACTGCTTCTTTACTTCGCGATTCCCCGCGGCACTTGAATGAGAAACTAAATGAATTTAAGATGGCATTTCATTGTGACAGTAATGCGTATGTTGTATCAAGCTCGCGCTTGCTTTTGAAACGGCGCAGCTGCAGGTCACTGTGCTGCTCGAGTTTTTCTGGATAATGCACACGGCACGGAAGCGCTGCAACCCGCTTATTTCTACGAGCATGCGCTGATGCATGACAACGCTGTTCCGTATGTGTGCTTCAAGTTATGGGCGCAAAACTGCGGTGAACTAGTTCGCGTCTGCTTGGCAGGTATTCCGTGGCTTGTGCCCGTTCGAGTATTGGCGTGAGCCTTCACGTAGGACATTTTGAAGCGCTTGTTTAATAGCGGGTATAAGAATAAAGGCTGCAATGTTGTCCTGTTGGGATCCCTGTCTAAGGAACATTGAATATGCATTTTATGGGTGTGCCATTCACAACCACTCGTAGTGAGTCACTGCTGATATGTGGAACAATTCTTCGAAGTCTTCGATCATGGCCGCGGCGGTGCAATTTCGATGGAGGCGAAATTCTAGAGGCCCGTGTGCGGTGCGATGTCAGTGCACATTAAATAACTCCAGGTGTTCGAAATTCCCGGAGCCCTTCACTACGGCGTCCTTCATAGCCTGAGTCGCTTTGGGACGTTAAACACCCATAAATCATAAACCAATCTTCGAAGTCTTGTCTCCAATGTAAAAAGAATGCCATACAGTGTCTGTATTGGGAGATTGCTCCAGCGATTATGAGTCTTTGTTACGATGTTTATGAAAATAATTTAGAATTTGTGATGCGTATTTACTGAAATGATGAAATCGACACGATGGCTCAGTGGCTATTCTGATCGTCGGGTGACCTGAAAGACGCAGGTTGGATCTCGGCCTCGCCGGTCGCATTTTATGTAGGCGAAACAACGCTAGAGGCCCGTGTACTATGTCATGTCAGTGCACAGGAAAGAAGCCGAGGTGTTTGAAATTATCCGCAGGCCTTCTCTACAGCGTCCCTCACAGCAAGCGTGCACACTTATTTAGAATATTAACACTAGTGGACGACATAAGTAATCAACAAAATAAACGCAGTAATGTACATACTCCAGAAGTGCCATGATTGCAATTAGCTCGAAACATAGATCAGAAAATTTTCTTTTACTCTATATCTTGCAAATACTGCATCAGCTTGCGATACGCGGGTACAATGTACATTTCCGCTGGATTCCAAGCCATGTTGGGATTCCGGGAAACGAGCTCACTGACTCTGTGGCAGGAAATGCAACCAACCAGGAGCGACGTCAACAAAAT
The DNA here is from genome assembly GCA_030143305.2 of Amblyomma americanum. Classification (NCBI taxonomy): domain Eukaryota; kingdom Metazoa; phylum Arthropoda; class Arachnida; order Ixodida; family Ixodidae; genus Amblyomma; species Amblyomma americanum. The sequence goes on from JARKHS020004887.1 coordinate 51,556, forward strand.
GAAGATTCCCTTCCAGGACTATAAAGGAACAATTAAGCGAGGGCTGAAACCTAATGGCAGGATGAATGGAACCATGAACAAAATAATAAAATGTACCTCATAAAGCCAAACATAAAGAATAGAAGGTGGGGGTTCGACAGCGCAACAGCACACAGAGACCAAGTAGGAGACGAGACAAGTAGTGTGTCTCGTCTCCTACTTGGTCTGTGTGTGCTGTTGCGCTATCGAACCGCCACTGTGTATCACCAACTAGCCCAATCTGCAGTTCTTCTACAGGATAGAAGGATTGTCATCCCAAAAACAGATTTTATGAAGTTATACATTAAAGACTACGAATCGGACACACACTCTTGACAATTATTTACTCATTGGAGCAGAACCACCAGAATGTGTACACTGCAGTTGCCCGCTTGCTGTCATTCATATTGTTTTAACCTGCAAATTTTATGAGACGCATCGTCATACTTCTTTTTGTAAACTTTTACAAATGTCACGTACCATTCCATCCATCTCTTCTGTTAGGTGATGAATCTATGGTACCATTCGACAGAGTTATGGAGTTTTTAAAAAGCATTGAAATTTTATGTGTTTGGCGCATCATAGCCTAAGTTGCTTTTGCGCCATTAAAATCAATATAACTAACTAACTAACTAGCATTGAAATTTTAGTTTTTATAGTTCTTTTTATATTGCATCATCTAAAGGGTACCCTGTCACAGACAAGGAGGCGCCGTAGCCATGCACGGTGGGAGACAACTCCTCGCCCTCTTGCTCTTGGCTGCGCCCTACACTCAGCCTCCATTTCATTTTATTTTTACCGCCATGATAACACCGCATTTAAGTAATGATATTTAGATCTCTTGTAAGGTGTGTAAGGTTCAGTCTATGGCACGAGATTTGGCAACGTGGAGAGCGCTACTTGAGCCCGAGCACTGTCGCTGACCGCTTCGTGAAGCGATAGGAAGTCCCAGCCCAAGATGATCGAATGTGAACATGACGGCAGAATGATGAACTCAACCAAATATAGAATGTCTTCTATGACTACTCGAGCAGTACACGCTGCTAACGGGTGGGTGAGGTGCGCACTTGCAGTTCGTAACGACAGGCCAGAAAAGGGCGTCTTCACTTTCTTCAAATATCGGCAAAGCGCTGCATCCATGGCAGAAACCGCAGCACCGGCGTCCACAAGCGCCATCACAGATACGCCCTCTACAAAAACTTTATTTAAATTAGCGGCAGACAAGCGAGCCTTTCAAATTTCGACGACTGCGCAGTTCTCGCCTCAGGAACTGCGGCGCTTAGTTTGCCTCTTCAGTGGTCGAGGGACGCCGTCGCATCTGAGAGATGGAGCGTCGACGTGGAGAAGGCGAACGGCGTCCACAGAAGGAGGTGCGCTCTGGAGACAAAGAACGGCTTAGGGGCGGCTCAAGAGGAGGTGTGTACTGACGCTGGGACCAGTAACTGGAAACCTCAGGAGGTGTTCGTGCGACGTTCATGCGTCGACGGCAAAGCCGCGCCACATGACCTGGCAAGCCGCAGAAGTAGCAGATCGGGCGGTTTTCAGGCGTGCGCCAGCAGTTTCCCAGTTGTGCAGGCGATCAATTATTATCAGGCGTGAACCAGGAGGTTCGCAAATGAGCAGGCGGCGGAATAAAAGCAGCGGGTTCTCTAACGAGACCAGGGGGCGGAGCATAGGTAGGTGGACGAGGTCGCGCAACAACGCCCACATATGTAAGCGGGGCCGCGAGAGGTGTGGGCGGAGGGGCTTGCGGGAGAGTTTCAGCGACCTGTTCTTGAATGATGTGCCGCAAATTCGGATTTCTGTGGTGATGGCTGTTGATGGCGTGAAATGAGCGAGAGCTGGCGAGCAAGTTCTTCACGGATGAAGCTCTTGATGCGCGGCAGAAGCGATGACTGCTCTCTTGCATTGTTCAAACAAGCAAGCGAGTCGACGTTCGTGGTGTGTTCGCGTGCCAGAGCCCTCTGCTTGCGTAGTTCGTCGAAGCTGTGACACAGGGTGACTACTTCCGCGACGGTGCACAGGTCTCGCGCCAACTACATCTGAAAGGCGTGGTCATCAATGCCCTTGAGAATATGCCTGATCTTGTCGGCTTCGGGCATCGGAGCGTTCACCCTCTTGCACAGATCGACGACATCCTCGATGTAACTCCTGAAGTTCTCGCCTACCTGATGCGACCGCGCACGCAAGCGCCGTTCGGCACGGAGTTTCCTGACTGCCGGGCGGCCGAATACCTCTGAGAATACCGCCTCGTGGTTCCGATGCCACAGATTCGCCACACACGTGAGATAGAAAATCTTTAACGCAACGAAAAAAGTCCATGAAAATAGAGCAGCGCGTAACAAAACAGGACACAAGGGAGAGACACGTAACGACACGAGCGCCATTCAGCACCTCCCTGCGGTGCGCCAGCGTGACTAACAGCCTAAACCTCCTCCCCCGCGCCTTTCGCGACACAGCTGTCGTTCTTTTCACCCTCCCCTCCCCTCCATACTTAAAAAACGCAAGCTACTGCCCTCAGTCACCCCTGATGAAGGAGCCGAGTCTGCTTCGAAACGTTGGGTTAAAGTTAAAATTTTGGTTGGAGATGTGCAGTTTATTATAAGTCTTCAAACCCAACCAGACAGGCAAATCTGTCAAAATGCTTAGTTTTCAGAAAATCACATTGTTCAGTTTGGTTTCCGCGTCCCACTTGCTGTATGCGCTCACCCGCTCATACGACGTGAGCCAATCCTCAACACCATGGTCGTCCCTGACACTGAAGATAGCGGGGTCTCGCTGGCGGAGAGAACCAGCACGGACGACGGCGGCCGGGCTCACTTGGACGGCTTGGTGGTTAGGCACCGCGGTAGGGGGTATCGTTTGGTTGCGGAGTTTCAGGGCGAGAGGATATATCACCCAGCACCTCCACCAAATGTAAGGTGGGGTTTATTCGGGGAAACCTCTTAACGGGAGCAGGGCCAACAGCAGTTCGAGGTCAGCTATAGTCCTGCCAGGAGCGTGCACCAGCGATGGCCATGCGGCTCGCGCGTATGCTCGTCGTCTGCCTTACACTTGTTATTTCGCTCCAGTCATCTACACTGGAATTTCAGTCTCTTTTTGTTTATCGCGCGCATAGTTTCATAATTACATCATTTTTATTAGTAAACTAGATTTAATTAAACAGCGCTTTGGCGCTCTTTGTCCTTATTCGCCCTTGTGCCAATAAACTCTCAACTAACAGCGTCCCTCATAGCCCGAGTTACCTTGGGCCTTCGAACCGCATAAAACCAAACCAAAGCGATCAAAATTACCTTTCTAGAATGGGATAGCCAAAATATGTCTTGCTTTCTAAACCACGCGTGTAGGTAGAGATGGAGTAGAATTTTTTTAGTTACCCTTATATTTTATTTGCGCTGTAAAGATGAAAATGCCTGAATAATTGACTGCAGACAACAGGCTGCAACAATGCTTCTGAGGAAACTAGGCGGACCGTTACTTTCAATATTTATTTATATATTGTGGTGCATTCTTATGGTGTATGTACTGCATATTCCCAACCTGGAAAGCTTGGAAATAACTTAATTTCTACGTATAGTGATCGTCATGTGGTTTAGGAGACCGTGTGGTGACATTTCTCTACGGTTGTAGCCTGTGTCTATAGACAATCTATATACAATGGTCTAGTGAAGGTTTTGTAGACAGAGTTGTATAGACTGTCTATAGAGAAAGGTCTATAGCACTGTCATGCCATAAACGTATGGAATGTCCCTAGACAGTCTATAGACCTATGTTTAGAGAACCAGTAGATTTTTCTCTGTGTACAGCCTATAGAAAGAAATCTACACGAAGTGTTAACCATAAGTCTATACATCATCTATAGACTCTCCATAGACCTATGTCTATTAGTTTCAGTAGACATTTGTCTATGGACAAAAGTCAACTAAAAGTGTATGGCCACAAATCTATAGATTGTCTATAAGCTAGTGCATAAGATTTGTCTATATAAAGTCTATAGACTTAATAAAATGAAGCCTAAAGACAGTCTATGAACTGTCTAAAGATATTTTTGTAAGCGACGATTGCATCCCCGCGCTGAGGTTGTTTACATAGGTGTGCATAAACAGTACTGCTCGTTTTCTTGACATGGAACACAAGGTGGGCTCTCCTTATCTTAAATATAATCGACTCTTGCTCAGAAATCGTAGTTTTGGTTGTTTACACACTACGATAGCGCTACATTAAGAGCCGATGATGATAATCTTCTGCTTCCGAAACGCTTCGCGTTGGACCTCTCTGTGCTTCCTGTTAATGGTACCTGCTTCCTCCGATATCACCAATACTTGATTTTATATCGCTTTTCCAGAAAATACATTCGGGCACCACTAGCTTTGATGAAAACAGCCAAATTTGTGGTCCACAGTCGACACCGACCACTGCTGCCGGTCACCTTCAACACATGCTCTGCAGACCGGGTGACATCGTCGATTCTCTCGTATTGTACGGGCGTCCTGCGATGTAGGCAGTCATAATGTTTAGGTCACTGTTGCCAAAACTACGCTAGACGGCTATTTACAGGCGCCAAAACTTCTGAATTCGCTTCCCGCAATCGCCGAAATCACACGCATGAATCCTGCGGACTCGCTAGGCCTCGTCACAAAAGGGGCCGGCGGTCCACCGTCCGCCGAAATGCCGGAAATTAAAGTGTGAAGATATGAAATGCAACTGCCTATTGCGCTTTTATCGGTGCGGATAAGGCACACACGGGAACAATTTTTCAGGTCGTCGCTCACAGAGCGTGAAGCTTTCGGTCGACACAATCCGCCTTTTTCACGACGCGACTGCGCATGCGCCCATCCCCTGGCGGCGGTGTCGCGAAACATATTGGAAGGGTCGCGCGCTCCACTCGAGACCGGCCGTGGAAGTGTAAGCATACCGACTTCCTACGCAGGATGCGTTGCTGCAGCCGTCGGGCGTTCAGCGCGACGCATTTCGCGATACCTACGAAATGTGTTGCATACGGCTGCAATGCCCAATATGTAAAAGGAAGCAAACTCGGATTTTTTCGCTTTCCGAGCGCTTCCTTGGACAGCCTTCGACGCAAAGCGTGGATAAAAGCAGTTCGCCGGCTAGACGATCGTGGCCGCCCTTGGGCACCGTCAAGCATGTCAAGACTGTGCGGGAAACACATTGTGACAGGTACGGACGAGGTACTGCAGTTAAATGCGTGTGCAGTCTATCACAAAAGGTTTTATTCATGGCCAGGAAGGCCTCGAATGTCACCGCGGCACCCAGACTTCGTTCCGACGCTTTTTGCTTTCTCAAGCAAGAAGGCCGAATAGGCAAGTGCTGTGAGCCGCTTTCAACGCGCGATGGAGCGGGCAACGAAAAAGTAGCTACGAGAGCATTCACGCATGGTGCTAAAATTTTGTCAAAATCTCCTACGGAAATTTCCTTGTTTATGCCACTACACCCTGGCCAATCCCCCCGTGTGGGTATGTGCCATGTATTAAGAGGCAGAAGGTGCGTTATGCGTGTGTTCGAATCATATCCATGATGAAGACATCTGCGTGGTATCGCCGGAATGGATCAATGTGCGCCTCTCGCGCTCGTCTTTATGGACGCGCATGCTTGTTTAACCTATGCAGCGGTGTGCTTTGGGAAAATACAGTGAAATGCTAGCAGATCTGCTTTGTTGCGAGTACGCTCGTGCTTTATAGCTCGTGTAGCTGTTCTGCAGCGCTTCAACACAACGATTGCTTGTGAAAACTGTTGTCCCCAGTCGTTTTCTGTACAACGGCGTGCACGATGTAGTATCCACCTTTCATGAATGGCAGGCATATACAGCGCAAAACGCCAACCTTACTGATCGGGGATATTTCATTGAACATTATGTTCCGAATGTAGCCTTCATCTCTGAAGCGGCGGCCCTTGCTCAGCTGGTGTTCGCATCGCATGCCGGATGATCGGAGATACTGAAGAATTTGCTCTTCGGTGGGCACTGCAGCCTGCCTCGGACTTCGCACCCAGCCATCAGTCAATCCTAGAAGTCCTCCATATACCAGGTGCTGCCCAGGACACGCCATCGTCGACAGATTCCAACAAAACGTGCTCCGGAACGGCACTCAGTCCGGCCGGGCTGGGCGCGCAGTACCCTACCAGTGAGCTTCCATCGTTGTACGCAAGGCGGCAGCACAGGAAAATGAAAAAGGCGGATTCCGGGCGACGAGCGGCGGCGCCGTGCAGTGTTTTTTTTTTGCCTGTGGCGCTTGCCTCGACGTTCGGTTCTATGCGCAAGCATCGATTTCAACCACATATGCGCTGTTGCACGCACGTCGCGTGTGTCACCGTGGCTAGCGTGAGGTGCAACAAGTTTGAACTTTATAGTTTATAAAGTTTGAAGTTTATAGAATGTCATACCATATCCCCCCGCCTCCCCCCCCCCCCCCCCCCCCCCGCCCCGCACTCTCATTTTGTTTCCACTAAGCTCACTCTACACTACGATACGCGGTTGTTGGTCGTAGTGGTGTCGTCGTTGACCTAGCGTGACACACCAGTATACATCAGCGCATGTCATCGACGGCATCTGCGTACCGACCAGCCCACCGACCGTCGATCGGCGTCGCATCGGCCTAGTGCGACCGGACCCTGCGCACACCGAAGAAAAACTACGTTACTGTTTACGCTTTTGCGGCACCAGGCACCTACACATGAGGGACGACCGCTGCTTCGATCCCCCGCGAAAAAGCAGCTGGGGGACAGAGAACTCGCTGCCCGCATTGCAGCAACGACCGCAGACGACGTTGCTCCGTCTATGCCCTTGTGACGTCACGAGAGCATTCAATATGGCGGTCGCTGCCGATGGGAGGAATTTCCTGGTCTGAATTTCGTTCCGATTTTTTTAAATATACAGCGCGTCCTGGGCATCGAGATTTTAAAAATTGAACCTTAGCTCTTGTATCAGTTGTTGAAGTACAAAACTGCAATACGAAGAGCGACCATGTCGCGGCCCCCTTAAATGTTTACAACAGCTTCCGCGCCGTGACGAAGGATGGCAGCACGGCTTCGAACGAGACCAGTTGCAGATTACCCAACAGCGCGACGCTCGGCGCTTCGTTTACACGTCACGACTCGCGATGTTTTGCCAGCGCAAGAAGACGCGGACGAACGAACGCAGGACAAAGACAAACGAGCGCCGAATTGCAATTTTATTGTGAAAAAACGCAAAACATTTACATATATACCCTCAGACAGAGCCCCCACCCACCAGGAAAAAACCCGGGAAATTGAAGCACGCGTCAATCAAGAGGATCAAAACGGCACGAACAAAGTGTCGTACTATACAGACGAACGGATAACAAGCTAACCCCAGAGAGGTGAAAAAACAAGCAGCGCGAAAAAGTTGCGCAAAGAAATTATTTCTCCTCTTTTTCAACGTAAAAAAACGAAAAGGCGCTAACAAAAACGCGACACGAAAAACCACGCCCTTAAAAGTGAAAAACAGAACAAGACAAAACGCAATATAAGGAAGCCCTAAGAGCATGGATCCGATAAAGAAATGATGCACATGAAAGCCAACTTTAAAACACTGCTATACGAAAGTCGAGGTGGGTGACAAAATGCGTTAGACCAAAAAAGCACCTGCAAGCGAGCATGTCATTAAAAGCGAAAGAAAGGTAGACGCAACCTTAAAAAAGCCGTAAAGGCAAAAAACTACAAAAAAAGTAACATGGAAGCAGTGACAGCCAAGAATGAACACGGCTATACAATAAAATATCGAGGACAATGACAAGCGACAACTGAGAAACTAAAATTTGAATACTACAGGGGGAGATGAGGCATGAAATGGCTACTATGAGCGGTGGGTGAAGGAATGTGATATCAATTAAACCAGAGAGGAATGCAAACTCCTTCGGTTAGAGTAAAACAGAGGGCGTACTAACACATTCAGTCTTGAGATTTAAACTATTGGCTGCTTCTATTAATTCGCGAGTCAGATGTTCGTGGAATTTCTTTAGAATCGTGGTTTTTCCAAACACGAGTGCGCACTTTTCATCAGGGCCTAGTTGTTCGTGCTGGCATTCCATACATTGGTGCGGTAGGTTCCTTAGTGCAGTTCCAGATAAGTCCTGTGGATTGGGTAAGCATGCACAGGCTATCATCTAAGGGCCTACCCAATCTGACCCTGTTCTGAAGTTGTCCCTTCAATGTTCCACTAGCCGTCCGTTGATACATCGGCCGATGTACGCCTTCCCACATGTCAGAGGGATAGAATACACCACTCCTTCTCCACATGACACCAGCGGATCTCTGTGCCGTGTTGTGGAACCGGTGTTCTTTTTCGACGCGGAATTTACTGTCCGGCACAGCCCGGGCAGGTGAAAAAAACATCACCTGTCTTTTTACCTATTTTTTTAAGGCTGTGGGAGATATTGTGCATATAGGGAATAACGCCTACCTTATTATTTTGCTGTTGCACTTCCAATGGAGCGTTGGTTCCTCTTCGCCTGGTGCTCCTTAACATCTTTTCCGCTACAGGGGTAATAATTTGATGCGGGTAGCCTGAATGAGTGAGCCTGCGGGCTTGGGTAGCAAATCTTTCCTCCATTTTATGCTCGACTGAACAATTTCTTTTTGCCAGCTTCGAGTGTGCTAAGTCATATGCCAGGATAGGTTTTTTGCCCCTTTGGTCGAAAGCCCAGCAGATGTGCTCAGGCGTGAAAAAAAGTCTACGTTCAAGGAATTGAATGGAACTGTTGGCAGGAATCTCGTGCTTAATGCAAGAGGTGCCAAAGTCATCTCAAAGACACAAGACCTGAGCCACTTCTAATAGAAAACCAACGCTGCTGCGATATAAAAGAACCAGATAATCATCTACATATCTGAGGACTGTTAAAACACATGATTTCTCAAGGTTGGCCCTCAACGCTCGGTCGTGCATGGCAAGGTGAAGGTCGCTGAAGACAGGAGCAATGCAATACTCTATACAAATGCCGTTCTTCTGAACAAAACGTGAACCATTCCACTCAGCGATCGTAGACCTTAGGTAGAGCAACTCCAAAAAGCCTTCAACAGAGATGCCACACTCGTTTTGAAAGGCTACTGCTCCGTAGTAATCAATGGCGTTGCGTGCGCATCTCATGAGGTTGTCCTGAGGTATTGAATGAAATGAAACTTTAACATCAATAGAGAACCCTTGAAGAGCCTTGATGCGATTGTCCCTCAGAAAACCCATAGATTTTTCTGCATTTTTCACTCGGAAAGGATAATTAGTGGGGATCAAGTTGAGCTTCTTTTGTAAGAAGAATGCAACATCTTTTTGCCAGGTCTTTTTCTCAGAAACTGTGACGCGCAGAGGGTACCATACTTTTTTATTTATTCGAGAAGTGTGCCTTGAGGCATAAGTTGAAAAGATAAGGAAGGGGGAAGGAATGCACGGGATTGAAAGTTAAAAGGAGTGAATACCCGTTACGCTGGGGTAGTCGCAGAGGTTTCCAATGAAACGTTTGTACATAGTCCTCTTCACGTAGTCACTTTCGCGGTTCTACCGCAGGCCCACCTCCCTGAGGAGCCGTTTTCTTAAAGCAGCCGTCGCTGGGCACGTCCACAACAAGTGCCGCACATCACAAGTATCCGGTGCAGCTCTACCGTACTTTATGCGTTTTTACTGTGAAGTACATTTCTAGACAAGAATTCTTATTATTCTCAATTGCTCGAGAGAGCCTCACTAGATTTAAGTGCTGGCATAATCTTTTTCATGTGCTTCTCATCTTGGCTACAGAGGAATCAGGGTATTTCTTAAAAACACAGGACAGCTTCATCAGCCTTAGACACATGGACCACAAACGCTCCTTCTTTATCGGCGACAAGCAAAGACAACTCGTTCTCTTGGAAATACGAGATGGCTTTTTTTTTTAATGGAAACCTGTTCGCTGCCGCACAGTTTAGCCATACAATATTCACACCATCCGCAAAGCAGCGTTCCGCTACCCCCTGGGGTGCCAGCCTGGGCACTTGCCTGACCATGGTCTGCAGATCGGGCGCAGACCTAAAAGGCTCCGCAGCGAACTTAGGTCCATGGCTAAGGAATCGCTGGACGTCCTCTGGGACATCTTTGGCGCCTCCGATGACGCGGACGAGATTTCTGCTCGCCCTCTTCTTCTTGGGCACGATCGCACGTAGGCCAGGAAGGACTTGCTGCCCGAGGAATTCGGTGGTTCGGTCGGCAATAACAGAAAGCTCGCGCCATTTCTTGGTCGAGGAGTGCGGCGCTGACGACTCACGAGCAGCACTAAACGTGCGCCGGTCGGCTGCAGTGCAGAGCTGTAGGCTCCTTCGTGTCGCGCGCTGGCTCCGCCCACCACGTGACTAGCATCACACTGTTCACGCATGCGCTGCTCTCACAGCAGCATAGCACGCAGGCACCGGAGGGTAGACTGAAAGTTGAGCCCAATTGCGTTTAGGCTAGTCTCCGTGTTCTCTCTCCGTCCCGGCACCAAGGTCACCCGCAGAGCACCGGTAACGGGATCTAAAAGGATTTCACGCTTATAAACAGCCATCTATGGTTTCGAAGTTGCGGGAACGAAGTACGCAGGCCTCGACCTAGTCTCGCCTCGACCTAGGCTAGTTTACGTGTACCGCACCGTGTTCTCTCCGTCCTGGCACCAAGGTCACCCGCGGAGCACCGGTAACGGGATCTAAAAGGATTTCACGCTTATAAACAGCCTTCTATGGTTTCGAAGTTGCGGGAACGAAGTACGCAGGCCTCGACCTAGTCTCGCCTCGACCTAGGCTAGTTTACGTGTACCGCACCGTGTTCTCTCCGTCCTGGCACCAAGGTCACCCGCGGAGCACCGGTAACGGTATCTAAAAGGATTTCACGCTTATAAACAGCCCTTCTATGGTTTCGAAGTTGCGGGAACGAAGTACGCAGGCATCGACCTAGTCTCGCCTCGACCTAGGCTAGTCTACGTGTACCGCACCGTGTTCTCTCCGTTCTGGCACCAAGGTCACCCGCGGATCACCGGTAACGGGATCTAAAAGGATTTCACGCTTATAAACAGCCCTCTGTGGTTGCGAAGTTGCAGGGACGAAGTATGCACGCCTTGACCTTTGTTTTCTGGCTAAAAACGACGGTTTTAATTTCCACACTCATGTTTAAAGCTTATCGCAGCTTGTTGCAAAAAGACAAGGCTGCAAAATCGCTAAGCCTAGCTATAAAAAGCAGTAAATCGGCCAAAAATGCCCATGGTTTATCCCAGCTATTTGTGCGCTTTTACTAAAGAATTTTAGTAGTCGAGGGCTCGAAAAAATCCTGCTTGGCAAAGCAAAGCATAGGAACGTATCTAAACAGGAAGTTGTCGACGAGTTGATGACGTCACAGAAGAGAAAAAAAACAACATATCTCGACAACTAGTTGCGTCTCTTCCTCTCAGTTCATCCTTAGATGCCGACACGTGCAGTACTCTAAATGTTTTAGTATTTCCGCACGTCTGAATACTGAAGTGAACCCCTTGTATTTTTTCGTGAAATCGTGGAGGGAAAAGCAATTTTGCATTGGAAGGCTTTTTTATATCAGTGTTTTCTTTTATTTTCAACAAAGGTTATTGTGTCGTTGAGGTAGAAATGACGGGTGTCAATTTCCCATGCTACCAAGTCATAACAGCACTGAGGACTGCTGGAGTTCGCAAGGTCTATCGCGCGTCCAATGTGCGCCCCGGTTATTTGGCGTGCATAACGAGATTGTTAGCATCAGGATCATACAAAGTTTTCTTTGGCAGCCAACAAGTCTAAAATCTTTTACGTAAGTGCTGAGAGCAGCAACTTGATGACGGAGTTTGTGATTGGGGGTTTTCTGCGGCGTGTAGAAGTGTTATTTGGCTCATGTCTTCCCGACAACACAATGAAGTGATTGAACGAGCTGGTTGGTTGGTAATAACTTTATTTAGACCCACATCAGTGGATTAGGTGAGGGTGGGTGGAGGGGGAGTGGTGTTGAGCAGGACAGCGACGGGCCCTCGGGCCGCTCTAGATGGCCGGTGTTTCGCAGCTCCTTTAACGCCATCGCTTCATGCCCTCAAGACGAAGCTTGTCTCCCCCCTCCCCCAGATTATGTATTTTCTTCTGGAAGAATTTCAATCTCGTTATTGCATGACCCCATGATTCCAAGAGGGACACATAAATTACTTAAATGCTGCTTCATTTGAACTTTATTGTGTTTCTGAGAAAAGGACATGCTGAAATGTCTCTGCAGGCCTTACTAAGTATACCATTTGATTCACAAGTAAGTCCTCGTATTCATTCTCAAAGACCCGCCGCAGCTTGCGCTTGCAATTCCTTGTCTCCTGCACGAACATCTTGTCCATATCTGCGTTGACGAGGATTTCTGACTGAGGAGGGCGCATGGTCATCTCGAGGGTGCTCACCTTGAACGCCAACTTCCTTTTACCATCTGTGATAGGAAAAATTGGAGGCAAGTTAACCCTGCTTTGAAACATTGGGAAACAATATAGAATGTGAATGTGGACAGCGGTGATGACTATGTAACCTCCTCCCACTTTAGGGCCCCTTTCGGACGCTTGGAAGAACACCTAAGAAGCTGTTTGGCGCAGCGTTTACTTCGCCGTTAGTTTGTGCCGCCCCCGCCCCCATCGTTGCGTGTGGTCATGATGCCGCCAACAGCAAAGTCCTAAAGGCTCTTCGGGGACGAACTATAGAACACACAAGAAAAACATCTGTGCTATCTTAAAGCTTCAAATATGCATTATTCTAACCTCACAGGCGTTTTTCACCCATTCCTTTTGTTTATGCACTCCGCCTGTAGTTAAACTTGTTATTCTAAAAAAAAAAGCGCAAAACCACTGCGGTGCTCCGCGACATTTGTTCCCAATCTACCTGCAAATGCAGGAAATACTTGCATTTCCGTCACGGTTCTCTAAAGCCCTGCTCGCGTCATAAGCCTTGTGGGGCTGTGTGGATCGTTTCTGCCATTCACACTTCGCATACTGCTCGCGTTCGCTGTGTCCCCCATCTAGGTGCGGACGAGTGCACCACACCTCTGAAGTCGGCCCAGTGCCGGGACCGACCATCATGAAGGGGCCGATCCTCATACAGAGTTCCCACCCGTATCTACTTGGATGGGAATGACAACCCAATACATGGCGTCAGCATGGTTGGACTGCTGGACATATGCTTATCCAAAATAAACTGCCACAGCGGAGACAAGGGCGCCGCCAAGCAAACCACCACAACGCATCACTGGCATGAATGAAGGGAACCTCATCCGGCTTGGTGTAGCCATTGCACTCTGCCCAGTCTATTACGTGGCAGCCTATACGAAGCCGTACGTCAGCGACCGAGCCAAACCTGATCATCTCTTCTGGGGATCTCATAAAAGTGCACTAGGAATCCCGCGAACAACCACTGCGGAGAAACTCGTAGCGGTAAGCATGCACGTAACAATAGAACTGATCGAGGTTCATCTCTGTTCCAATTGTCCCCGGCTTACAACCACTTCGACCAGCTGATCTCACATCCTCCAAGTGCTTAGTGTTCACCAGTGTGGCACGACGCGGATGAAGAGCACCCTCCTTCGGGAGATCCGAGCTCACCTCCTGGTCCCCCTAGTGCCCACAATGTGCACCACTGTTTCTGCTCGCGTGTAGAACGACGGTAAGCAAAGTGAAAACACCAGCAGCAACGCCACCGTCAAGACGCAGGCGTGGTATAAACGGTAGAAGCGGATCACGCCCCCTACCCAGCTATGAAAGCGGTGATGGCAAATGTGAGCGCCCTATCCCTTCCCGGCCGGAACTCGGCGCTAGCCCGCTAGCACTTAGCGGCCATTCTCCGTATTCAGCTGTTGTATTTGTTTGCCTGAAACATGTTTTGTGGCTGGCTGCCTACCTCGCCAGTGGGTTATGCGCAATCTGCGCACCGTGGCAGGTGGCAGTTAAATTAATGATTGATAGTTAAAGGTTGTTCGGGAGAAGCAACCTGGGTCTCCCAAGCCCCACCGATGGCAGCACCTGCCATTGCAGGGGGCAGTGGTGCATCGCTTATCCGCTGACCACTAACCCAGGAGTGGTATGAGGACTCCCGGGGGATCTATTAATGTAAGTTAGAGAGTGGCCAATTCGGCATATGAACATCAACCCATTATCGCTATCCAAAAAATTCCATCCACGAACTGTGGATCCGAACACCAGAACTGAAGTGGGAACCAAAGTGCTAGCGCACCTAAATCGAATTTAGCCTAACTAAGCAAATCCATCGTCATTCGTGTATTTCTCTTTTTGCTTCTCATTCATCTTATTCGGCTCCCTTGGCTTGCGGAATTCTACGCCAATGGCAAAAACAACGGGCCTGAGTTATACGACCACTCGGGCTAAGGTCTCTGTAACGGCTCTCCCCATAATAAAGAGACAGCGATTGCAGTGCAGTCAGGAGTATTCAATACCATACATATTAACAGCGACGTAACCAGGCATTTGGGAGAAGAAATTCATGTCTCCATCTGAATGCGGCTTCCTAAGCGATACTCAGTCCCTTGACTAAACCTCCATGAGCAGCATTCCAAGAAGTTGCAAACCTGAAACGTGATAAAAGGTGGAAAAGCAGTTTTAAGAATGCGAAAAGAAAACAGACCGTATATCTTAATCACTGATTGACTCACTGCGCTCTGTGCGTCGTTGGCGTGGCGCAGCCATTTTTGACGAAGAGATCAGCCGTTGATGTTCTCTCATTCAAGTAGTGGTGAGCTATCAGGCCTCTCCACTGGAATTTTCTGTCTGCTTGAGGGAATCGTAGCTCGCGATGAGCCGCTCCAATCTTACTGGGCATACGATCTGTCCTCTGCTGACATAGGTACAATACGCATAGATCTGAATATGGCTTCTTAAGCGGAACTCAGTCCTTTGAATGAACCTCCATGAGCAGTATTCCAAGAAGTTGTAAACCTGAAACGTGACAAAAGGTGGAAAAGCAGTTTTAAGAATGCGAAATGAAAACAGACCGTATACCTTAATCACTGATTGACTCACTGCGCTCTGTGCGTCGTTTGCGTGGCGCAGCCTTTGTTGACGAAGAGATCAGCCGTTGATGTTTTCTCATTCAAGTAGAGGTGAGCTATCAGGCCTCTCCTCTGGATTTTTCTGTTAGTATGAGGGAATCGTAGCTCACCATAAGCCGCTCAAATCTTACTGGGCATACGTCTGTCCTCTGCTAACATAGGTACAATACGCATAGATCTGAATGCGGCTTCCTAAGCGGTACTCAGTCCCTTGGCTGAACCTCCATGTGCAGTATTCCAAGAAGGTGTAAACCTGAAACGTGACAAAAGAAGGTGGAAAAGCAGTTTTAAGAATGCGAAATGAAAACAGACCGTATACCTTAATCACTGATTGACTCCCTGCGCTCTGTGCGCCGTTCGCGTGGAGCAGCCATTTTTGACGAAGAGATCAGCCGTTGATGTTCTGTCATTCAAGCAGAGGTGAGCTATCAGGCCTCTCCACTGGATTTTTCTGTTAGTTTGAGGGAATCGTGGCTCGCGATGAGCCGCTCCAATCTTACTGGGCATACGATCTGTCCTCTGCTGACATAGGTACGATACGCATAGATCTGAAATGGCTTCTTAAGCGGAACTCAGTCCCTTGAATGAACCTCCATGAGCAGTATTCCAAGAAGTTGTAAACCTGAAACGTGAGAAAAGGTGGAAAAGCATTTTTAAGAATGCGAAATGAAAACAGACCGTATACCTTAATCACTGATTGACTCACTGCGCTCTGTGCGTCGTTGGCGTGGCGCAGCCTTTGTTGACGAAGAGATCAGCCGTTGATGTTTTCTCATTCAAGTAGAGGTGAGCTATCAGGCCTCTCCTCTGGATTTTTCTGTTAGTTTGAGGGAATCGTAGCTCACCATAAGCCGCTCAAATCTTACTGGGCATACGTCTGTCCTCTGCTAACATAGGTACAATACGCATAGATCTGAAATGGCTTCTTAAGCGGAACTCAGTCACTTGAATGAACCTCAATGAGCAGTATTCCAAGAAGTTGTAAACCTGAAACGTGAGAAAAGGTGGAAAAGCATTGTTTAAAATGCGAATTGAAAACAGACTGTATACCTTAATCACTGATTGACTCCCTGCGCTCTGTGCGTCGTTTGCGTGGCGCAGCCTTTGTTGACGAAGAGATCAGCCGTTGATGTTCTCTCATTCAAGCAGAGGTGAGCTATCAGGCCTCTCCACTGGATTTTTCTGTTAGTTTGAGGGAATCGTAGCTCGCGATGAGCCACTCCAATCTTACTGGGCATACGATCTGTCCTCTGCTGACATAGGTACGATACGCATAGATCTGAAATGGCTTCTTAAGCGGAACTCAGTCCCTTGAATGAACCTCCATGAGCAGTATTCCAAGAAGTTGTAAACCTGAAACGTGAGAAAAGGTGGAAAAGCATTGTTAAGAATGCGAAATGAAAACAGACTGTATACCTTAATCACTGATTGACTCACTGCGCTCTGTGCGTCGTTGGCGTGGCGCAGCCTTTGCTGACGAAGAGATCAGCCGTTGATGTTTTCTCATTCAAGTAGAGGTGAGCTATCAGGCCTCTCCTCTGGATTTTTCTGTTAGTTTGAGGGAATCGTAGCTCGCGATGAGCCGCTCCAATCTTACTGGGCATACGGTCTGTCCTCAGCTGACATAGGTACGATACGCATAGATCTGAAATGGCTTCTTAAGCGGAACTCAGTCCCTTGAATGAACCTCCATGAGCAGTATTCCAAGAAGTTGTAAACCTGAAACGTGAGAAAAGGTGGAAAAGCATTGTTAAGAATGCGAAATGAAAACATACCGTATACCTTAATCACTGATTGAGTCATTGCGCTCTCTGTGGGTCGTTGGCGTGGCGCAGCCCTTTTTTGATGGAGAGATCAGCCGTTGATATTCTCTCATTCAAGTAGAGGTGAGATATCAGGCCTCTCCGCTGGATTTTTCTGTTAGTTTGATGGAATCGTAGCTCACCATGAGCCGCTCCAATCTTACTGGGCATACTACGATCTGTCCTCTGCTAACATAGGTACAATACGCATAGATCTGAATGCGGCTTCTTAAGCGGAACTCAGTCCCTTGAATGAACCTCCGTGTGCAGTATTCCAAGAAGTTGTAAACCTGAAAAGTCAGAAAAGGTGGAAAGGAGTTTTAAGAATGCGAAATAAAAACAGTCCGTATACCTCATTCACTGATTGACTCACTGCGCTCTCTGTGCGCCGTTCGCGAGGAGCAGCCTTTTTTGACGAAGAGATCAGCCGTGTATGTTCTCTCATTCAAGCAGAGGTGAGCTATCAGGCCTCTCCGCTGGATTTTTCTGTTAGTTTGATGGAATCGTAGCTCACCATGAGCCGCTCCAATCTTACTGGGCATACTACGATCTGTCCTCTGCTAACATAGGTACAATACGCATAAATCTGAATGCGGCTTCTTAAGCGGAACTCAGTCCCTTGAATGAACCTCCGTGTGCAGTATTCCAAGAAGTTGTAAACCTGAAAAGTCAGAAAAGGTGGAAAGGAGTTTTAAGAATGCGAAATAAAAACAGGCCGTATACCTCATTCACTGACTGACTGACTGCGCTCTCTGTGCGCCGTTCGCGAGGAGCAGCCTTTGTTGACGAAGAGATCAGCCGTGTATGTTCTCTCATTCAAGCAATGGTGAGCTATCAGGCCTCTCCGCTGGATTTTTCTGTTAGTTTGATGGAATCGTAGCTCACCATGAGCCGCTCCAATCTTACTGGGCATACTACGATCTGTCCTCTGCTAACATAGGTACAATACGCATAGATCTGAATGCGGCTTCTTAAGCGGACCTCAGTCCCTTGAATGAACCTCCGTGTGCAGTATTCCAAGAAGTTGTAAACCTGAAAAGTCAGAAAAGGTGGAAAGGAGTTTTAAGAATGCGAAATAAAAACAGGCCGTATACCTCATTCACTGACTGACTGACTGCGCTCTCTGTGCGCCGTTCGCGAGGAGCAGCCTTTGTTGACGAAGAGATGAGCCGTGTATGTTCTCTCATTCAAGCAGAGGTGAGCTATCAGGCCTCTCCGCTGGATTTTTCTGTTAGTTTGATGGAATCGTAGCTCACCATGAGCCGCTCCAATCTTACTGGCATACTACGATCTGTCCTCTGCTAACATAGGTACAATACGCATAGATCTGAATGCGGCTTCTTAAACGGAACTCAGTACCTTGAATGAACCTCCGTGTGCTGTATTCCAAGAAGTTGTAAACCTGAAAAGTCAGAAAAGGTGGAAAGGAGTTTTAAGAATGGGAAATAAAAACAGACCGTATACCTCATTCACTGATTGACTCACGGCGCTCTCTGTGCGCCGTTCGCGTGGAGCAGCCTTTTTGACGAAGAGATCAGCCGTGTATGTTCTCTCATTCAAGCAGAGGTGAGCTATCAGGCCTCTCCACTGGATTTTTCTGTTAGTTTGATGGAATCGTAGCTCACCATGAGCCGCTCCAATCTTACTGGGCATACTACGATCTGTCCTCTGCTAACATAGGTACAATACGCATAGATCTGAATGCGGCTTCTTAAACGGAACTCAGTGCCTTGAATGAACCTCCGTGTGCTGTATTCCAAGAAGTTGTAAACCTGAAAAGTCAGAAAAGGTGGAAAGGAGTTTTAAGAATGGGAAATAAAAACAGACCGTATACCTCATTCACTGATTGACTCACTGCGCTCTCTGTGCGCCGTTCGCGTGGCGCAGCCTTTGTTGACGAAGAGATCAGCCGTTGATGTTTTCTCATTCAAGTAGAGGTGAGCTATCAGGCCTCTCCTCTGGATTTTTCTGTTAGTTTGAGGGAATCGTAGCTCACCATAAGCCGCTCAAATCTTACTGAGCATACGTCTGTCCTCTGCTAACATAGGTACAATACGCATAGATCTGAATGCGGCTTCCTAAGCGGAACTCAGTCCCTTGAATGAACCTCCATGAGCAGTATTCCAAGATGTTGTAAACCTGAAACGTGACAAAAGGTGGAAAAGCAGTTTTAAGAATGCGAAATGAAAACAGACCGTGTACCTTAATCACTGACTCCCTGCGCTCTGTGCGTCGTTTGCGTGGCGCAGCCTTTGTTGACGAAGAGATCAGCCGTTGATGTTTTCTCATTCAAGTAGAGGTGAGCTATCAGGCCTCTCCTCTGGATTTTTCTGTTAGTTTGAGGGAATCGTAGCTCACCATAAGCCGCTCAAATCTTACTGGGCATACGTCTGTCCTCTGCTAACATAGGTACAATACGCATAGATCTGAATGCGGCTTCTTAAGCGGAACTCAGTCCCTTGAATGAACCTCCGTGTGCAGTATTCCAAGAAGTTGTAAACCTGAAAAGTCAGAAAAGGTGGAAAGGAGTTTTAAGAATGCGAAATAAAAACAGACCGTATACCTCATTCACTGATTGACTGACTGCGCTCTCTGTGCGCCGTTCGCGTGGAGCAGCCTTTTTGACGAAGAGATCAGCCGTGTATGTTCTCTCATTCAAGCAGAGGTGAGCTATCAGGCCTCTCCACTGGATTTTTCTGTTAGTTTGATGGAATCGTAGCTCACCATGAGCCGCTCCAATCTTACTGGGCATTCTACGATCTGTCCTCTGCTAACATAGGTACAATACGCATAGATCTAAATGCGGCTTCCTAAGCGGTACTCAGTCTCTTGACTGAACCTCCATGTGCTGTATTGCAAGATATTGTAAACTTGAAACGTGACAAAACGTGGAAGAGCAGTTTTAAGAATGCGAAATGAAAAAAGACGGTATACCTTAATCACTGAGTCATTGCGCTCTCTGTGGGTCGTTGGCGTGGCGCAGCCCTTTTTTGATGGAGAGATCAGCCGTTGATATTCTCTCATTCAAGTAGAGGTGAGCTATCAGGCCACTCCTCTGGATTGTTCTGTTAGTTTGAGGGAATCTTAGCTCGCCATAGCCGCTCCAATCTTACTGGGCATACTACGATCTGTCCTCTGCTAACATAGGTACAATACGCATAGATCTGAATGCGGCTTCTTAAGCGGAACTCAGTGCCTTGAATGAACCTCCGTGTGCTGTATTCCAAGAAGTTGTAAACCTGAAAAGTCAGAAAAGGTGGAAAGGAGTTTTAAGAATGGGAAATAAAAACAGACCGTATACCTCATTCACTGATTGACTCACGGCGCTCTCTGTGCGCCGTTCGCGTAGAGCAGCCTTTTTGACGAAGAGATCAGCCGTGTATGTTCTCTCATTCAAGCAGAGGTGAGCTATCAGGCCTCTCCACTGGATTTTTCTGTTAGTTTGATGGAATCGTAGCTCACCATGAGCCGCTCCAATCTTACTGGGCATACTACGATCTGTCCTCTGCTAACATAGGTACAATACGCATAGATCTGAATGCGGCTTCTTAAGCGGAACTCAGTGCCTTGAATGAACCTCCGTGTGCTGTATTCCAAGAAGTTGTAAACCTGAAAAGTCAGAAAAGGTGGAAAGGAGTTTTAAGAATGGGAAATAAAAACAGACCGTATACCTCATTCACTGATTGACTCACTGCGCTCTCTGTGCGCCGTTCGCGTGGAGCAGCCATTTTTGACGAAGAGATCAGCCGTTGATGTTCTGTCATTCAAGCAGAGGTGAGCTATCAGGCCTCTCCACTGGATTTTTCTGTTAGTTTGAGGGAATCGTAGCTCGCGATGAGCCGCTCCAATCTTACTGGGCATACGATCTGTCCTCTGCTGACATAGGTACGATACGCATAGATCTGAAATGGCTTCTTAAGCGGAACTCAGTCCCTTGAATGAACCTCCATGAGCAGTATTCCAAGAAGTTGTAAACCTGAAACGTGAGAAAAGGTGGAAAAGCATTTTTAAGAATGCGAAATAAAAACAGACCGTATACCTCATTCACTGATTGACTCACTGCGCTCTCTGTGCGCCGTTCGCGAGGAGCAGCCTTTTTGACGAAGAGATCAGCCGTGTATGTTCTCTCATTCAAGCAGAGGTGAGCTATCAGGCCTCTCCACTGGATTTTTCTGTTAGTTTGATGGAATCGTAGCTCACCATGAGCCGCTCCAATCTTACTGGGCATACTACGATCTGCCCTCTGCTAACATAGGTACAATACGCATAGATCTGAATGCGGCTTCTTAAGCGGAACTCAGTGCCTTGAATGAACCTCCGTGTGCTGTATTCCAAGAAGTTGTAAACCTGAAAAGTCAGAAAAGGTGGAAAGGAGTTTTAAGAATGCGAAATAAAAACAGGCCGTATACCTCATTCACTGATTGACTGACTGCGCTCTCTGTGCGCCGTTCGCGTGGAGCAGCCTTTTTGACGAAGAGATCAGCCGTGTATGTTCTCTCATTCAAGCAGAGGTGAGCTATCAGGCCTCTCCACTGGATTTTTCTGTTAGTTTGATGGAATCGTAGCTCACCATGAGCCGCTCCAATCTTACTGGGCATACTACGATCTGTCCTCTGCTAACATAGGTACAATACGCATAGATCTGAATGCGGCTTCTTAAGCGGAACTCAGTCCCTTGAATGAACCTCCGTGTGCTGTATTCCAAGAAGTTGTAAACCTGAAAAGTCAGAAAAGGTGGAAAGGAGTTTTAAGAATGCGAAATAAAAACAGGCCGTATACCTCATTCACTGATTGACTGACTGCGCTCTCTGTGCGCCGTTCGCGTGGAGCAGCCTTTTTGACGAAGAGATCAGCCGTGTATGTTCTCTCATTCAAGCAGAGGTGAGCTATCAGGCCTCTCCACTGGATTTTTCTGTTAGTTTGATGGAATCGTAGCTCACCATGAGCCGCTCCAATCTTACTGGGCATACTACGATCTGTCCTCTGCTAACATAGGTACAATACGCATAGATCTGAATGCGGCTTCTTAAGCGGAACTCAGTCCCTTGAATGAACCTCCGTGTGCTGTATTCCAAGAAGTTGTAAACCTGAAAAGTCAGAAAAGGTGGAAAGGAGTTTTAAGAATGCGAAATAAAAACAGACCGTATACCTCATTCACTGATTGACTGACTGCGCTCTCTGTGCGCCGTTCGCGTGGAGCAGCCTTTTTGACGAAGAGATCAGCCGTGTATGTTCTCTCATTCAAGCAGAGGTGAGCTATCAGGCCTCTCCACTGGATTTTTCTGTTAGTTTGATGGAATCGTAGCTCACCATGAGCCGCTCCAATCTTACTGGGCATTCTACGATCTGTCCTCTGCTAACTTAGGTACAATACGCATAGATCTAAATGCGGCTTCCTAAGCGGTACTCAGTCTCTTGACTGAACCTCCATGTGCTGTATTGCAAGATATTGTAAACTTGAAACGTGACAAAACGTGGAAGAGCAGTTTTAAGAATGCGAAATGAAAAAAGACGGTATACCTTAATCACTGATTGAGTCATTGCGCTCTCTGTGGGTCGTTGGCGTGGCGCAGCCCTTTTTTGATGGAGAGATCAGCCGTTGATATTCCCTCATTCAAGTAGAGGTGAGCTATCAGGCCTCTCCTCTGGATTGTTCTGTTAGTTTGAGGGAATCTTAGCTCGCCATAGCCGCTCCAATCTTACTGGGCATACTACGATCTGTCCTCTGCTAACATAGGTACAATACGCATAAATCTGAATGCGGCTTCCTAAGCGGTACTCAGTCTCTTGACTGAACCTCCATGTGCTGTATTGCAAGATGTTGTAAACCTCAAACGTGACAAAACATGGAAGAGCAGTTTTAAGAATGGGAAGTGAAAAAAGACGGTATACCTTAATCACTGATTGAGTCATTGCGCTCTCTGTGGGTCGTTGGCGTGGCGCAGCCCTTTTTTGATGGAGAGATCAGCCGTTGATATTCTCTCATTCAAGTAGAGGTTAGCTATCAGGCCTCTCCCCTTGATTTTTCTGTTAGTTTGATGGAATCGTAGCTCACCATGAGCCGCTCCAATCTTACTGGGCATACTACGATCTGCCCTCTGCTAACATAGGTACAATACGCATAGATCTGAATGCGGCTTCTTAAGCGGAACTCAGTCCCTTGAATGAACCTCCGTGTGCAGTATTCCAAGAAGTTGTAAACCTGAAAAGTCAGAAAAGGTGGAAAGGAGTTTTAAGAATGGGAAATAAAAACAGACCGTATACCTCATTCACTGATTGACTCACTGCGCTCTCTGTGCGCCGTTCGCGAGGAGCAGCCTTTTTGACGAAGAGATCAGCCGTGTATGTTCTCTCATTCAAGTAGAGGTGAGCTATCAGGCCTCTCCTCTGGATTTTTCTGTTAGTTTGAGGGAATCGTAGCTCACCATAAGCCGCTCAAATCTTACTGAGCATACGTCTGTCCTCTGCTAACATAGGTACAATACGCATAGATCTGAATGCGGCTTCTTAAGCGGAACTCAGTCCCTTGAATGAACCTCCGTGTGCAGTATTCCAAGAAGTTGTAAACCTGAAAAGTCAGAAAAGGTGGAAAGGAGTTTTAAGAATGCGAAATAAAAACAGACCGTATACCTCATTCACTGATTGACTCACTGCGCTCTCTGTGCGCCGTTCGCGAGGAGCAGCCTTTTTGACGAAGAGATCAGCCGTGTATGTTCTCTCATTCAAGTAGAGGTGAGCTATCAGGCCTCTCCTCTGGATTTTTCTGTTAGTTTGAGGGAATCGTAGCTCACCATGAGCCGCTCCAATCTTACTGGGCATACTACGATCTGTCCTCTGCTAACATAGGTACAATACGCATAGATCTGAATGCGGCTTCTTAAGCGGAACTCAGTCCCTTGAATGAACCTCCGTGTGCAGTATTCCAAGAAGTTGTAAACCTGAAAAGTCAGAAAAGGTGGAAAGAAGTTTTAAGAATGCGAAATAAAAACAGGCCGTATACCTCATTCACTGATTGACTGACTGCGCTCTCTGTGCGCCGTTCGCGTGGAGCAGCCTTTTTGACGAAGAGATCAGCCGTGTATGTTCTCTCATTCAAGCAGAGGTGAGCTATCAGGCCTCTCCACTGGATTTTTCTGTTAGTTTGATGGAATCGTAGCTCACCATGAGCCGCTCCAATCTTACTGGGCATACTACGATCTGTCCTCTGCTAACATAGGTACAATACGCATAGATCTGAATGCGGCTTCTTAAGCGGAACTCAGTGCCTTGAATGAACCTCCGTGTGCTGTATTCCAAGAAGTTGTAAACCTGAAAAGTCAGAAAAGGTGGAAAGGAGTTTTAAGAATGCGAAATAAAAACAGGCCGTATACCTCATTCACTGATTGACTGACTGCGCTCTCTGTGCGCCGTTCGCGTGGAGCAGCCTTTTTGACGAAGAGATCAGCCGTGTATGTTCTCTCATTCAAGCAGAGGTGAGCTATCAGGCCTCTCCACTGGATTTTTCTGTTAGTTTGATGGAATCGTAGCTCACCATGAGCCGCTCCAATCTTACTGGCATACTACGATCTGTCCTCTGCTAACATAGGTACAATACGCATAGATCTGAATGCGGCTTCTTAAGCGGAACTCAGTCCCTTGAATGAACCTCCGTGTGCTGTATTCCAAGAAGTTGTAAACCTGAAAAGTCAGAAAAGGTGGAAAGGAGTTTTAAGAATGCGAAATAAAAACAGACCGTATACCTCATTCACTGATTGACTCACTGCGCTCTCTGTGCGCCGTTCGCGTGGAGCAGCCTTTTTGACGAAGAGATCAGCCGTGTATGTTCTCTCATTCAAGCAGAGGTGAGCTATCAGGCCTCTCCACTGGATTTTTCTGTTAGTTTGATGGAATCGTAGCTCGCGATGAGCCGCTCCAATCTTACTGGGCATACGTCTGTCCTCTGCTAACATAGGTACAATACGCATAGATCTGAATGCGGCTTCTTAAGCGGAACTCAGTCCCTTGAATGAACCTCCGTGTGCAGTATTCCAAGAAGTTGTAAACCTGAAAAGTCAGAAAAGGTGGAAAGGAGTTTTAAGAATGGGAAATAAAAACAGACCGTATACCTCATTCACTGATTGACTCACTGCGCTCTTTGTGCGCCGTTCGCGTGGAGCAGCCTTTTTGACGAAGAGATCAGCCGTGTATGTTCTCTCATTCAAGCAGAGGTGAGCTATCAGGCCTCTCCACTGGATTTTTCTGTTAGTTTGATGGAATCGTAGCTCACCATGAGCCGCTCCAATCTTACTGGGCATTCTACGATCTGTCCTCTGCTAACTTAGGTACAATACGCATAGATCTAAATGCGGCTTCCTAAGCGGTACTCAGTCTCTTGACTGAACCTCCATGTGCTGTATTGCAAGATATTGTAAACTTGAAACGTGACAAAACGTGGAAGAGCAGTTTTAAGAATGCGAAATGAAAAAAGACGGTATACCTTAATCACTGATTGAGTCATTGCGCTCTCTGTGGGTCGTTGGCGTGGCGCAGCCCTTTTTTGATGGAGAGATCAGCCGTTGATATTCCCTCATTCAAGTAGAGGTGAGCTATCAGGCCTCTCCTCTGGATTGTTCTGTTAGTTTGAGGGAATCTTAGCTCGCCATAGCCGCTCCAATCTTACTGGGCATACTACGATCTGTCCTCTGCTAACATAGGTACAATACGCATAAATCTGAATGCGGCTTCCTAAGCGGTACTCAGTCTCTTGACTGAACCTCCATGTGCTGTATTGCAAGATGTTGTAAACCTCAAACGTGACAAAACATGGAAGAGCAGTTTTAAGAATGGGAAGTGAAAAAAGACGGTATACCTTAATCACTGATTGAGTCATTGCGCTCTCTGTGGGTCGTTGGCGTGGCGCAGCCCTTTTTTGATGGAGAGATCAGCCGTTGATATTCTCTCATTCAAGTAGAGGTTAGCTATCAGGCCTCTCCCCTTGATTTTTCTGTTAGTTTGATGGAATCGTAGCTCACCATGAGCCGCTCCAATCTTACTGGGCATACTACGATCTGCCCTCTGCTAACATAGGTACAATACGCATAGATCTGAATGCGGCTTCTTAAGCGGAACTCAGTCCCTTGAATGAACCTCCGTGTGCAGTATTCCAAGAAGTTGTAAACCTGAAAAGTCAGAAAAGGTGGAAAGGAGTTTTAAGAATGGGAAATAAAAACAGACCGTATACCTCATTCACTGATTGACTCACTGCGCTCTCTGTGCGCCGTTCGCGAGGAGCAGCCTTTTTGACGAAGAGATCAGCCGTGTATGTTCTCTCATTCAAGTAGAGGTGAGCTATCAGGCCTCTCCTCTGGATTTTTCTGTTAGTTTGAGGGAATCGTAGCTCACCATAAGCCGCTCAAATCTTACTGAGCATACGTCTGTCCTCTGCTAACATAGGTACAATACGCATAGATCTGAATGCGGCTTCTTAAGCGGAACTCAGTCCCTTGAATGAACCTCCGTGTGCAGTATTCCAAGAAGTTGTAAACCTGAAAAGTCAGAAAAGGTGGAAAGGAGTTTTAAGAATGCGAAATAAAAACAGACCGTATACCTCATTCACTGATTGACTCACTGCGCTCTCTGTGCGCCGTTCGCGAGGAGCAGCCTTTTTGACGAAGAGATCAGCCGTGTATGTTCTCTCATTCAAGTAGAGGTGAGCTATCAGGCCTCTCCTCTGGATTTTTCTGTTAGTTTGAGGGAATCGTAGCTCACCATGAGCCGCTCCAATCTTACTGGGCATACTACGATCTGTCCTCTGCTAACATAGGTACAATACGCATAGATCTGAATGCGGCTTCTTAAGCGGAACTCAGTCCCTTGAATGAACCTCCGTGTGCAGTATTCCAAGAAGTTGTAAACCTGAAAAGTCAGAAAAGGTGGAAAGGAGTTTTAAGAATGCGAAATAAAAACAGGCCGTATACCTCATTCACTGATTGACTGACTGCGCTCTCTGTGCGCCGTTCGCGTGGAGCAGCCTTTTTGACGAAGAGATCAGCCGTGTATGTTCTCTCATTCAAGCAGAGGTGAGCTATCAGGCCTCTCCACTGGATTTTTCTGTTAGTTTGATGGAATCGTAGCTCACCATGAGCCGCTCCAATCTTACTGGGCATACTACGATCTGTCCTCTGCTAACATAGGTACAATACGCATAGATCTGAATGCGGCTTCTTAAGCGGAACTCAGTGCCTTGAATGAACCTCCGTGTGCTGTATTCCAAGAAGTTGTAAACCTGAAAAGTCAGAAAAGGTGGAAAGGAGTTTTAAGAATGCGAAATAAAAACAGGCCGTATACCTCATTCACTGATTGACTGACTGCGCTCTCTGTGCGCCGTTCGCGTGGAGCAGCCTTTTTGACGAAGAGATCAGCCGTGTATGTTCTCTCATTCAAGCAGAGGTGAGCTATCAGGCCTCTCCACTGGATTTTTCTGTTAGTTTGATGGAATCGTAGCTCACCATGAGCCGCTCCAATCTTACTGGCATACTACGATCTGTCCTCTGCTAACATAGGTACAATACGCATAGATCTGAATGCGGCTTCTTAAGCGGAACTCAGTCCCTTGAATGAACCTCCGTGTGCTGTATTCCAAGAAGTTGTAAACCTGAAAAGTCAGAAAAGGTGGAAAGGAGTTTTAAGAATGCGAAATAAAAACAGACCGTATACCTCATTCACTGATTGACTCACTGCGCTCTCTGTGCGCCGTTCGCGTGGAGCAGCCTTTTTGACGAAGAGATCAGCCGTGTATGTTCTCTCATTCAAGCAGAGGTGAGCTATCAGGCCTCTCCACTGGATTTTTCTGTTAGTTTGATGGAATCGTAGCTCGCGATGAGCCGCTCCAATCTTACTGGGCATACGTCTGTCCTCTGCTAACATAGGTACAATACGCATAGATCTGAATGCGGCTTCTTAAGCGGAACTCAGTCCCTTGAATGAACCTCCGTGTGCAGTATTCCAAGAAGTTGTAAACCTGAAAAGTCAGAAAAGGTGGAAAGGAGTTTTAAGAATGGGAAATAAAAACAGACCGTATACCTCATTCACTGATTGACTCACTGCGCTCTTTGTGCGCCGTTCGCGTGGAGCAGCCTTTTTGACGAAGAGATCAGCCGTGTATGTTCTCTCATTCAAGCAGAGGTGAGCTATCAGGCCTCTCCACTGGATTTTTCTGTTAGTTTGATGGAATCGTAGCTCACCATGAGCCGCTCAAATCTTACTTAGCATACATCTGTCCTCTGCTAACATAGGTACAATACGCATAGATCTGAATGCGGCTTCTTAAGCGGAACTCAGTCCCTTGAATGAACCTCCGTGTGCAGTATTCCAAGAAGCTGTAAACCTGAAAAGTCAGAAAAGGTGGAAAGGAGTTTTAAGAATGCGAAATAAAAACAGGCCGTATACCTCATTCACTGATTGACTGACTGC
Organism: Amblyomma americanum; assembly: GCA_030143305.2. NCBI lineage: Eukaryota > Metazoa > Arthropoda > Arachnida > Ixodida > Ixodidae > Amblyomma > Amblyomma americanum. The sequence goes on from JARKHS020004887.1 coordinate 79,876, forward strand.
GCTCTCTGTGCGCCGTTGGCGTGGCGCAGCCTTTGTTGACGAAGAGATCAGCCGTTGATGTTTTCTCATTCAAGTAGAGGTGAGCTATCAGGCCTCTCCTCTGGATTTTTCTGTTAGTTTGAGGGAATCGTAGCTCACCATAAGCCGCTCAAATCTTACTGGGCATACGTCTGTCCTCTGCTAACATAGGTACAATACGCATAGATCTGAATGCGGTTTCTTAAGCGGAACTCAGTCCCTTGAATGAACCTCCGTGTGCAGTATTCCAAGAAGTTGTAAACCTGAAAAGTCAGAAAAGGTGGAAAGGAGTTTTAAGAATGCGAAATAAAAACAGACCGTATACCTCATTCACTGATTGACTGACTGCGCTCTCTGTGCGCCGTTCGCGTGGAGCAGCCTTTTTGACGAAGAGATCAGCCGTGTATGTTCTCTCATTCAAGCAGAGGTGAGCTATCAGGCCTCTCCACTGGATTTTTCTGTTAGTTTGATGGAATCGTAGTTCACCATGAGCCGCTCCAATCTTACTGGGCATACTACGATCTGTCCTCTGCTAACATAGGTACAATACGCATAGATCTGAATGCGGCTTCTTAAGCGGAACTCAGTCCCTTGAATGAGCCTCCGTGTGCAGTATTCCAAGAAGTTGTAAACCTGAAAAGTCAGAAAAGATGGAAAGGAGTTTTAAGAATGCGAAATAAAAAAACAGACCGTATACCTCATTCACTGATTGACAGACTGCGCTCTCTGTGCGCCGTTCGCGTGGAGCAGCCTTTTTGACGAAGAGATCAGCCGTTGATGTTCTCGCATTCAAGTAGAGGTGAGCTATCAGGCCTCTCCTCTGGATTGTTCTGTTAGTTTGAGGGAATCGTAGCTCGCCATAGCCGCTCCAATCTTACTGGGCATACTACGATCTGTCCTCTGCTAACATAGGTACAATACGCATAGATCTGAATGCGGCTTCCTAAGCGGTACTCAGCCTCTTGACTGAACCTCCGTGTGCTGTATTGCAAGATGTTGTAAACCTGAAACGTGACAAAACGTGGAAGAGCAGTTTTAAGAATGCGAAATGAAAAAAGACGGTATACCTTAATCACTGATTGAGTCATTGCGCTCTCTGTGGGTCGTTGGTGTGGCGCAGCCCTTTTTTGATGGAGAGATCAGCCGTTGATATTCTCTCATTCAAGTAGAGGTGAGCTATCAGGCCTCTCCTCTGGATTGTTCTGTTAGTGTGAGGGAATAGTAGCTCGCCATAGCCGCTCCAATCTTACTGGGCATACTACGATCTGTCCTCTGCTAACATAGGTACAATACGCATAGATCTGAATGCGGCTTCTTAAGCGGTACTCAGTCTCTTGACTGAACCTCCATGTGCTGTATTGCAAGAAGTAATAAACCTGAAATGTGAAAAGGGGTGGAAAAGCAGAGTTTTATGTGTGCGAAATGAAAACAGTCCGTAACTTAATCACTGAAGTGACGATGGTAGAAGGTCTGCCATAGTGGTCTGTCTTCATTGAATACCAATCTTTCCAAACGTGTTCTATTTGTTCACATAATCAAACGGTGCAAGGCGACCTAGAAATTAGTTCACGGTGCGTACAAATTGCGATTACGGACGCGGAGATAATTATACGGTGCCATGTTTGGGTGGGCTTCGCTAATTAAGAAATGCAAGAAACTACCCCGCAGGGGTGCGCCTGCAGCTTGCAGGCGTCGCGACGGTGAGTGGCGACACCGCGGGTTCCCGAGCATCCGCAGGGACATCCCCGCAAGGGGATGATGGTGAACTGTGCATCACCACGGACCCGAGCACCCGCGCCTCGCCGTGCGTGGCATCGCCGTGTCCGGGGAATAGGGGATCCTGGTGGTTGAGCCGATGCCGAGCGTTTGGACCCTTAAGGCCCCTTGTTGGCAAAGGCAACACACCACTTCGGCCCCAGCTTCCTGCAGACGGTACCTCCGGCCTGACCCGACCGGGGGGAATCGGCAGTCGCCTTTTCCTATCCTCCTCTTCATCTTTAACTTTCCTATCTCTGTCTCACAACTCTCCTATATCCTACTCACTTCTTGGTTTTTCCTTTTTTCCTGGCGGCGAGGGTTAACCTTGTGTGACCAACTACCCTGAGTTGCGTCATATTTGGTTATAGTTGAGGTGTACAGCTGGCGTGGGCAGGACTTGCTATCAAGTTCCTGTCCCGTCCCCTTGTTGGACTCCGTGGTGGGTGGCTGACACCATGACCGAAAAACAAAGTTTTTTTATGGCTCCCCAACTTTCAAAACCTGATCGCTCTCTCAAAAGAGGGCGGAACGAGGCAGACAACTTCTTTCAAGAAAGAAAAGTAACTTTCCCCAAATATCATGTGATCCACAGTGAACAACAAGATAAACAGGCAAGAATAATATCCCCCTTCCTTGTGTCAAAGTGCTTGACTGAGACCCTAGGCATTGGCTGTAAGCTGTCAAAAATGGCCAGCGGCGACTTATTGCTCGAACTGTGTAACAATGTCCAACATTCTAAGCTCTCCAACCTAACGTCCATAGGGGAAATCCCGGTCTCCGTGACTCCTCATCGCTCACTAAACACTGTCCGAGGCGTAATATCGGAAAATGATTTTCTTCACATAACTGAAAAAGAAATGCTCGAAGGGCTCATCGACCAAGACGTCATAGATGTCCACCGAATCAAAATCCGGAAGGACAACAAGGAAATAGACACAAAACACATGATCCTGACGTTCAACACCAGCACCCTGCCCGACACAATCGACGTGGGATATTTGAAAATCAATGTACGACCATACATACCAAACCCTCGCAGGTGTTTCAACTGCCAAAGGTTCGGCCACGGCTCACAGAGCTGCCGCGGTCGTAAAACTTGCGCAAAATGTGCCTCTAACGATCACCAGTCTGATGTATGTGACGCAGCCCTGTGCTGTGCAAACTGTGAAGGAGAACATGCTGCATACTCCAGGGCGTGTCCGTCCTGGAAGAAAGAAAAAGAAAACATTTCTTTTAAAGAAGCGAGAAGGCGTTTTGCGCTTACAAACACATTCTCCTTCACAGCAAAACAAAACTTCGCTGATGTGGTGCGCAGGGGCGTAGCACCGCACAGCACTCCGGCACCTGCCAAGGCCGCTCCCACCGAGCCTATGGCAGGGCCATCCACGCCCCAGGCAGGGTCACCGAAAGCTGCCCTGTCACTGCCAAAGCAGGGACCGCCAGTCCATGGGTCGGCATCCCGCAGGACCTCCCCCCGTCGGGAGAGGCCTGAAACTAACACAACCGCGGCTGCGCGGTCCTCCAGCACCTCTGTTGAGGTGATGGATACAACACCCACTCCGCCTCCATTACAGCGGCGGACCAGCTCTGCTCTGTCGAGCGAAAAAAAGACAGGCCCCTCATAACGGGCCCACCACATAAGTAAAACTCCTTTCATTTTCTTTTAAAAACACAAGCATGGCTTTTTTAATTCAATGGAATTGCAGAGGACTTATGCGGAATTATAGTGACATAACACATATTTTAGGGTCAATCTTACCCGTAGTTTTATGTCTTCAGGAGACCAATCTTGGTCCACAACATGTGCATATCCTGAAACATTATCAAACTTTTAGACGCGATCGCGAGCAGGCAAATCGACTCTCAGGAGGCGTCGCAATTGTCGTCCAAAGCTTCGTCCCTGCTCGAGAAATAAAGCTCAATACAAAACTAGAGGCGGTTGCAGTCAGAATCGTCAGCTATAAAACACTAACAATCTGTTCCGTATACATTCCTCCACATTTTACATTAACAGTCCATGATCTAGAAGAATTGATAGTTGAACTTCCAGAGCCATATCTGGTAGTAGGGGATTTTAACGCTCACTCCCCTTTTTGGGGAAGCGAGCGCTGCGACTCTAGGGGGCAAACAATCGAAGATTTTATCCTCTCAAATAACATCTGTCTTTTAAATACAGGAAAAGCAACTTATTGTTGCCCAAGCTCGGCAAAAATGAGCTTTCTCGATTTAGCTTTCGCATCACCATCGCTTTTTACCGATTTTAAATGGGATGTTTTAAATGACCCTCTGGGTTGTGATCACCTACCTATTATCATCAGCCTCTCATCGTCTACTGCAGTCATCCCCACAAGACCACGGCGCTGGAAACTTCACCTCGCCGACTGGTCACTTTTTACAGAAAGTGCCACTCTAGATAAAGAATTTTCTGAAGACCTCAGCATAGATGAAATTAATGACAGGTTTACTACATGCATAATATCTGCTGCAACACTCGCTATACCACAAACAACAGGACTCGAACAGAAGAAACACAAAGTATGGTGGACACAAGAATGTACATTTGCAAAAAAACAGCAAAATAAAGCATGGGGCACCCTGCGTCGGTACCCCACTGCAGAGAACTTACTCACTTTTAAGAGGGCCAAGGCGAGAGCGCGGTACGTGCGCAGGAATGCTGAGAAAACCTCCTGGCAGAAATATGTGTCCTCTATAAATAGTTCAATACCATCAAAGAAAATGTGGGACAAAGTCCGTAAATTCACTGGTGACCGTACTTCCTTCACACTTCCACTTTTGACAACACCCGGTACACAAACATCGTTGGAAGAACAGGCCAATTTATTGGGCGAGCACTTTGCTGAAGTCTCAAGGTCGTCCCACTACACAAACGCATTCCAGAAACACAAAGCTATAGCTGAAAAACAAAAACTTCCATTCGGAACAGGCATGCAGGAAGACTACAACCAGCCCATTACGCTCCAGGAATTAAATAGTGTATTATCTTCCGGTAAAAAGACAGCACCAGGCCCAGACAATGTGCATTACAATATGCTTGCCCATCTCTCTGATACAGCCGTACAGGCACTGTTAAAATTCTTCAATAAAATATGGATGACTGGCAGAATACCTGAGGAGTGGAAGAAAGCAGTAATAGTACCTTTTCTGAAACCCGGAAAATCACCAACAAGTCCTGACAATTACAGACCAATAGCCCTCACCAGCTGCATTGCTAAATCTTTTGAAAGTGTAATAAACATTAGACTCACCTTTGTACTCGAATCTCGGCAACTATTAGATGTTCATCAATGTGGATTCAGAAAAGCATGCTCAACCACCGATCACCTTGTCCGCCTAGAGAACACCATACGGGAGGCGTTCATCCACAAGCAGCAGTGTATCGGGGTCTTCTTCGACATAGAGAAGGCATACGATACCACGTGGATGTTCGGCATCCTCCGCGACCTAGCAGAGCTAGGTATCCGAGGCAGGATGCTGAACTGCTTGAACGACTTCCTGGCTAACCGCACATTTAGGGTCCGCCTAGGAACAACTCTCTCCATGACTTTCACCCAAGAGAATGGCGTACCCCAAGGTTGCATTCTAAGCACGACACTCTTCGTAGTAAAAATGAATTCGTTAGCCAAAGTAATACCCAAGTCCATAATGTATTCGGTTTATGTAGATGACCTACAGATAGCATGCACTTCCTCCAGCATATCGTCCTGCGAGAGACAAATACAAATCACACTAAATAAACTAGCTGATTGGGCAGAGATAAATGGGTTCAAGTTCTCTCCTCAAAAAACAGTAGCTGTACTGTTCTCATTGCGACGAGGCCTACAATTCAATCCCAACCTATACTTGAATCAAGCCACACTACCAATTAAACCAGAACATAAATTTTTAGGACTCACTTTTGACAAGAAACTCACATTTCTACCACACATTAACAACCTTAAAAAGAAAGCATCCCAAGCCCTCAATGTATTAAAGGTGCTCTCGCGAAAACGGTGGGGGTCCGATAGAATATGCCTATTACACATCTATCGCTCTCTGGTACGCTCCAAGCTGGACTATGGGTGCATAGTATACGGTTCAGCAAGAGCATCCTACTTGAAAAGACTGGACCCTGTTCATAATCTTGGTCTGCGACTATCAACTGGAGCATATAGAACATCCCCGGTAAACAGTCTTTATATTGAAGCTAATGAGCCTGCACTAGAGGATAGAAGAGTCACACTGACATGCGCATACGTCCTAAAAACCCGTACTCTTCCTAAACATCTCTGCCATCCCATTGTTACCAAGTGCCCATCCAAAAGATTATTTAACAATAAACCACAATCCATCCGGCCACTAATAATGCGCTTTGAAGATAAATGTGAAGAGTTAGGAGTACTGGATGCCCTGCCGAATATTGCACAAAAATATGAAAATTTACCACCATGGTACAACCTGCCTTCAGTGTGCGACTTCACACTGACACACTTACATAAAAAGGAAATGCCACATCAGCTCATACTACAGGAATTCTTTGAACTGCAAGAAAAATATGACACCTTCACTGAATTTTACACTGATGGGTCAAAAACAGAAAGTCATGTTGGATGTGCAGTAATTCAAGACAAAAATGAAAAAATGATACGACTGCCACAGTATGCATCGGTTTTGCTGCCGAGAGTTATGCAGTCTTTGTAGCCGTAGACCAAACAGTAAAAGAAAACATTAAAAATAGCGTCATTTACACCGATTCACTGAGTATGCTCAAAGCGCTGCACTGTAGAAACGCCGCTGAACCCATTATAGGAAACATCATACATAACATAATTAAAATAAAAAACAAAATCATAACATTATATTCTGCTGGGTGCCCAGCCATGTTGGAATTGTAGGTAATGAGAGAGCAGATGCATGCGCAGCACAAGCTCGAATTGATCAAATAAAACAAGATAACATACCACACAGGGATTTTTTGAAATTAGTGCAGAGTAAACTCAGAATTAAGTGGCAGGCTGCATGGGAAGAACAGGCAAACAACAAACTGCATTCTATAAAACCCGTTTTAGGAGAATGGAAATCATGTAGACATCAAGAACGTTTTACTGAAGTTATTTTATGTCGGCTACGCATTGGGCACACACACCTTACACACAACTTCTTACTGACAAAACAAGACAAACCTCTCTGCGAAATGTGCGGCGTCATAGCCACAGTTGCTTTTGCGCCATTAAAATCCATATAACTAACTAACTAACCTCTCTGCGAAATGTGCGGCGATGTACTCACTGTAAACCACATTTTAATTTCATGTAGAAAACGAACAACTGAGAAAAAAATATTTTACAACACACTACAATGAATACATCCCATTGCACCCCAAGTTGCTTTTAGGTGATCAAGCACTGGTTGATCTTTCAAGTATTTTTAAGTTTCTTAATGAAGCCAATGTTTTAAACAAACTCTAGGTATAAAAAGTTTAACATTTAACAAGAACCTAACCTTGTGTTTGGCGCATCATAGCCACAGTTGCTTTTGCGCCATTAAAATCAATATAACTAACAAACTAACTAAATGCAAGAAACTATTTGCGGCGAATGTGACTATATGAAAGGCACTGGGAACAATCAGTTCACCGGCAACCTGTGCGACTACCTCAGAGAAACTGGCCTTCACTGCTTCCTCTTTCTCCTACTTTCCATTCCAACTTTTTGAGCTTATGCCTCGTGGCGCACTTATAAAAAAATATATTAGGAACTAATGACATGCGTTAACGGAAGCCTTTGGGGCCTTTCAGACTCAGTACATGGCCTTGTGGCATAGTGCAATACTTTTCTAACGCAGTATTATGACGTAAAAAGATTTTCCCGACCCTTTGCGTCGTAATGGTGCAAAATCATAATGAACAACGGTCATGGAATGCAAGCCTCGGTCCGCTAGTCAACGTTCCGACAAATGGACTTGTCTGCGCAGTGGTTGTGGTTATAGGAATTTGTTACAGCTAGGCTGTCGCGAAATCTTGATGCCCGTGGTAGTGCTCAATAACTGTGGTAGGTGTAACTGCGGGGTAGGTGTGTGTCACGTAGGCACCCGGCTTTATCAGCTGTGAGCCGACTGAGTGCTGATATAAGTAGCAGCGGTTCGTGAAATGCTGTTAGTCGTAGCTGTAGTCGGGAAGTTTACCCATGAGGCGCAATCTATAATATAATAATAATAATAATAATAATAGCTTTATTTCCATCAAAACGATGGAGGGGCCGTGGGTAAAAGCTGCTGAACAGCTTGACTAGAGCCCACGGTCCCCTCTACAAGGCAGTACAGGAGCATACATGAAACATACAGGAATACAAACATGCAAAAACGCAAAATTGATTCGATTTAATGTGTCACAAGGAAATCAATATTAGAATTTTTCAAAAAACATCACATATCACGTGGCGCAGTTCACGAACTGTAGTGCAACCTAGATCAATTCCACATTTATTCAGATCATTAAGAAGTTTAGGCAAAATGTACGATAGTGTACCCATAGAATAGTTAGCGCGGGGAGTGACCACCTTCCAGTATTCAGACTGACGTATAGTGTAGGATGTAGGCTTTATTTCTAGCTTGGCTAGGTTGCGAAAGAAATTTCGATTTTCTTTTAATTCGTACTTAAAGGCAACAATTAGTCTATAGCTAAACAATTTCCAGACAGGCATTATATCTGCTTTAATGAACAGAGCATGTGTATGAGAATTGTAGGGGACATCAAAAATAAGCCTAATTATCTTTTTTTGTAGGACGTACACCTTTGTTAAGTTTGTTACTGTGGTAGATCCCCATACCAAAAAGCAGTAAGAGAGGTGAGAGTAAAAAAGAGAATTATATATCAGCTTTTTTACGCTGAAAGGTAATATAGACCTACATCTGGATAAAATACCAACGACACTTGACAATTTAGTGCAAACAGAATCTACATGAATATCCCACAGCATACTTTGCGAAAACGTGACCCCAAGAATTTTAATACTACTTACTATTTCTATTTTTCTGGTGCCATAGATAAGATCTACGTTCATATTTACCTGCTTTGATTTCGGTCTAAATAGCACAGCCTTAGTTTTGTTGGTGTTAACTTCTAACTGATTTGCTACAGACCATTCCAGAAGTTTTACAAGGGCGTATTTGCTATATAGCTGATATCATGGACGCTCCAGGAGCGTCAAGCTGCATCACATTAAATCAAGCCCAATGGTGGCCAGTATAATGGCCATGGAGATTCTAAACTTCAGGTATAATTTCAACTTAGCAGGTCACAATTAAAGACAGAAGCAGTCCTTAATCATGCCATGCTTTTACTTAATGGTTGGCATACACGAACTTATGGGCAGTCTTGCTCGGGATTTAAAGTCTCCATATTAATGAGGCACGATTGCACACCAAATCTGGGAACATGAAAACGAACACGGAAGATGGTAAAAGGGACATCTCTAAATTCAAGTAGTAGCCTTGTATTGTAGTCTGTGCTCTTTAGAACAGCGTTTCTGTGCAATTAAGTCCTAATTGTAACTATTTAAATACCATTTAAATGCTCCATCAAGTTCTCATCTCAACCAAAAAAAAATAGTCAAGGGTCTGCATTCTCTTTCCTGAATTTTGCCACTGCGATGTATGGAGATCTATCCGTGTTTTGGAATACTAGTCCACAAATACATGTTCTGTGTACATTTTGAGACTTCAAAAACTTGAGGTCTGTTTATTGTTTTGTGGGGACAGTCTCTAATGAACGATTACGATGCTATAAATGCCTGATTTTGTGTATATTTTTGGACGGGCAGCTTTTCTAAATTCTTTAAAGGTTTTAAAATGTAGCTAAAAACGCGCTCACAAACCGAGGTAGCGGTTCGTGTTGCTTTGTCGACCTTTTCATCCGACTGATGTTTAATTAGTACCGTAGAATAGAACTTCATTCTAAGTGCATGTACTCCAGAAAAGAAGGCTAATCCACCACCCCCCCCCCCCCACCCACCCAACTGCGCACGCCTATGGTTGTTGGCGTGGCGGTTGAGGAGGATACAGCCATGGCGACACTGAATTAAAGGGGGAGTTTGCAGACCCTCTGAAAGGAGTGACGGCGATGTGTACAGTGTGCCTTGATGATTCGGGTCATAGTGCATTACCAATGATCATAAAGCTTAGATGAGAGCTTCTTGGGTGAGCTGTTGTGCCATTTCACGGGCTTCTAATCCCAGAATCGCCAAGAATCTTCTGCACTGTGACCGTGGTTGGGGAGACGTTAGAAACGGCATCAATGAGATTGTCTTGTTGGTCTGCATGGGCCAGGAATGCCGGAGTGGTTAGAGGAATCGGCAAAGTCCGCATTTGAGTACGGAGAATAGGAAGTTTTCTGCATGGGCTGTGATGGTTGAGGCTGACGCTGTGCAGTGCTAATGGAGTTTATTAGCATGAAAACCCTTGTGCTGGCCGTAACCCGAGGAAGCACATGGTTTCTTCCGGAAAGTGCAAAATTGTGGCTGCTGACATTGTCAGTACCGAAGACGTCATCGAGATAAGCAGTTGCTTTCGGACCGAGGGCGCGACATCGCGAGAGGCATCACCAGTTTGTGCAATGGACAGGCAGAGGTACTGCTGAAAAAGTCCCGCAAAGAATATCGACATATCAAAAGATACATGAAACTTGCTTGTTAGATGAATTATCGTACGTTCGCGACACTTCCGCCTTCTACGGCCTAACTCCAGAAGATTCACCTAAGGAAAACCACACTCCCACTTTCAAAATAAACCCAGTCCTGCCACGCAACACGCATGACCATATATGCAGTATTCTTCAAATTTACAGCGATTGCTTCTGGTCGCCTTCAAATATTCGACAACCACCTATTGCAAAACATCACACTGTTACCGAGGGGCACATCCGTCCTCTTCCTCGAAGCTGGTATGTATTGTGTCGCCGTAAGAACTACAAGCCGCACGGGAGCAAGTGAAAGAAATACTTCCTGACGACGCCTTCACAGAGCCAATGGGCGGGGCCGTACGTTTTTGTTGGAAATCAATAAAGTATTATATGGTTCTGTGTCTATTACAGGTAACGGAAGGAACACTGCAAAGCTTCGCGGCAATATAACGCTTCTTTCCGATTCAATTTCATCTTTATTATTACGCCCTCGGTAATGCTCTTAAGTGGTGCCCCTCCCGGGCCTGCAGGCAGTAGCGAAGAGCGAACGCCGGATGTTACGACGGTTGGATGAACAAAGGGCGGGAAATCTATAAATGTAATGGAATCCTTTTGATAATGAATATATTGTCCCGTTAAAGTTAAGCGGCCGAGAGTCAGAAGCGGCGTAGCCCTGGACGAGCTCTTCTTCTTCTTGATAGGCGCATTGAAGATAAATGGATAATTGGGGCATTGAAGACAGATGTATAAGCCTAACAGTCTTTCTTAAATTACAGAGAAGGCTGGAAAATGGGATTCTTGACGACGGAAAGCGAAATCAGTAAAGGTGCGTTTCAGACGAAATCAAGTACTGTTCTCAAAACGTTATCTAGCAGACTGTGGTTCCAAGCATGTCCCTTCATTTAATTTTGTCATCTTTCCTTAGTATATAGAGTATATAAACACCTAAATCTGGGAAGTTAAAGCCATTTCTCGCTATCTTTGTAAACTTGCGGCTTCATTTGTACTTTCCTAAGAATTTGTGCTTTTGAGATGTCATTCCACGTGTTAGTGTAAACTGTTTCATTTTCAATCTCAACTACCAATTTTCTAGTTAGTGAAGAACGAACGGTATATTTTCAACAGCACACGTCTGTTAACTTCTAATATTCATCTTAAGTATTGACGCTGTGCTCCTGCAGGGCAAAAAAAACTGATGCAATTGATAAATGAATCTCAGTGTAAACAGGAAATTGTGCAATCAATTGCTGTTTATTTTTTCTGTAGTTTTATTTTCACACTTCTACACAGCATCTTCAGGCACGGAGTCCATTTGGGGCAGACGGTCCGGCACAAATTACTTCTTTGAGAACCTGCTCGGCAGTTTTCCTACCGACTGCATCCCGATGCAGAGCTTTGTCTTCGACGCTGACATGGAGGTTGGTGCACCTTGCTTAGCATTCGATCAGCTATGAATATAAAAGCGTAAACGTCAAGGTGCTCTAAAGCATCAAAATAACGCCTGCTTCTCTTGACAAGCTGTCTGAACACAAAATGATACGTCGGACTCTTAGAGGAGCCGCTTCCCTCCTAGGATATTTTTGAAGACTAATTTTAAAATGTCTATGAAGTCGTATCGCCTATGGTTCCTAGCACTAATTATAAAATGTTAAAAAGCTGTGCGACATCGAGCTTTTGGCTAGTTGGTATCGCATTAGCACAGAAAGGCTTAGCTCGAACACCAGGACCAGTGGGAAAAGTCGGGACGAGTTCGTCGGCCCCTATTTCTTCCCTCGTGCTGTGTTCTCGCGCAAAGCCTTCCCGTAAAAAACAAAAACAAACAAACAAGGCTGCGGAATAAGAAACTGTTGCGAAGAATAAGGCGTGATCTTAAGCTCACTCGTTAGTTTTTGAAACATCGGGACATGAATATTTTCAGCTTACTGGTCAGAGAAGGTAAGGGTAGCGGGGGTGACAGAAAGTTAGGTGAACGAATGAGATTAAGTTTGCGGGCATAGGGTTGGTGCAGCTGACAAAGGACAGGGTTAATTGGAGAAACAAATGGGAGAGGCCTTTGCCCTGCAGTGGGCGTAGCCGGGTTGCTGCTGCTGATGATGAATGGCGAACGACCTAGTCTGTATTTAAGTATTTGCATAAATGCAAGATATACCTACACAGTATGATGCAGATATTTACGACTCAAGGGCAGTGAGCCCCATGAACACAGAGGTTGAAACCGCTCGAGTCTCCCACTTGTTAGAAGTTGACACCTCAGCCGGAACCGGGTCCGTGTGCTCGCGCATCAACCGTCGCGGGAAGCACTCCGCTCCTCGTCACGCTTATCCTGAGTCCGCGTCGTTGGGCGATGCACAAAACTGTGCTTGGGACACTGCAGCGCGTAGTTTAGGCCTGCGAATGTACAAAACTGTGCTTGGGACACTGCAGCGCGTAGTTTAGGCCTGCGAATGTGTTCTCTCGTCGCCGATGGGAGCGGCAGGGGCGAGCACGTATACCCAGGCAGCACAGGTAAACTTGCCAATATTGGGAATTCATTGCCAAAAGCTGGGCCTAGAAAAGACCAGTGTGAAACCAGCCCTTCCAACTATTGGGCCAATTACTTGTGGCTGGCAGCTCTCAGACACGTGTACGGCGGATAGAAACTGGAAAGGCGATGGCACAGGCGACGGCACAGCGCCTGTACATCGACTTTCCTGCTTTTTTTCCCTGGCCGTGTGTCTAAGCGCTGCCAGCCACAAGCCCGACAACTTGTCCCATTCAATTACTTGTGCTGCTTGCGCATGCGATTACATACATCCCAGTGAAGGGGAGGGACACTACTCCTTTCATTCAATTTACCGGACTACAAAGAGAGAGATAGACGGCGCGTATGCTCGAACAAGCCTTTGGACGTCCTTATCAAGATTCCTGCAGGAGACGCTGCACCCTTAGATAAATAAAACACATATAAAACGGGTAGTGCCTTACTACAAGAGCTATGGGCCGTGCAGAAGTCGATAGCTTCCTCCGCGGCACAAGCTCCTTGCGCCGTCAGGACGACCCGTTAGCTGCTGTCTGGCAAACAATTAAAACTCAACAGGTTACCATTGCCTTTATCTTAACTTGGTTTTACAGCGATAGCTGTTAAAGCTGCGTTTCTTGTTTTTGCATCGCCATCGATATAAAGTGCCAGAACGGAAAAGGAGAGGAAGAGAAAACAAGTGCAGCATTCTGCGCTGATTCATCGGAACATTTGTACCGCACAGATTACATCATGGAAACGCAGCACTCTCACTGGTCTGAACAAAAGGAAGTAAGTGAGGGCTCGCGTACTGTTCGAAATTCCGGCGCCACTTGAGCGCCCGTCTCAATAGAGGCTGGCCTTACATGCATGGATCGTCGTTCATGCTTCAGTATACGCACGACGCACGCCTACTTCCCACCTATAACTACCATCACACACATCTACCCTGCACGCTAAATTTACCCCAAGTACTGAACACTGCCACTGGTACGGCGTTAGAATAGGTTAGGTTAAGACCACGGGCATCAAGATTTCGCGACAGCCTAGTTGTAACTCAAATTTTAATTACCACAACTACTGCGCAGTCAAGTCCCCTTGTCGGAATATTGGCTATCAGACTGAGGCTGGCCTCCCACGACCATTGTACAGTATATTTTGCACCATCACAACGACAAACATCCGACCAAATCTTTTTTCCTCATAATACTGCGTCGGAAAACAATTCCACGACGCCGACAGTCCAGGTACTGGGTTCGAAAGGCCCCACACACTTCCGTTAAAGTTTAACGCATTCTTTTGTTGCTAATAGTTTCTTGGTTTCCTTAGTTGATTAATGACTCCACAATCTTGGTGCTGTATAATTATCGTCTCCAGGTCCGTAACTCCAGTTTGCACGCACCGTTCAGATATTTCTAGGTCTCCTTACACTTTTCGGTTCGGTAAACAAAGGAACACGTTTTGAAAGTTTGGTATTCCATAAAGACAGACCACCATGCCAGGCCTTCAACCATCGACACTTCAGTGATTAAGCTATGGTCTGTTTTCGTTTCGCTTACGTAAAACTTTGCTTTTCTACTCGCTCTCACGTTTCAGGTTAACAACTTCCTCGAGTACTGCTCATGGACGTTCAGCCAAGGGACTGCGTACCGCTTAAGGAGCCGCCTTCAGATCGACGGAGATTGTACCAATGTAAGCGGAGAACAGATCGAATGCCCAGTAAGATTGTAGGGGCTCATGGTGAGCTACGAATCCGTGAAGCTCGCAGAAAAAAGTCAGAGGAGAGGCCCGATTGCTCGCCTCTGCCTGAATGAGGAGACGTCAACGGCTGATCTGTTCGTCAGCAAAGGCTACGCCACGCTAACGAGGCACCAATAGCGCGGTGAGTCAATTAGTGATTAAAGTATGCGGTCTGTTTTCGTTTCGCATACTTAAAACTGCTTTTCCATCCTTTGTCACGTTTCAGGTTTAGAACTTCTTTAAATATTGCACATGGAGGTTCAGCCAAGGGACTGCGTACTGCTTAAGGAGCCGCCTTCAGATCGATGGAGACTGCACCAGTGTAAGCGCTGGAAAGATCGAATGCCCAGTAAAATTGTAGGGGCTCATGGTGAGCTACGAATCCCTGAAGCTCGCAGAAAAAAGTCAGAGGAGAGGCCCGATTGCTCGCCTCTGCCTGAATGAGGAGACGTCAACGGCTGATCTGTTCGTCAGCAAAGGCTACGCCACGCTAACGAGGCACCAATAGCGCGGTGAGTCAATTAGTGATTAAAATATGTGGTCTGTTTTCATTTCGCATACTTAAAACTGCTTTTCCATCCTTTGTCACGTTTCAGGTTTAGAACTTCTTTAAATATTGCACATGAAGGTTCAGCCAAGGGACTGCGTACTGCTTAAGGAGCCGCCTTCAGATCGATGGAGACTGCACCAGTGTAAGCGCTGGAAAGATCGAATGCCCAGTAAAATTGGAGGGGCTCATGGTGAGCTACGAATCCGTGAAGCTCGCAGAAAAAAGAGGAGAGACCCGATTGCTCGCCTCTGCCTGAATGAGGAGACGTCAACGGCTGACCTGTTCGTCAGCAAAGGCTACGCCACGCTAACGAGGCACCAATAGCGCGGTGAGTCAATTAGTGATTAAAGTATGCGGTCTGTTTTCATTTCGCATACTTAAAACTGCTTTTCCATCCTTTGTCACGTTTCAGGTTTAGAACTTTTTTAAATATTGCACATGGAGGTTCAGCCAAGGGACTGCGCACTGCTTAAGGAGCCGCCTTCAGATCGATGGAGACTGCACCAGTGTAAGCGCTGGAGATCGAATGCCCAGTAAAATTGGACGGGCTCATGGTGAGCTACGAATCCGTGAAGCTCGCAGAAAAAAGTCAGAGGAGAGGCCCGATTGCTCGCCTCTGCCTGATTGAGGAGACGTCAATGGCTGATCTGTTAGTCAGCAAAGGCTACGCCACTCTAACGAGGCACCAATAGCGCGGTGAGTCCATTAGTAATTAAAGTATGCGGTCTGTTTTCATTTCGCATACTTAAAACTGCTTTTCCATCCTTTGTCACGTTTCAGGTTTATAACTTCTTTAAATACTGCACATGGAGGTTCAGCCAAGGGACTGCGTACTGCTTAAGGAGCCGCATTAATCTCGACGGAGATTGTACCAAAGGTAGCGGTGTACGGGACGTGTGCCCAGTAACCTTGGAGGCGCTCATGATGAGCTACAAACCTGTCACGCTAACATTGAAAGCTCGGAATAGAGGGCTGAAAGATCACCTCGGCTTCAATGCGAAAAAACTAAAGGCTGATCTCTTCGTCAACAAAGGCCTCGCCACGCTAACTCTGAGCCAAGAGCCCGGTGAGTTAGTCACGAATGTCTTTTCTGTGTTTCTGGTGCACCCAATGTATTGACACAGGTGTCAGCTTCCCACTGTTTCGCTGCAGGGTGTTTTACAGTGCCCCGGAAAGGTATGCGAAATTCACCCACTTCAAAACGTCTGCTTCTTTCCTCTTCCCATAAATTCAGCTAACAGAATATGAACACAGTGTCGCCGGTGTCACCACGTGTAACTTTTGTAGACCTCGGCCGTGAACCAGGTGTAATGAATTGCTTCTCCCAAATGCCTGCTTAAGTCTCCGTTAGCATGTGTGACAATGATCATGTCTGACTGCATTGCAATTGCTATCTCTTATGACGGGGAGAACCGTTACAAAGACTCCAGCCTGAGTTGTCGTGTAGCTCAGGGCTGTTGTTTTTGCCATTGTCGTATAAATCCGCAAGCCGAGAGAGAGCCAAATAAGGTGAATAAGAAGCAAAAACAGAGAAATAAAAAAATGACTGCATTTGCTTAGGTAGGCTAAATTCGAATTAGGTGAGCAAGCACTTTGGTTTCGACTACAGTTCTGGTGTTCGCATCCATAGTTCATGGATGGAAGTTGCTGGGATTGTGATAATGGGTTGATGCCCATGTGCCGAATTGGCCATTTTCTAATTTACATCAACAGATTCCCCGGGAGTCCTCATACCACTCCTGGCTCAGTGGTGCAGCACTTAAGCGATCCACGACTGCCCTACATTGGCAGGTGCTGTCATCGATGGGGCTTGTGAGACCCAGGGTGCTCCTTGCGAGCAACCTTTCACGATCAGTTGTTAATTGAACTGCCACCTGCCACGGTGGGTAGGTTAGGGACAATTCGGTGGGCAGGCAGGTAGCCTGCCACAAAGCTTGCTTCAGGGAAACATACACAACACGACACAGCTAAATGCGGGGAATGGGCACTATAAGTGCTAACAAATGTCGCGGAGGACCGCAGTGGTTTTTGGGCGTTTGTTAGAATAACAAGTGCAACTGCAGGCGGAGTTCATAGCCAAAAAGGAGTGGGTGGAAGCGCTTGTGATATAGGAATAATGCTCATTTGATGCTTTAACACAACAGAAAACGTTTTCCATATAAAATGTGCTCTTTACCTCGTCACCGAAGACCCTCCTGGATGTTGCTGTGGCCAACATCATGACCACATGCAACGATGGAAATGGGGGTGGCACAAACTAAGGGCAGAATAAATGCTGCGCCAAACAGCTTCTTAGTTGTTCTTCCACGCATCCGAAAGGGGCTATAAAGTCGGAGCACTTTAAATATCCATCACCGCTGTCCAAATTACCATTCTGTGTCCTTGCCCTATGTTTCAAAGCAGGGTTAATTTGCCTGCAATTTTTCCTATCACAGATGGGAAGAGGAACTTGGCGTTGAAGGTGAACACCCTCGAGATGACCATGCGCCCTCCTTCAGAAATCCTCGTCAACGCAGATGTGGACCAGATGTTCCTGCACAAGACAAGGAAGTGCGAGTGCATGCTGCGGCAGTTCCTTTAGGATGACTACGCGGAGCACTTGATGGACCACATGGAAGAGAGGCCTCCAGTGACATTTCAGCATGCCCTTCGCTCAGAAACAGAATAAAGTTGATACGAAGCTACAGTTAAGTAACTTAGCTTCCTTCCTGAGACGATGCAATAACGTGATTGGCATTATTCCAAAATAAATTACGAAACTGGACGGGCGGAGGGGGATACTTCCTGTTCCCTCTTGAGGGCATTGCACAATGCGTTAAAGGGGCTCTGAGATACCTTCTGAGGAGAGCACATCAACTCGCTCAGTCACTGCATTGTGTTGTCATAAAGGGCTGAGCCAAATAGTCCACTTCTAAATGCAACAGACAAGCCACCTTGACATGCGAAATTTGGCGAGCCCTTCCTGGTTTCTTTTTCATGTTCATACGTTCTTCCGTAGCACCACTCCTGCAGGTACCAGTTCGGAAATGGCCGGCGGTTCGATTTTTCCAGATTTCAGGCAGCTACCATAACTGCGGCCAGCAAGCCGCGTAGCTCCGGCGAGTCTGGAAGCTCCGCCCCCGGCGGTGGAGCCGGCGGAAGAGGGGCGACCTTCCAGCGAGCAAAAGGTGGCGTGAAGAGGGGGAAAGACGCGAAGACGCTGAAGTTCGAATTTTGGCTGTAGATAACTGTGGTTCTCCAAAACGAATTAAAAACATTCTTGCTGGGCAATATTCATGAAGCAGCCTCTTTCGCACCCCATCGGTACCGAGACGTTATTGTATTAATACCACTTTAATGTGGTAATGCACAATGCACATATATGCGGAGTTCGAAACACGCGGGTTCGATCCCGGCCGCGGTGGTCGAATTTCGAAAGAGGCGAAATTCTAGAGGCCCGCGTACTGTGCGATGTCAGTGCACGTTAAAGATCCCCAGGCGGTCGAAATTTCCGGAGCCCTTCACTACGGCGTCCCTCATAGCCTGAGTCGCTTTGGAACGTTAAAGCCCCATAAATCATTGACCATATATGCGGAGGTGGTCATTTTCTACTTTACTGTAAAACAGTCCTCTACCATCCCTACCGCAGTGCTGCTGTGGTTAAGCGATATGTCTGTTTCGAACACAGCTCTCGCGGGAGATTGTGAGGCCAGGGTGCTCTTGCCGAGCCACCTAGCTCTCGTGACCAGTCAGTAATTTTACTGTCACCTCCCCAGGAAGCAGTTTGCTGATAATCGGGTTGGCAGGTTGCGACCCACCTCAGTTGAGAGGTTGTGATGTCACAAGGTGACGTGCCCGGGATGCAGGTCGGCTACCTGCTTTTTCACTCACAATGCCGCCACCGCCGATGACGACACCGGATTTTGTACAAAACGGGAAGCTCCGCGCTCTCGCGTTAAAGTAAACCAGTTGTGTAGTCTGACTCATATCTAATGGGCCGTTGCCGAACGTACAGGTACGGACACATGTAAGCGGAGCACGCTGTTCCGTAATAAATGCAATGACGCCTTTTCTATCGGACATGAAATATTATTTGTCCATGAGCAAGCCCGCACGCGGCCTCTACCAGCCTTAACATACCAGAGCTCCCAGTTTCAAGTAGACATCGCGTGAAAAATGTTATAAGCCATTATCGTGCTCCGTTTAATTTTGTGCGTACCTGTACGTGCGTATAGCAATAACATTCCGCCCATTGGACGTTCCCTGCCCCTAAGTTGCTGCTATTAGCACATACGTAAAGAGTTTAGGCATGTTTGCTGCGTCAGAAAAACCTCCGTGGTTTGATGCTCACTGTCCCCTTATCCGCGCCAAATAACTAGAGCGCACATACTACTTGCACGCGCGATAGACTGCATGGGGACTCCTGCACCCCTGTGAGTGCTTTATGACTTCGCACCATGGGAAATTAAAGCTCGTGATTTATACCCCAACGACACAATAACCTATGTTGCAATTACATGAAAAAAGACTCGCACGACAGCTGTATCTTACCGGTACTCACCAACGTGGCAGAAACGTGGAGGCTCAGAAAGGATTAAGCTTAAATTGAGGACAACGCAGCGAGCAATGGAAAGAAAAATGACAGGTGAAATGTTAAGAGATGAGAAGCGGGCATAGCGGGTGAGGGAACAAACGCGGGGTAAAGATATCCTAGACTAAATCAAGAAGAAATGGGCTTGGGCAGGGCATGTAATGCAAAGGCAAGATAACCGCTGGTCCTTAAGGATAACGGAGCGGATTCTTAGAGAAGGCAAGCGTAGCAGTGGGCGGCAGAAAGTTAGGTGGGTGGATGAGATTAAGAAGTTTGCAGGGGTACGGTGGCCGCAGTTGGCAAAGGACAGGATTAATCGGAGAGTTATTGGAGAGGCATTTGCCCTGCAGTGGGTGTAGTCAGGCTGATTATGGAGATGACCCGACCAACTCTAAATATTTATCCCAAAGCAAAGTTTATTTTCCCTTTATGATTTCAGGAAAAAAAGAAAAACAGCTACTGCGAATAATTACGCGGAGGTGAAACCTGGCTTCAGACGCGTCCTCTTGGGTCGAGCTCTGAATGATTTTACTGCTGTCCAGGCAGAAGAAAAGGCAACTGAAAATAAAACCACCCCTGACCACCCACTGTGGTCTCCGCGCTCCCTTGACCACCTGGACGCGCTCAGAAAGCCTTGGTATCGCCCGCAAAGGGGAGAGCCGACGGTGGGCAACGAGCTGTGTCCTCGTTGTCCACGAGCTAAGCATGAAGTTCTCCTGCCCTTTTCTCGTGCGCGTGCAGGAAACGCCTGCATGCATGGCCTCTGTTGCCGATCCCTGCGCTCGCATACTCGAAGTTCTGCGCAGCCAAGCGCCTCCTGATCTTGGCCGCTTTTCCTTTTTTCTTACTGCCTTTTTTTTTCAGGACGGCGTGGTGTGGGTCTTCCTCCGGGCCGAAGGCCTTTCAAAGACCTCGCTCGTGTTCTGCTTGGAAGATGCTCGAATTCCTTTCCGTTACAGCGGTCAGCTTCAGAACCACCTGCGAGTCTCCCCAGACCAGCGCCTGCGTGTAACACGAGCAGCTCTCAGCACGACTGAATTTAAGGCCTGAGATTCCATTCGTTTCTTGTTGGTTCTTGCCCCTTTTCCTGTTTAGGTTAGGGCTTTCCGCGCGAGTCGCATGAGCGAAAACCGTTTGCTCCGGTCTTTGGCATGCCTCGCGTGATCCTTCTTCAAGTTCGGAACTGACCTCTTTGCCTTCGGAGGAGAGTCATATCCATACAGTTGAGAGAGGAACTTTAAGGTGCCCCCCCCCCCCCCCTCCCGCGCGCCCGAGTTTCTCAAGGAATCTCTTTTTGGGTAGTCATCTGCCGCTTGCGTATCGCTATAAGTGCCGATTTTCAAATCACACTGCTCAGCTATAACTGAGCTCCTGTCTGCTCCAAAAGCCTGGTTTTTGCTGGTGTCTTTCTGCTCGACAGCCTCGCCTTCTACGAGCCCCAGCACCTACAAGGTAGCCTCTCCTGAGGCTTTGATGCCACAGTGCCACCTCGTCTTGCTTTTGCAGCGGTTAATGCTTGCTACAGGGGTTTTCCTCTCTGTCAAGTTCGAAGCCCCTTCCGTTGCGAAAATCTCTCATTTTGCGGAAGCGCTGGTTCGTCGCCTGCATCAACTCCACCGAAAAGGTCCCGCACTTACCAATCCAGGCAAGGGACTCCGTTGCCCCTTCTACCCCATTCGGCGGAAAATCCTCGCACTCGTTTAATTTAGACGCTATCTCTGAAGGCTCTCTCTCCGCCTTGCGGGTAGCTATCTCGAACAGAGTCTAGGATTTTACGGCTTTCCTTGGAACGCCGTAGCTGTTCTCTGCGTTCACTGCCATCGCCCTCGTGACGTCAAGATTTACCATCTCGGCTATGGTTACAGACTTTGCGGGTCCTATCTCCAGAGCAGTAGCCTCATCATCACCGTCAGCCTGACTACACCCACAGCAGGGGACAGCCTCTCCCATAGCTCTCCAATTAACCCTGTCCCATACCAGCTGCGCCCACCCTATGCCTGCAAACTTCTTAATCTCGTCCGCCCACCTAACCTTCTGCCGCCCCCTGCTACGCTTGCCTTCTCTTGTAATCCACTCCGTTACCCTTAAGGACCAGCGGTTAAATTGCCTTCGCGTTGCATGCCGTGCCCAGGCCCATTTCTTCCTCTTGATTTCACTAGGATGTCATTAACATGTTTTTGTTCCCTGACCCACTCTGCCCACTTCCGGTCTGTTGACGTTGCACCGATCATTTTTCTTTCCATAGTTCGCTGCGTTGTCCTTAACTCTAAGCTGAAACCTTTTCATTAGCTTTCACGTTTCTGCCCCGTAGTTGAGTAACGGTAAAATACAACTGTTATATACTTTTCTCTCTAGGAATACTGGTAAATTGCCATACTTTGTGGGAGAAACACTTTCCGATTGCGATCCACCTCGTTCTTATTCTCCTAGTTATTTCACTCAATGATCCGGATCTACGGTCAGTGCCTGCCCTAAGTAGACGTATTTCCTTACCACTTCCAGCACCTCGCTACCAATTGTAAACTGCTGTTCCCTTCCGAAAATATCGAATATTACTTTCGTTTCCTGCACATTCATTTTTAGGTCCACTGTTTTGCTCATTGATCATGCTTTGCAGTTCATCTCTTTAGTGACTTAGCAAGGCAATGTACTCAACGCATAGCAAATTATTAAAGTATTCTCTATTAACGGTAGTTACCCAACTGTTAGCGACGCAGGCCTCTCAATACATCTTGTGAAACAAAAAGAAAACAAAATAGCATTGGCGCGAGCCTGCCTCCCTGCATGACACCCTTCCCTATTGAAATTTTGTTTCGACTTTATGCATGACAATCTCAGTTGTGCAGCCTTTAAAGATATCTTCCTGTTATCTACATAAGGGTCTCCTACAGTACGATTCCACAATGTCTGCATGACTGCTGCTGCTGATGTTTCGACTGTGTAAAATGACTGAGTCATCTTCTCGTAAACTATCAGGGCTGTACCAGGTTTTTCAGGGAAGATTTTCAAAAATTTCTAAAAATAGGTTTTTTGAGGTAAAAATATGGCTTTTTCAGCTTAGTACTTCCGGTTTTCGCGGACACCAGAAAACCGGTGAATCGTCTTAAGTAGTAAAATGGTTAATTAGTTATTAATAATTACCTTTTTAATTAGTAGAGTTAGGCGCCTGGTTGCAATCAGAGATTTGTAGCTGATCGTTATTTATAGCGTGTATCAGTTTTCAGAATTTCGAAAACATGATCATCCTCAACGCTGTGGCTAGACAAATTGTGCTTTTTCGACTAGTTACGTGCACTTAAAGGCTTGTTATGCCTGCATACTTTTGTGAGCACCTGTGTTTCTGCACGGTGCACTCAAATTTTGTTGAGCCACAACGGGGAGAGTAATCACGTTTTCGAGATTCTAAAAACTGATATAGTCATTACTAACTACCCATCACAAATCTCTAATTGCAAGCAATTGCCTATCTGTGCTAGTTAAGTACTAAGCTGGTTAACTAATTTGCGTTAACTAACTTTTTGATTCGATTTTAACTCCATTTATAACTCGATTTAACTAACTTTTTTTTTAAGTCGATTGACCGGTTCTCTGGTATTCACTGAAACACCCGGTGTATTTGTTGAATAGCTTATTGAACGAATATACCGTTAAGTACACGGAATAGGAGAATGGTAATACGAGGTGAAGAATGTATATTTCAGATCTAAAAAAATGTTTTTTTTTGTTTGTTTGAACACCTATTGATGCACTCTCCTGCTACTGACATCTGCGCGGGCACAAGCTGGACCGTATTCACGCATTTCGCTGAGAATATGCCCAGATTTCCCTCCTTCAATGTTATAGTCTGAACAGATATGAACAAGTTAAATTAAAACTGCCAGACATTTCCATCAAGTCCACTACTAGGGCAGTAGTAGTTCCGCCTCAAATGCCTATGGACGGCTTCTCTGCTATCCGGGACGCCAGCGCCCTCGCGTAGTCAGTCTGCAGGATCCTCCACAGGATGCGCTCGCAGTTGTCGATCGTCTTTTGCACGAACACCTTGTCCACATCTTGATTGACGAGCACTTGGGAAGGGGGGCGCATGGTCATCTTGAGGCTGTTCATCGTGAACGACTCCAACTTACTCTTCCCGCCTGCGTTAGGAAAAATTAACGGTGGTTTAGCTTTGGTTAAACTTAAGGAGAAGCGGTAGCTTCACGATGGTTTGGCCTGTCAGTCTTGTTATGACCCGATTTTGGGTGACCTTTTCTTTGACTGCACCTTGACTACACTTTGACCTTTGCAATGGCTTGACATTTGGTCTGACCACTGACCATTCACTGGTTCTCCAAACTTACACACTGAAGGCTTGACATTGGCTGAGTCTTGAAGGCCATGGGAAGTACACGGAGATCTCAGCCGGTTATCTCTAGTATAGTAAAGCTACCGCTTCAAAAAATCAAGCTGTGGGACTTTTTTTTTCCGCGTCCGGGATCAATAAGTGGTAGTAATTGCTTCAACATCCCGTACAGTCAAGAGCACACATCATATAACCAATAATTCAGGACGAAAGCATTTTCGAACTGGAAATTTTCCATAAACGCAATTTTTTGCATATATTGTAAGATTTCACGGACAGACCACATATCCACAGATCTCCCGTCTGTAGGCTTCCATTTTTTTGTTGCTATTAACGTTTTTGCTGTCGTCAAAAGCGCTCCTCGTTTGGTCTTCTATGGCAGTCTTAACTGCTCGATACGGGCGACGGAAACACTACAAAAGAAAGATTTTGCTGCATACCAGAAGAATGGACTATTACCTACAATATTTCCGTATCAGTACATTGCAGTTTTCGGATATTCAAAATTTTCGTCCAAGAACGTTGGCCATGGATTACTCTTCCGTAAGTAGGCATTTACGAGAAGCATTTAGGAACTTCAATTTCGACTTGAACCTGATGTCTTGCATAGTTACATGAGGCCACATTGGCAATCCCCTGGTGACTGTATTTCATATAGCTGATCTTATGGAAACAGAAAGAAGTCAGAAGGTTTTAATGCATATTTGTGCCAATTGAAGACACTGCTACAACTTCGTGCTGCACATTACCGCTTTCCTGATGGCGATATAAATTAAATGGTGTACACAGGAAACAACTTGAGTAGATTCGTGATCGACTCACCCCGAGGGAAGCTCATCTCTACGCTGGCGGAGCCAGCGCTGACAAACAGATCAGCCGTGGTTATCTTGTCGCCACTGGGCCGTGAGGCCTTGACGAAACCGTAGCGAACCGTGAGCCCGGCGAAGCTTAGTCGACAGACCATCCGTTGTCCGTAAGGACTGTGGCAGTCTCCCTGGCGCTGAACACGCCGTTGAAAGCGGTTCGCAGTCCCGTTGGAGAATTCGAACTGGACGTATTCCAGAAAGTCGTCAACCTGAAGCGGAAGAAGCAAGTAAATAAGTTGATGTTTAAGTAAACGAGGCGTGAAGGAATCGGTTGAAATCAGTTCTGATGATGCGTACAAAACAGCGGTTAAAGAGCCGAATGGGACAAAGCCCTAACACCAGGTGGCAGATGGCTCCCTAACCAACCCAGATAAAAATAATTGGCGATAATAAAATGCGCTAAAGTGGGTGCACGGAGTCCTATCAACCACGCACGCCTACTAAGGGCATACTAAAACACGTTTTCTATGTGCTAAAAAATGATTCCAAGCTGTGGTAAAGTTGGGCAGATGTCTTTTGACCATCTGCTCAAGAAGTTTTGTCTTTCGGAAGTATACGCGTATCTTCAAGAATATGTTAGGTACGGTTACATTCGGCACTTCGCCCTCGGACTGGATGTAGCACTGGCTGAGTTGGAGTGGTACGGAGTAGACCGTGGGCAAGCATCAAATTCCAGAGAGAAAAGTTGTTTATAGTAATGCCAAGAGACAGTGACCTTTCTATTTTTTTTTTGTTTCGAGGCCAAATCAGGTCAAACCAGAACAAAGCAATATCAAAACATGGGCCGGAAGAGAATATTTCTGTAGCCTGCGGTAGCTTACCCTTATTAAAATGGTGTATAGACTATTTGTAAACTTCTTACAAACTTTATTGTCCCTCTATAGATATTGATTTTTGTCTATTCATGCCCTATAGACTGTCTATAGAAAAAAGTCTACTAAAAGTGTATGTCCATAAATCTATAGATTCTCGATGGACTGTCTACAGGATTTGTATTGCCTATATAATGTTCTCTAGGGTTTCTCTGTAGACTGTCTATAGATGTTATAGGAGGAAGACTATAGACAGTCTATAGAGTGTCTAAATAAATTTTTGTAAGGGTATGCATCGGTGGCGTAAAAGGGAGGCAGGGTGGAAATATTGCACGCACCTTCCAAAAAATGGAAATAATATAGCTTAGATCATAGCAAGGGAAAAGCTTAGATTCGCAAAGAATCAAAACGGGACTTAAAGTTTCTAGGAAAGCAAGAAATAAATTAGCTCCGACAAAGCAGGGAGCAATGAGAAGAATAATGCAGGATACGTTCCTATTGGACACGTCGCTCTGTTCGACTCAGTGGCGACTCAGAATGAAAGATATCTTTCGTGTACAGTGCAACACGGACATTGACACCAAGTATTTCGACAGTTAAATTTGCTAGGCACGGTTGCCTCTAGCTAACAGGCCGATTCAAAAGGAATGTCCGTAAAAGATATTTGTTCGTTGTAGAGCTATACTGCCCTCATTGCTTCGCTCAGGACAAGGGCTAAGAGTTTAGGTCTGCGCGTTTCAACCCACGTGCCGAAGCATATGTGTCATCGTGATTGAGTGTTTACATGAGTCGATTGCCATTGGAACAAGTCGGTACTCAATATATTAACCGCATCGCCTAGCACAAAAAGGAGCACAAAAAATTCAAAGAAATAACTTTGAAACTGTCCGCGTTTTCGTGTAGTAGTTCACAAATACATCAATCTTATTTCGTTATCACTTTGAACTCCGACCTTCGTAGGCCTGTTTTATATGATTTGTGAAGACACAAACTCTCTCTCTCTCTCTCTCCAGCGATTCCGGTGCTATAAATTATTTTGATCAATCAGAACACAAAACACATCGGACTAGAAAGAGGAAGGAGAGATAAGAGGAACCGTTGAACTTGCAATTTTTATTTAGTAACATAAATGGAGGACAGCAGAGAGCAATTGAAATATGCTGACTCGTGAAATCATGGAAGCATCCATGGTACTATCGTTGAAAGAGCAGTGCATAAGTAAACCTAGAGTTTCACCGTCAGAAAAATAAAAATTGGCGGTGGTTTAGCTCTGGTTAAACCTGGAGTGACGCGATAGCTACAGCTGGCTGAGTGGAACTTGGTCACGTGACCAACCACGTGATCAGTCACGGCGCCGCGCCTCCGGCAGCTGCTCCGCACCACGTGACCAACCACGTGACAGCGTGGCGGCGCCGCCACGCTGAAGGTTTGAAATGCTACCGTAATGTAGCTATCGCTACAAAACCTTAACTCTGACTTAACCTGCTGGCCCTCTAGTAGGGTAAGGTAACCCGACCGCTTTGTCACGGGATTCCAGATTTTAGTCATGCAGCACTAGCTCTCTTATTACCATGTAAATGTTTCCTGGTTCTTGAGACGCTCGTTTTGTTGTTCTAAATGTCCTTCACTATTTGCTCGCGTCATTACACTAAGTTTTTAGCATAGTTTTCTCGCTGAGGTTTTTTGCGTACTTTTGTTTGTCTTTGATGTTTCTATATCTTTTAGTTTTCAACATCATGTCTTCTTCGCTTTGTTTTTTTTTACCGTTTTAGAGCCTTCATCACAGCCTTTCGTTTTTTTTCGCCCTGTTGGGCCCTCAAAAACTGTATTGCAGATTCTTTCGGGCTTGTGCCCTTTTCGTCTCTAGGCTAATCGTGTTTGTTACGATGTTTTTTGTTCCGGCAGCTCTTAAAGCAATATTTTAATATGAAATGGATCTTGCCTAGCTTTCTTGGTCATGCGCACCCTGATAGGAAATATGTTTTTTAGAGAGAAAAAGTTGAAATCTCAGTGCGTCCGTTTGTGTCCGAGCTTTTTGTCTAGACGGGGTGCACTTATCACCTGTTCATGAAAACAAGCTAACATAAGAGAAGATCATGCATAAAAGGCTGATTTTTTTTTGTCTGTGGCAGCTTTCTTTACGTTACTCTAAGGCCATACTACGTCACTAAAGACTGCTGCTCATAAGACCAGGCAACTACTTCGAGGAGAGATTATACATATAGATTATCGCTTTCCACGTGACTGACGTCTAATGAATGAGACATACCATTTCAAGTTTAGGAGCCTGTCAAGGAGAATGCGAGTTCAAGAATGCCAACAGAAATATGCGATCTTTGCGTTTGGGCAGCTTG
The DNA here is from genome assembly GCA_030143305.2 of Amblyomma americanum. Lineage (NCBI taxonomy): Eukaryota > Metazoa > Arthropoda > Arachnida > Ixodida > Ixodidae > Amblyomma > Amblyomma americanum. The sequence goes on from JARKHS020004887.1 coordinate 108,057, forward strand.
CTGTACACACTGTGATATTTATAAATAGCTACTCAATCACTAATACAGTTCATCACTCACCAAGACGTCGACGTCGAGTCCGAAGTCTGGAATCGGGACTGAGTCGTGAGGGTAATTCAGCAGCTGGTCATCCAAGAAGTAATTCGCCTCAGACTGTCCGGGCGATGCTGCCTCTGCTCCTGAAGATGCTACGTAGAGTTGCGAATTAAGAGTTAGCGAAACTTGAGCACTAACCATATTTAACCCCGATCTTAATGCGGATTCATAATTATTCGCAAAAGCTTTCCTTTTTCTACGCCGGAGCATAAATTTAATGCTTGAGATCCATGCCGGAACGTAATGAGGACGCATGCTTCAGAACTATGCTTGGTTTTCATTTGTTATACAAAAGTAGCAGTTACAACAGAGGAAAAATCTTATTAAAGTACCCTAAACACCGCAGAGAAACAGATGGAAACAAAGAGCACGAGGTAGAAAATCTAGTTGTTAGTCAGCGCTGCCCTGATTTAAAAGGTCTTCAGACCTTCTATAGATTTCCTAAAAATTATATTGCTTGCCTATGGATATTTCCCTTTGTCTATTCACAGTCTACAGACTGTCTGTAGGAAAAAGTTGCTAAAAGTGCGTGGTGATAAATGTATAGACTGTCTATAAGGTCTGTATTGTCTATAGACTCTTCTACAGGATTAGTCTGAAGAAAATCTGTATACGTTATTAAAAAACTCAGTGCATAATGCATAGACTGCCTCAAAAAGATCTTTGTACACGTTGTACTATGTACTATCTATTTCGTCCCAATTGCCATAATCAGAGCCTTAATTAAAATATTTATTGAGCAATAGCCAACGAACTCGAAAAGAAAATAATTATTGGGAGAAGTATAAATGAAGCCAAAATTTTAAAAGCACGATTAAAAAGGGAGCACAACATTACAAGATGTCACTTACTTAGACATCGAACAGCTTTAGGAAATGCCGACTGATACGTTCATTTTCTGTGCTGTTGGATCACAAGCTATGCACATTCTTTTGTTTCTTATAACTCAAGATCTGTTCTTCAGGTCATAAATTTTCAGCATTCTGTCACGTCATGACAAAGACTAGTGCACCGGCTAAGCGAAGCACGTCGCCTGTGGCGCGGACTGCACGTCGAAAAGTTATGTGCTCTTGCGAACGAGGGCGCTACAAGCTTTAGTTTTAGTCTGACATGTTCAAATTCCGTAATTTAGTAACAAAATTCTAACACAGGAAGCACAACTTAAATATCACTCTTTGTAATACCAGCACACCTCTGTAGCTTGCCTTCTGATGGCAACTGCGAAGAGGTAGACGAAATAACGTACTTGCTCTCCATGAGTGCCCGGGTTCGAACCCGACCGTGGCGGCTGCGTTTTTATGGAGGAAAAACGCTAAGGCGCCCGTGTGCTGTGCGATGTCAGTGCACGTTAAAGATCCCCAGATGGTCGAAATTTTTCCGGAGCCCTCCACTACGGCACCTATCTGTTCCTTTCTTCTTTCACTCCCTCCTTTATCCCTTCCCTTACGGCGCGGTTCAGGTGTCCAACGATATATGAGACAGATACTGCGCCATTTCCTCCCCCCCCAAAAAAAACCAATTATTATTATTCTCCATGAGTGCACACCATGATGGACCGAGTGTTATATATGATACGTTAGTTGTCACTCACACGACGTAGGCATAGGCACTGCGCAATCCCTGGGATCTCTAATGCTGACATCTGTCCGAAATGCTAACTGCAACTCTTCTGGGTGTTAGATAAAAAAAAACTCACCTGCAAGGACAAGGCACAGCACGAGAAAAGCACTACCCATGATTTCTGCTGAACCAAACAAAAGACAGGTGGAAGTGCCGAGCTCAGAGAAATAAAGACTGCACTTGATTTCACTAGAGCCTCCGAGCTGTCTGAGAGAACAAAGCGTTAGTCTCATTCTCTTATTTCAGGCTTGCACGAGCTGCAGACGAAGTTAAGCATAGACGCCCATTGCAATGCCTGGATAAGATATCGGGTCGTAAATACGCGCGCTTCCGACGTCGGCTTTTCCGGACACGTGTCAGGTGGGGTTTCCGAGCCACCTAGAGTCACGTCGTATCTCTTTGAAAGCGTTTGTACGGTGCGTTCGGAGAAAAATGCCGATGAGGTGCGGAGTTGGGGGATGCTTACCAGCAACACGTGACGACAGCCCGGTGGCTTTTCCACTCGTGCGTAAGCAGAAATGTGATCGCGGTAACTGCAGAACACTGCAGTCTTAATCTAGAGCGCATGAAATATGCGTTAGCGCTGCAGCGCTGGAATTACAGTACAGTTGCCAGCAGACCTCTTCAACAAAGCAGCCTGCTCTCAATAGTTGCCACAGCAAAACGCGAAAAAAAAACATGTTAATCACAGACAAAAACGCTCACGTAAACCTCACGCCATCATGTTTTTATGAAGACCCACTGACATATGCATTCAAACAAAAAAATTCAAAAATACTTTTTATTTATTTATTTATTTATTTATTTAAATACCCTAAAGGCCCAAGTGGGCATTACATGGGGGGGGGGGGGGGGGGGCATGAAAACAACACAGTAGAGATTATTGGCACACAGTAGTTAACAAATACAAAGAATAACTATATATACAAATTGCAAGTACACATCACTGCAGTCGATGAAAGATACATAGGTTGAGCGTATAAGACTTAATGCTTCAACAATACTGAAAATATCACGGTGAATTTTGTAGGCCAAGGTGCGATGAAAGTTTTGTTTGGAAATGTGATAGCTCAGTTTCAGAAACTATGTCAGCCGGTAACGAGTTCCACTCTGCCACAGATAATAGTAAGGGTGATGTTTGATATTTCAGTGTTCGTGCGAAGATGGGTTGCACTTTGTGGGAATGATCAGACCGGGATGAAACATGATGGGCAGGGGCAATGCGATCAGCTGTGAACGGGGAGCCATCGTAGTACAAGGAATGAAAAAATGATAAACGAGAGAACTTGCGTCGAGTGATAAGGTCGGGAATACTGATAGTTTGCTTCAATAATGACACACTTTCATACGGTGAGTATGAAGAAAGGATGAACCTCACAGCTTTATTTTGCACAGACTCAAGGCGGTTAATTAATGAAACGCTACTTGGACTCCATATTAAAGATGCATATTCTAAAGCTGACCTTATGAGTGTAGTATACGCGCGAAGCTTTGTCTCGGGGTTGGCAAGATATAGACGACGTTTGATGAGTCCCAGTTTCTTAAATGCTTTGTTTGTGATGTGATTTATGTAGGTGTTCCAGCTTAAATCAGCACTGAGATAAACACCTAGGTACTTAAAACAATCCGTTCTTTCAACTGTATTCTCATTAATTGTGTAGACATTAGAAGGTATATCAAAGCATCTCAATGGGGGCTAAGCGATTGCATGGGATTCACGCGTTCGTGTTTTCATGAAGAGTCCTTGACATATGCATTCAGACAAAAATACCAAAAAATATGTTTTCGTGAAACCAACGTATCTAAACAGATTGTAAGCGATTGCGTGGGATTCAATGTTCGTGGCGAATTTAAAATATTGAAGCTTTTCGCGGCAATGTTGATTTCCTGCTCAGTCAGGCCTCGCTCTATGCTTCGTTCTTACTTTGTTACAGATGCAGGTTCATTTAGAAAAGTGCACCCGATCTAATTATGCACAACTCCGTGATTACTTTGTCTTCCGGTTGTTGTTCGCAGTTCCTGTTGCCGCCGCTATCTCTTTTCTGAGTTAGGACCGTTAGTGTGTGCAAGTAAACAAATATACGTAAATAACTGACCTCTAGTCAGGATCTCTGGTTCTTTTCAGGGTATTTTATGAGGTATATATGGTAGGTATGGCGCGGTAGGTATAAAACCCTTGCCACTGACCCTGGCCGTGAATATTCAGCATCCTTGAAGTATATTTTGAAAGTCTTCAAAGAAGTTTAGGAAGGGTGAGACTTGAGGCGTCGTAATAATGAAATATGTTGTAGCAGCGGTGTCAATACAGCTTTTTTAATCAAAATTTACACAAATAGGGCACAGAAGTAGCGGTTATAGAAAAGCCGAAGATTAGTGGAGTAAATTGTTCTGTACATTTCTTTGTTTGCTACAATATGTACCTTTTTCTCTGAAATGGCTTTTACTGTTATGTCTGAGAAAAGGTACACTTATGTTAAGCGCCTGAAACTAGAGTTATAAGTCTACATAAAAGAAGTATACTTTCTAGATTTCTTCCTCTTTTTCACTTAATAAATCAACCCGTTATTAAAAAGTTATTAGCAGACTAAGGACATAAAAAACGGCTTCGTTAACGTGCTAGGCAAGTCAATTGAAATACTGTTCTAGCATGGCTCTGCGTTTCAAGAGCATGGTGTTTCGCATTGCGTCCTCAACAAATTCAGGGCCTTATTTCCCCAAATTGTAATATCCATCAAATCTGCCTTGAATAATTTAAAGCAGGATATGATCGTGACTGTAGCAGCGTTCGTTCTTAATGTCCTTTTTTTTTTGCCATGTGCTCTGCTAGACAAGACGGATCTCAAAACGTGTACTGACTTTTATGGAAAACTTTCTGCTTCAAAGGCTTGCCTAAGCAATGAAGGGAATTTTTTCGCTGCATATATTGTTTTCAGTTATAGAACTCACTTTCTCATCTATTCGGCAAGTTTCGGGTAAAGCATCTCAGTTATGAGGTAATAACCTGCTAAAAATCGCGTTTTTTTTCTCGGTTTTAATGTGACCTAATGCATTCTTGGAAAAAAGCGTTCAGCATTGCATGCATGCACACTCCGGGTACACTTGCTGCGATCGTTAGGGACGTTAGGCATTGTAGGTGTATCATGAATGAAGAAACTTATTGAACTATTCTTTATTAACAGATATTGGACTAATGACTCATAATCTGTTCAACCCTGCAAAGCTCCAAGCATTAAAATATCAGAAGACCATTGTAGTTTTTTTTTGGCGTTTTGTGGTTTCCATAGATTGTGTGAATGGAGAGAAAAAGAATATTTTCTGCGAACCCGAATTTACTGACATCCTGACAGAGGAGACACTGCTTTTTAATCCGTTAACCGTCTGCAAGGCGCAAGCTGTGTGCATGTCTCACAGGCCTACAATGGGTAAGATTGCACTCAGAATGACTAGGAATTTAATTGCGTCACTTTCAAGTCGTTTACACGACTAGTTTTGTAGAAAAAAGGGGGCAGAGTTGCTCCAATCAGTTCTTAAAAGATTTAAATTGTAGTCTGTACACTTACCTTAGTCTTTTCGATGTACACAACTCGTATTAGTACTGAAAGTTGCTTCAAGAAGTATTAGGGGCAGTTTGAGAGAAAAGGCTGAAAAGGTCAACAATTTTTTCTTTATTTTTCCCGCCGATATGGGTCTCGTCGAGCTGTACAACAGCGCTTGTAAAAACACAACACCTAGGAAGCCTACTAACGAAAAGTAAAAACACACTGAATGAATTGTTTGACTGTTCGGTAGTATTCCGCACACAAAGACGCGGTAAGTTGGTGCATCGTATTTTTATTTGCCAGCACATGAAGCAAATAGGACACATTTGTCCCGCTGCACTGCAAACAGTTAATGCTGTGCAGCCGCACACTTATATTCTAATAGCCGTGGAGAATAAATGCACCAAGGTCCTTCAAAACACCTGTTTATTTGAAATACTTCAAATAAAACTACAAAACTATTCGTGAGTGTTATCTCTGGCACTGGGGCGTATAGCAGCATGCCATGTTTGCAACAGATGACGGTGTGTTTTTATGTTATTATTCTGAAAAGGTGCGCTCTAAGGCGTACTCCAGACTGCACTGCCATAGTTCGTGACTGGTTTAGAGCTTGAATCTATATCCTGTGGAGGAGGAGATTTTACGTGAATCCATAAGTTTATTTTCTGTCATTTTGATTCTCCTGCTGAGCTTACGGCGTGTAACATGTCATTTACTCCAGGTGCGAAGACGGAAATGGCAACTTTATTTCCTCTATTTACTACTCAATCATTAGTTAGAGATAGACCCCCCCCCTCCCAATTATTCTCTCTATTCACCCGACATACGCGACATATACAGACGCACTAACAGAATACTTTGAGGGAACTGACTGCTGTAAATGTCCGTGTTTTTCTGCATAGGATATCGTATTGGAACCACTTAACCGCTTTTTAACAGCTTGAAAGGCACTTGGTGATTATTTTGTTCCGTCATGTCCTTTGCTATTCTGTTCTGTATTCTCTCTGAGTGCTTTGCTAAAATGTGTATCTCCTACTCGGACCCGGACCCGCCGCGGTGGCTAAGTAGTTAGGGCGATCGGCTACAGATCCGCAGTTCCCGGGTTCGAACCCGACCGCGGCGGCTGCGTTTTTATAGAGGAAAAACGCTAAGGCGTCCGTGTGCTGTGCGATGTCATTGCACGTTAAAGATCCCCATGGGGTCGAAATTATTCCGGAGCCCTCCACTACGGCACCTCTTTCTTCCTTTCGTCTTTCTCTCCTTCCTTTATCCCTTTCCTCGCGGCATGGTTCAGGTGTCCAACGATATATGAGACAGATACTGCGCCATTTACTTTTCCCCAAAAACAATTTATTATTATTATTATTATTATTATTATTATTATTATTATTATTATTATTATTATTATTATTATTATTATTACTTGGACCCCGCTGTGGTCTGCAGTATGTACTCAATAAAGAAATAAAATTATATTACACTCTCATTGCCTTTCCTTTAACTAATCTTGTACACCCATGCTTTCCAGTTGTGTTGTTCAATTTATATCACCCCATGCTCAGCACATAGTTCATGCTATCTCTAATACTTCGGTACAATCGGCTATCTACGTTGTATTTGCTTTGTATGAACTCATTTCAACTGAAATGACTTCTACTCTTTGTCCGTACCTACACGCCTAGCCATGATGTAAGCACAGAGGAGCCGTGACATCGATTGTGCTTTACCTATCGTGTCCCAGTAATCTACGTATAGATCTGAAAGGAACGCAGACCTCGGCACAACACACGAGAATGCACTATCTTTAGAAATGGCCGACGCACTCCATTAGACAAAAAAAAACTTAACGACGTTAGTACTGTGTGTACCGCGTATGGCAGTGTTGTCATGTATACAACTTTGTCGAAAAATAAGGGAGGAGTTTACTAATTAAATAATGAATTTAGGGGAGAAACAGCGCAATGAAACACGGACACACGAAGAACGGACACACACGTGTGTCCGTGTTTCATTGCGCTGTATCTCCCCTAAATGCATTACCAACTAGCCCGGAACCTTGCTCTTCTGAAATAATGAAAGCTGATGAGGCTGGCAGCCCTTACAAAATTTTCTTTAGACAGTCCATAGACTTTCCACAGACTTCTGTTTATTATAAAGTCTATAGGTCGTCTATAGACAAACCTTAGAGAGCAGTTTATAGGCAATACAAATCCTATAGACAGTCTATACACAATATATAGATTTATGGCCATACACTTTTAGTAGGCTTTTGTCTATAGACAGTCTATAGACTATGAATAGACAAAGAGAAATATCTATATGAAGGCGGCAGAGTCTATAAGAAGTCTATAGAATGTCTGTCGACCATTTTTGTAAGGGAGAAACTGAAGTGAACACTGAGCTACCCGCCGATGGCAGACCCTGGGCTTATGCTAGCCAGCATGTCGCGTATCATGCCTGCGTATGAAATCGCAAGCGCTTCCCACATCGTCATCTCCACATTCTCGGTCGCCTTGGCCGTGAATACTTCGTCGACGTCGGGGTGAACAAGAACGCTGTCCATTTCTTTCATTGCCATTTTCAGGGAGTAGAGATGAAACGCAGTCAGTTGGGTCGGCCTGCCTGTTTCAGGAAAAACAAAAGTTAGGAAGACAATTAAGCTCCTCGTTAAGGATATGACACTACCTTCTTTCCTAATTAGTACCTCTTTATACACATCCGTTATCATTCATCAGTAGGCATACTTGACCGCGTGATGCACCACAAGACTCATAAGGTCTCTCTTTAACCAAGTCGAACGAACGTGCCGCAGTGGCTTGGGTGTAGCGTGTCTTACTCGCAACTCAAGGGTCCTGGGTTCGAGTCCCAGCGAATTACCCTAATATTCTTTTGGACATAATTAATTTACACCCCATCCTTATATGTCGTAATTATATTTGAGTCACGCTACGACCTCGTAATCACAATTTAACACAAGGTTTAATTGTTTCGTTTATGGGGGTTAACGTCCCAAAGCGACTCAGGCTCTGAGGAACGCCGTAGTGAAGGGCTCCGGAAATGTCGACAACCTGGGGTTCTTTAGCGTGCACTGACATCGCACAGTACACGGGTCTCTAGAATTTCGCCCCCATCGAAATTCGACCGCCGCGGCCGGTATCGAACCCTCATCTTTCGGGCCGGAACCCGAGCGCCATAACCACTCAGCCACCGCGGCGGCACAAGGTTCAATTGTATTCATTCCACAGCTGCTCTGACGTCACGATACTCTCGACCAATCTGGATTTTCTGAACACGCCAACGACGGCAGCAACTTAGGCGAACGGAAACTAAACACTGTCGCTTAAAAGGTATAAGAGGTAGCATCACTATTGTCAACCTTAACTCTTGTATGCTGTTGTCAGCAGTCCTTCCCTCGGTATGCGCCTAGAGAGATTTCTTGAGTAACTCGGCATGTTTCCTAACTTGTACACTGGAGCAGCTGAGCGGCACGAAGTGTACTGTTCCTGAGCACGAGCACTTGAAACAACCTTCACAGCACAGGCCATCCGCCCAATATTGGAAATGTGTTGGCAAAGGCTGGTCCTATGTTGGACCGGTCTTTGCCAACACAATGCCAATGTTGGGCGGATGATCTGTACTGCTTGAGATGCTTTAAAGAAATGCCGACTAACTCGAGCAGTTTAACATGCTAGATGCAATGCTAGCTGCGTGCACTCGTGATTATATGCATACACGCAATCAAAGTAAGTCTTGCCTCGCGTAGCGGTGATCTCCATCTCTCCGAGACCTTCTCGTACAAAGAACTGCAGGTGACGCCCTTCGCCACCAGGCACCACGGTCTCGAGACCGTATCTCGCCATCAGACCGGTGAATGACAGGGCGCAGGTGATGGTAACGGTGCCGGCGGACCACGCCTTACGGCAGTCACCCTGTCGCTGCACACGTCGGCGAAACCGCCAGGCCGTGCCGTTGACCAGCTCGAAAGGGAACACATGAAGCACCCTGTCGTTGAGGGCGTCCACTTCGAACCCCACGTCTTGCAGAGGGAACGAGTCACGTGGAACAAAATCCAGTAGGTTGTCGGCGAAGAAGTTCTGCGATGGGTTCGTGCACTGCCCGCCATCTGTTGACAAAAAGGCGTGCGAAAGTTTATGTTGCTGGGTTCTTGCAGCGTCGACATTGGCGAAACCATGCTGGTCAGCATGCCGTGACGTCACGAAGACGCCACTGCAACACGCAACGCGTCGCTTCAAGAGTGACCACAGAGTGACACCCCGCGGCATCTACTGGAGAAAAGCAACAAAGAGTTGTGTTCTATATCGAAATCTTTCGCTGAATATCTCGTTACGGAGTGCTAACCGTCGTGTGAGTTTTTGTCATGATCGAATCATTCGTCATGTTGACGGTCTTACTTGCATAGCATCTTTATACAGAGGCCCCATTATGCGTGAATTGCGTACAACACAAGTTCGGCGCCCGGCTATTGACGGGCATTGCGCTGTCTCTAACTTCGGATATCAATAACATGTATCGATCGTTTTTGTACAATTGATGCGCAAAAGTATCAAATTGTCTTCTTTTAACCGAACTAAGGAGATAGGTATAAGTGCGAGTAAATCAGGGTCAATTCTATAAATATCTGCTTCTACGCAACTCTGTCACAAAATAACATTTCCGCTGTTGTCATAGTAATCAGTGTGGCGAACATAACGAGAATACCTATAGAAAACACTTTTCATGAAGGAGTCTGCTTTCGCTTTGTTTTCCGTTATGTGAAAGTCCATGAATAAGCATTTTCTCTTCGGCCAGCACATGCTGTATTTAAATTAACTGCACTGTTTAGCCTTTTACTCCAGAGACAATCGTTTTTCACACTTACGGAAGTTTGTCGCACTAATGAGCAAAGGCCTACTTACAAAACAGCAGAAGCAGAGTTGCAGCTATGAGCAGCATCTTATTGGGCCTACAAAGACAACAGAAAACAATCAGGCAACCCACACCTTGTGGGAACTTGTTTTCTTAACGAATGTCGCTAGCCTAAGCTATTGCATCTCCTGACAAAGCTTGTGATAAGCGTGCTCATGCGCTTGATTTGTATGCAATGAGTATTTAAAGTTAAGGGAGGTGTCGGGGGGAATCTCGGACCCACACCCATTATTGACAAGGGATCTGAGACATCCCGTGCCACAATGTAGAGACTGCATGAATCCGAAACAGGCAGCCATTTTTTATTCCTGTTGTCAGTGGTGGTCAGAACGCTCCCTCTGTATCGTTTAGAAAATTTCACTGATATTTACCGAGAATTGTTAGCATGTTAGTGGGCAGCACTACGCAAAGGCCGGAAGAAAAAAGGGAGACTCGTGCCCTTACATCACGAGTTAATCCGGAGCTGGCCACTCTTATACAAGACAACGCAACAACACCACACAACAACAGCGAGCACACTGGCAGAGCATTGGGATCGTTTTGTTGTCCTCTAACCACCTTAACCGGAAGACAAGCACTTCGCAACTGTCTTCCTCGCCGATTTCTTTAGGGATCACTGCTTCCTCATTGTGTCAATAACGCTATAACGAGGATCGCGATTCGTCATGCAGTCGCGCGAAGTATCCTAATGACAAATCTCTCGCACTCACCTTCCTGTTCCAGGACTGCGAAACAAACACTCGGTGCCTATGTCACTGACATCTGCCATCATTTTGGCTCAGGACGTGGAAGCAGATAAAGCCGGATGGGTTGTAGATAACGGGCCCGGCCCCGTTATCCTCCGCGAGCACAATGAAGCCGCCAACAAGAGCTGTCGTGTCCGGAAGTCCTGACGTTAACGGGTCGGGGTTTCCCTACGGAGTAGCGCTGTTTGATAAGGAGTCTGGGTGCTACTTACTGATGTGTAAATGAAAGCTGGCGGTATATGATTAGAGATACAGTTGAAGTGAATGCACGTGGCGAGGCATACTGTGCATACTTATCTGCAGTGATGCGCACAGTGCCCTTTGGACATGGATAAAAACAGCCATCCTGTTTTTTTACGGTTGTTTCGTTGGTCGCTGGCAAGAGCACCCGTGGGCTCTGGCCAGGCAACGGATGGCAGCGGAGTAACCTCCTAAATAACGCTACAAAACCAATCACGAATCGTGATTGGCTGTCGCGGTGGCTCAGTGGTTAGGGCGCTCGAATACTGATCCGGAGTTCCCGGGTTCGAACCCGACCGCGGCGGCTGCGTTTTTATGGAGGAAAAACGCTAAGGCGCCCGTGTGCTGTGCGATGTCAGTGCACGTTAAAGATCCCTAGGTGGTCGAAATTATTCCGGAGCCCTCCACTACGGCACCTCCTTCTTCCCTTCTTCTTTCACTCCCTCCCTTGTCCCTTCCCTTACGGCGCGGTTCAGGTGTCCAACGATATATGAGACAGATACTGCGCCATTTCCTTTCCCCAAAAACCAATTATTAATTATTATTATTGTCGAATACAAGCGGTGGATTCGGGTTTCATATCACGGCAATCTTTCAGAGCCACTCCCTTGGGCGAACCAGTACGACTGGTTGTAAATACCGTCCTCCGTTTATATTTTTTATACTTATACCTTGTGCGGCTTCCTCCTGCCCCCCCCCCCCCCACCTCCTCCGAAGCTTCTTGCTTTCGATAAATGTTCAATCACCATCATCACCTAATAAGGGAGAAACATACCCAACAATTCTGGACAAAAGCTTTTTGAGCGAAATACACTTTATGAACGCAATATTTACATATAATATAAGAGTTACGTATAACAAATAATTTACCTGCCAGCCACACCCGACGGCAGTCCTGAATTTGTTTTGCTATTAGCGTTTTTGCTGTAGTCAAAAGCGTTCCTTAATGGTTTTGTATGGCAGTCTTAACCGCTCGCTGCGATCGATGGAAGCTCGTTAAAAGAAATATTTTGTTACACATCAGAAGCATGGGCCATTATCTTCAATATTTCTATAACAGTACCTAACAATTTTTCAATATTCAAATTTTTGTCCGATAATGCTGAACATGGAACGGAAAGAAGATAGAAAGAAGAGAAAATAAAATAAAAAAAGCTCGTAAGAGATAGAAGAAGAAAAATAAAGTAAAAAGTTAAAACAATGTGCATCCATCTTCTAAATTTAATGCCACTACAACCATTGAACTTGGTGTGCTCTCGATACACATGAAAATCTTTACCCCAAATGGCGTAATTCAAGCTTTCAGTTCATTCGAACTGACGATTTGCATCTGCGAACATTGCGTGCGTTAAAGGGAACCTGGTTGGGCGCCTTTCAATTAACTGCACGTAATTTGAACAAAATTTTGTTCCCCTTCGAATTCCAAATACGGTGATTCGGCTATACGTAGATTTCACGATTTTAATGTCCAGTGTACGACAAGTGGGGTACGTGTTTTGCCTTGACATTACCAGACACGTAGACTGTTTCTAGAGTTCTCACGAATTCCCTCAGATTTGTGTAAGTATTTTCTGCGCAGGGACAGTACTCGTGTGAAAAGACTGCACGTAACTGATTCTCACTCTTCAGAATCCTGCTCACGCCGCACTTTGGTGCAGCGCCTTTTTTACAAGACGAGAGAACGAGCATGCTGGTTTGCACTCGGGCCTTTACACCCATTTCCACTTGTGGATCATGGGTAATGCCTATACGTTGTACGACTATATTTGCAGAGCACTGCCTAACATACCTACTTGTAGCATCTTCTGTTTGTTTTAAATCCCCCCCCCCCCCGCCTTTCATTTCCTGAGATTGCGGTTAATGCAAGCTACAGGGGGGATTAGCCTTTCGGATTCTGCCGGCAATTGCTCCACAGTAGCAACATTTATATTTTAAAATCCGCAGAAACCTGAAACCCGGCTGAGCTACAACGCTAAACACAGATCACTAACAATATTCAATAGTCAACTCCTGCTTTCAGCATATGGAGTCCAGATCCGAGTTCTGGAGGAAATTCAAAAGAAGCCGAGAAGCCTCCTTTGTACGTCACTGATTTACGTGCGGGCAGACAAGGTCCTCTCCATTTCATTATGATGCATTTCCACTTTCCTTTTTCCTAGCTTCTTCTTCACTTTTTAATGTTTTTTGCGTTAGGAGGGCCATGACAGTATGAACTGTGCGGCATAGGCATCTGTGTGAAGCCTCCACCAGATGGCAGACGGAAAGTGGCGTTTATGGGAAGTTCCCACTCTCCACCATTCACCTGTTATAACAGCGGCTAAAAACAGAGACACCGGCTCTAATGACATAGCAGAGACAGCAACTTGGTAAGGACTCTTCAGTGATATGTGATAGTGGCTGGGTTCTAGCGACTATGGTAGCTTAGTGAAGTTACAAGTAGCTGTAGTGGTCGTAGTGGTGCAGTTAGTGTTCCATGCGGCCGAACGATAGCACAAGGCAGGAGATAGTAGAGAAGAATTCCTCCGCATCAATCTAATTGATCGGCATTCAGTTTTTATATGGCGTGTAGTTCGCTGCGAAGAAAAATAAGAAAAAGAAGGATTGGCTTCCACCGAAAAATAACGTCATCACACTTCGAATCGCATCTAAACTAAAAAAAACAGGAATAAATAAGGAAAGAACCTAAATGTGCATCGGCCAGTGCCCAATTTGGAGCATCGCTGGCATCTGCCATTACTTCTTGAGTTCGGTTTCAGAAATTAGTACAAGAGTTAGCCACTGTGACGCACGCTGTTTCTGAAAAAACGGCAAGAAAATGATACTGCACACATTCTAACAGTGACTGCGTAGAAAACAGTGTCTCATACCTAAACGTATTCCCGGCATCTGGGCGGAATGTGAACCTTTCTTTTCACCCCGAAATAAAAAAAAAGACAGGAAGTTTATGAGAGAAACTTGTGCTACTTGTTTGCACGCTATCATTCATCGAGTTGAATACGAAATCCTTGCCACAGCAACGAGTTTTCATTTCTTTGTTTAACTCTCAAAAGCGTACGAAACCGCGGGGTTTTACTGAGCACCGTTTTTTCCGGACGTGTTGGTGGATGCATGCACTGCAACACACTCAGCTCTGGTTGCAAGCACGCACAACATCGCACATAAAGACTAAAGGAGCAAACGAGCAAAAAGTCACAACAAACAACCAACGGAATGACAACGTCAACATCGCCAGCACGTGCGGATATTCTGCGCTATCAGCAGTCTACCGCTACTCACTTATATCCGTGTTCAAGGTACGCGCAGTCTGTTGGCTCGTGGAGAGGGCAGGTGACGGACGGATCCTCGTACAAGGGCGGGCCACGGGTCCTCGTACAAAGGAGCGCGCCGATAAAGCCCTCGACATTGAGTTACCCCGCGAGATAGACGCTTATTCATACTCTGTTCTCCTATCGGCGGACAGTAGGGCCAGGCCAGTGACGTCACTGCCTATTTACGCGCCACGCGCGGTAGCGGCAAGCAAACGAATTAACATTCGAGACAACGCGCCTTTCGCTTTCGGTTTCACGAAGGCGGACCATCGGAACTCATCGCTGTAAGGTAAGTTGGTCTTCTGTGCTTTCAACCAAATATTTGCTACGGTGTCTCCAGTACATGTGTCGAAAGACAACAAAAGGGGTCATGAAAAATGACGTCCTTAAGGAGCCTAATTTCAGGTTTCTGAGAGTCTAGCATGTGCTACTAAACCCAAAGCTCGGTTCGCACTTTTGCCACCGCCATACATCGCTGCCACGTGACTAGTGCAATGTCGAAGTTAATTTCATAGTCTATAGAAAAAAAATTTAGTACAGCAGACACGATCAGATAAATGGGCATTTGATCTCATTCTGTTTGTCGCCTATATACGATCATGAAATAAATATATAGGCGCCTTACATATATAGGCGGTTAGCGGCGTGCGATCATCATCATCATCAGCCTGACCACGCCCACTGCAGGGCAAAGGCCTCTCCCATGTCTCTCCGATTAACCCTGTCCTTTGCCAGCTACACCCACCGTATGCCTGCAAACTTCCTAATTTCATCCGCCCACCTAACCTTCTGCCGGCGCCCATGCTACGCTTGCCTTCTCATGGAATCCGCTCCGTACTGATCTGTAATGCAGTTGGGGCAGCAGATGAGCCCAAACGTCGCATATTTCGAGCAACTGCTTGCGTTGCAAAGATAGCAGAAAGTCCTCTTGTAAGCGATAGCTTTGGTTGCCTAAACAGAAAACTAGAAATCCTCTATAGAAGACGTAGAATGTAGACGATTCTCCAACCTAAATAATAAATATATCTTTGCGTAATTATTCGATAATGCGCTGCCTTAGTCTGAAGTATAAAGTCCTAAGAGATCCACTTCTGACTAATGCTGAGTGGCTCGTCATGCATGGCTAGCATTCCAATCTTAAAATGAGAAGCGCGCTCGTGCTTACTTCTCAGAAATTTAGGACTTACTCGAACGCTACAGCCAATCCCCTCCATTCGCCCCCCCCCCCCCCCCCGGCTTTCTTTTACATAGCTCAGAAGCGAACTCTTTAAGCGTTTTACTTTTGGCAGAGGCCATGCTTACACATATTTTCGCCAACGTAGTGGGGATCTCACGCGTGCACACATGTAAGGAAAGTGAGGCTTGGCGGACGAAGTCGCTTGTGTACAGAAGTCTTCATGCCCAACGTTGCAGCTAAAGTGTGGCTGAAAAATTTATGGGCAAAAAGTTTTCTTCAAGCGTGGCGTTAAATACACTACAATGCATCTTGATTCGTTCCTTTCAGAGCTAAGAAGATGCTGCTTCGAGTCGTAGCGGCCGTTGTTCTCATCTTTCGTGAGTCTTTTGTTTGTTTCCAAAGAAAAGTTCACAGGGACACCTCATTACATTACGTCTTGGCAACGCGATAGCATCACAAGCTGTTCATGCCTTTGCCGGAAGTGTTGTCACTTCCGGTTTAGTGACGTCGCGTTCGGTCCAGCGACGTCGGTTCCCTCAAGCAATGTGATCTGTTCTGTTAAGGTCACTTTTCTCCAGTCAAAAGGAATTATCCGGTCTGGTGAGGAGGAGGATGAGGAGGAGGAGGACTGTAATGGAGGTCTGGTGATGTCATTTCCCTTCAGCCAATGGGCGAATTTTAGAACCGACACCACATTTCTTTCTCGATGAGGCTTCTAATGATATCGCATTGAAAAAATATCACGGGGCATTCCTCCTTGTGCTAAGGCGAATTTCTGCGACAGCTGGATTAGGGTGAAATCTATTGCCAGCGGGGCTATTCGTAGCTCTATACAGGCAGTGATGTAGGATTCCTCATTAGCATCACGCGTAAGCTTTAGTAAATGCATTATGCCACAGGTGACGTCATTGTTAGACAGGTATTTACGGGAATCGTCCAATGTGGGATGGAATTGTAGTAAGGGAGTAATTACTAGCATTCAGCGAAGCGCAGTCATACGGCAAAAAACTAAAGAGCTCTGTACAGCTTGCCCAGAAATAATAATAATTGGTTTTGGAGGGAAAGGAAATGGCGCAGTATCTGTCTCATATATCGTTGGACACCTGAACCGCGCCGTAAGAGAAGGGTAAAGGAGGGAGTGAAAGAAGAAAGGAAGAGAGAGGTGCCGTAGTCGAGGGCTCCGGAATAATTTCGACCACCTGGGGATCTTTAACGTGCACTGACATCGCACAGCACACGGGCGCCTTAGCGTTTTTCCTCCATAAAAACGCAGCCGCCGCGGTCGGGTTCGAACCCGGAAACACCGGATCAGTAGTCGAGCGCCCTAACCACTGAGCCACCGCGGCGGGGCGCCCAGAAACCTCGTAGTTCAATAAAATTACCCTGTTCCGGGGTTCGAACCGGGAACCTCCGACTGTCCAGGGATGTCTCTCTACCGGCTAAGCTAACCAAGACGCCTAGCAGATGGCAGGGTGACCCGAATCGATCAACTCGAAGTGGGAATGGTGTTCTGTTCATTGTAATGTCATTGCGTTCGTGCCAATCAGTAATTCGCATTCTGGTCAGTCAGCATGGAGGGTTGTCATGTCTTCGTGCATGACGTCAAGAAATTGCGACCAATCGCTTTGGAGAGTTGTAACGACACCGACGCCGCATAAACGGGAAACTAAATTTGATCGGAATTTTCGTCGGTACAGTTACCTTTAAAAGATGTTAAGCGTGTAAATTTCCCATACACTAAATCTGTACTGCGAGCCACAACCACGTCAGCCTCAACTGCAGGCGTACCGGCTCACCATACACCTTTCAGTTATTAGAAACAATGACCTTTGAGGCGAGAGAGTTCATTGGCTGCGCATTGTAAATTGTGAGCAATAAATAAGAGTACACAGAGCGTGGTAAAGAGAAAAAGGCTGCCCAGCGCCCAACCGCTCTTCTGGATTTTATATTTGTCTATTGAGAATTTCCTTGTTTTAAAAACACTGAAAGAAAAATTAATGGCAATTTGCATCCCTGCCAGTGCGGATAATTAGAGCTAGCTAGTCCATATTGTGCTTTCGGAACTGGTGTACATTTTTTAATGGTGCTGCCATGCATGAGTGTCTGACTACGGTTTTTCTTTTTAGAGGGTTACTATGAGCGTTTTATTGTGAGAGAAATAAGTTAGCACGCACTTGACCATCTCGCGGTAAGAGCATAACTTCGTTTGTAGCCGTATGGTTCTGCCTGGATGGATGGTAACGTGTAATTACTTGGTTAGTTCAAATCTACTCCACATTGGGAGTAATTCCATTAAAACCTCGTCTTTGCCTCGAGTCCTCACTCTGGATGACACCACCCTCCTTTTAACAAGAAAGGAACACCTCCGGTGCCGCACACGTGCTCTAATCCCTCCGCGTGCGGTAACCCTCCCCCGTGGTCTTACCCGTGCAGAGGAGGTTGCGCTTCGGAGGATACGGGTCGGGGTTGCCCTAACTCCAGCTGTGACACGCAAGTGGCCGCATTTCAAAGATTTATATCCCCGCCCCGGGTGTCCAGTCTGCAAGAACAGAGACTGTGAGGCGGATATCCGCCACCTGTTGTGGGACTGCCTGGCGCTGAAGCCGACGAGAATTCGGCACCTGGCGGCAGTGGGACTCTCACCGGACAATCCGGATTCATATATTGCATGGACACAGGGTCCATATAATCGTTCACTTCTTGATTTCATCAGTTCACCTCAACTTTTTTCATTTATTTAAGCATATTACTCATCTCTCACTTCATAGTATTTTATGCCCTGAGGCAATAAACATCGCTTCAAAAAAATATTCCATTGAACCGCCTTAAGGTCGAAGCTTGGGCAGGCTGGTGCATTATTAAGAACAGAACGCACAGCGCAAAGCACAGGGCCAGAAAGAAGTAGACTACACCACGCGCTGTGTTTTCTGTTCAAAAACATTCACCCAAGAGCTGTGGAGTTTATGGTAACGCTCTTTTAACGTTTTCGTGTCGTCGTTTCTTCGGACAGACGGGGCGCAATCCGGTCAGTCGTCGCTCAACTACTTCATGGACAACTTGCTACGTTCCGCACCTAAAGACGTGTTCCCGCTTCGAGACGCCGACTTCGAAGTGGACGTCCAGAACGACACCGTTCTCGAGTTCTACCCTTTCCAGCTTGTCAACGGCACGGCTATGCGGTTTCGCCGCCGAGTCCAGCGCATTGGAGACTGCCGCACGGCGCGCTCTGGTGGCGCGAACGTCATCACCTGCCCCCTGTCTTTTGCCGGACTGACGGTCTCCTACACCGTCGAATCCGAGACGCCAAGTGTCGCTAGTCGGCGCGTGCATTTCTTCGTCTACGACGGGCAAGGCCAGATGGAGGTCGCCGCGACACCTGGTGAGCTTGGTACAGAGACACACGAACTTTGGGGTTTGCTACTTTGTCACGCTTTATTATGCAAGCACTTTTCATGTATCGAGAAGATATCATCATAGATTAATAAGGGAGTAATTGCTCATTGGCATACACATTGGATTCTCCTAAACATTTTACCAACGCGGTTCCCACTTCGAGTTACTGATCAATTCGCTCTCGCCCTACCATAAGCTTGCCGTCCCGGTTAGCTGAGTTGGTAGAGCGGCTGGTGCGGTCAAGCGGTGGTCCCGGGTTCGAACCTCGGACTAGGACGAATTTTTATTTAACTACGAAGTTTCTGAGAAAGCTGTGTACAGCTTTCCTCTGTCAGCCGTACGGCTGCGCTTGGGTGGATGCCAATGAGTAATTACTCCCTTATTACGAATCTACTTCACCTTGGGGGATTCCCCTAAACATTTCACCGCCATCATCATATATTGTTGTCATATATTAGAAGACGTTAGAATGTCATATAGTACACCAAGGAATTCGATTCTTTATCTACGCAGACAGAAGCTGACTCATTGACAGGTCCATCTGCTCACTAACGCTAGAGAAAAAGAAACAATCGCAAAGCATAAAAAGGTAAAGCTTAATCTATCCCTAAATGGAATCTTTCACTGGTCTAGTATGCGCTCAGACAGCTCGTGATGTTGAGAGCGTGGCTGCCAACGGTAACAGCACTGGAGATGTGTTCAATCCATTTATCAGCACCCTTTATTCAGCGCCCCTCAGCGTAGAAATAAAGAAATGCCGGCACAAGAACAAAATGCTGTTGGCGCACCTAGACGAGGTTGTTAGCCCTTTATTGTTCGGCAGGGCTAATGTTTTCATACGTGCACTAAACACAATGTATTTGAATATTTTAGCATGAAAATTGCATCTACAACCAAGTAACACTGAGCTGAATAGAATTATGCACGTGCATTCAACACGTGTAAGACAGGCACGCATTTCCAGAATTATAAGCGCAAGCATAACAATGTTGTGAAATGCAGTTCTCGTATAACGCATACCATTGCAGCAAAATACGTACAGCCAGGCCTGAATAGACGCCAGTGTCCGATGACTGAGCCACGTTAATTGGCTGTTTTAATTCCTCATTAATGCAAAATAAAGAAATCTTTGAAGGCACGGGCAAACAATGACGGGCAAACAATGACGGGCAAGGCGTCAGAAGGAACTTCCATCTGTCGCGAGAATGTATTATACTGAACAATTCTCGACAAAAGCATTTTTCAACGCAATATTTTCATACGTTGTAAGATTTCACTATGAAAATCAATATGTCCGCAGACCTCCCGTGAGCACGTTTGCGTTTTTTTTTTGCTATTGACGTTCTTGCTATTGTCAAAAACGTTCCCCATTTGTTTTCTATGGGAGTCTCAACTGTTCGATGAGTTTTTTTTTATTTACTTGAACATTAAAGGAGAGGTTGGTTCCGCATAGCGGCTCCGGCTACTCCTTTTCACCAATTCATAGAAACCACTTGGTCCGACGATATGCAGTTCAACGTAACATCACACAAACACAGCAGTACACAACGTATAAAACAAAAGTACAAGCGTCGGGACAAGTACTATTAATGAGCGAACATAAACGCCGTGAATGTTAACACAACAGTACAGAATACAATGTACATAAGAGATATGAATAAACAAGGACCGAAGAACAAAAAATAAGCATGTTTGCAGTACACACAGCAAATATAAACAACAGCGCTATTAAAGCACTCACTCACAAACAAAAAAAACGCTTGTTTGTAGCAAACACAGCAAAAGCAAATGTCAGATATATTGAAGTACTCACTCACATAGAGGCAAGAGCTGTCTGTGAGAGATTGCTTCAATGTCCTTCTTGTTTGATTTTGCTGTGTTTGCTGCAAACAAGCGTTTTTTGTTGTTTTTTGATGCGGCAGCCGTATACTGTAGGTTCAGCCTGAGATCGCCTTGTTGCCGATGACCTTCAAGGCTCAGCCAAAGCCAAACCTCTAGTTTATAAGTTTGGAGAACCGGTGGATGGTGATTGGTCAAGGAGTTGGGCAGGTCAAGGTCATTTAAAGGTCAAGCAGATGACGTCAGGGTCACGTCAAGGTCAACCAAAATTTGGTCACGTGATCGACGTTGGGCTCGCCGAGCAGCCTAAACGCGGTGTTTGCGTGATAGGGCGTGACGTCACGCCATCTTTAACCGAGTACATGACGGAAGGAGCGCTGGCGCGCCTAGGAATAAAATTAACGGTGCTTTAGCTTTGGTTAAACCAAGTGAAAAGCGTTAGCTTCGCGATAGTTTAGCCTGGAAAATACCAAAGAAACGCTCAACGAACAGCATAACAAGACTTTGCTAGGCTGAGCCATCGTGAAGCTGCCGCTTCTCACTCGGTTTGACCAGAGCTAAAGCACCGTTAATTTTTTTTTTTTATGCGAAGCATACTAGCCGCACAACCGAGCTCTTCCTTGCTGCGCCGCGCGCGGCCGCGTAGCTACCACTTGACCTACATCGGCGCACCGCGTGATATGACGTCACAACAGCTGTGAAAGCTGGGGCTCAACTCGTGCGTTCGCTTGCGGACGCGCAGCCTCCGCCGGCGGCCTAACTCCCGCTCCTACCGCTAGGAGATATTGACGTCACGCAATTGTATAAAAGGCGACGCACTCGAGATGTCGGCCAGGGAGAGGGCGGCTCGCCAGACCGCAAAGCGCAAGTTACAAAGAGCCACGGAAACGGGAGAAGAACGAGAAGTACGGCTTGCCAAGCGACGTATGCTTCGCATCCTAGGCTTAACCATAAGCTAAGCCAGGCCTTTTTTTTTTTGCGTTCGATGGAAAGACTTTAAAAGAAAGGTTTTGCTACGCACCGAAAGAATGGACCCTTACCTTCAATATTTCCATTCCAGTAGCTTCCAATATTCCAGTATTCAAATTGTTTGCCCAAGAATGCTAAACATGTTATTACTTCGCTGGAAGTTCTGATGTCGCCTTTGTTCTTCCCAACAGGGAGGCGGACGCAGATGACTGCTTTCGGGCTGCAGTTCTTGAACGTGACGATGCAGAAAATGGGGAGCGTCCTGGTTCATCCCGATGTCGACGAAATCTTTGCGAAGAAAGCGTCCGAGAATGTGGAGCGAACATTGTGGGAGGCGCTTGTGGACTCCTACGCTGCCATGATGCGAGGAGTTGTGGGAGGCATAAGAACACCCCCCGTTATATCGTAAAAGCCGCTTTACGCGGTCACATAGTTTCACTCTCCTCATTTACGGAGCCCCAGTTGATTTCGATGTGACGTTTTAATATTGAGAATCATTGTATAGGCCTACTACATTCCCCTCGTGTGAGAAAGTCTCACAACTGCTATACATGAAGCGATACAAAAGAATGCCATTTCTTGAGGCAGTATCGCGTGAAGAATCCTACTTATGATATCGTAACAGATTGGCAATTGCTGTTGCTGAAATTTCACCTGAAACGCTTTTGTTTTACAAACATGTCTGATATGAAAAGCTCTGATCATCTCTGTGGTTTGATTTTCTTTTTTGGGTGCGTCTGAAGTAAATGTACTGAGCTTGAGATGATTTCGTACATGATTGAAGAACAAATGAATGAAATAAATTGATATTTACCTAGTAATATTTCAATCATGATTGAAGAACAAATAAATGAAAGAAATGATTAATGACCTTTTAACGTTTATAGTTCTTTAGTACTGTTTCCGGGCTTTCCTCTACTCCTGTTTCGGTCTCATTTCGTTGCTTACACCGCAGTAATACATCCGCTGTTGCCTTTCCGAACACTTCGTGTGCCTTAGTTTTTTCGATGCTGTATTAGCAGTCTGGTATTCCTCGTTTTTTTTTACTTTAGTTTCCTTCGAATTAACAGGTAAACACGTTAAGGGAAGATGGGGTTTTTGATGGCACAGCAAAAAAAAAAAAAGACCCGAATGGCAGGGAAACCTGAATCCGCTATCCAAAGTTTCATTAACAGGACTTATCCTCTCAGACGAGGCGTGCTTTTGTCGAAACGTTGGCTAACGGATTGAGGCTTCCAACCCTCCAGCGTTCATCTTGTGCTGTCCTTCCCTCTGTTATTCGAATGAACCTTAACGCCTCTATAACTGTACTCACCTTTCTCTCGTTATTCTTCGCTGTAGTTTACTGTCCAAATTACCGACCGGAATAGCAGAATTGAAGAGTTGGGGGGTATATTAGCCAGGCTACGGGCATCCTGACGTAAGCTTAATTTCAGAAGAACCGACAACTGAGCTAGTTTGTGCATTTTTAAGCCGTGGTAAAAACAGCGCAGCGACGACAGACACAGAGAAGACAGAAGAAGACGGACAAGCGCTGACTAACAACTAAAGTTTATTGGAAAAAACACAGGTATTAATACACTCCTAAAACAACCAGGGAACACGCCCCTCTTAACATCCTTCTAATCGTGCGAATCTAGATACTTAATCTCACATTCGTGAAGAAGCACTGACGGTGTGCTGACGCATGCATCACCATTCGCGTGGATGCGATACGCCTCACACAGTTCCCTTGTCAATTTATCCCTGTGCCTGCAAACAACTTTTGTCTCATGGAAAAGAGGGTTGCACATTTTTTTGTCGGGGGAACCTGGGATATTATTCAGGGGGCAATCTCTAAAATGTAATGCAAGGTTGGACGATGGGGGGCCATTTAACGAGGTATGATGCTGACGAAGACGGGTGTTCACACATTTTCCCGTTTGGCCAATGTATTTCTTGCCACAGGAAAACTCAATGTCATACACTACGCTTTCAGCACATGACGTAAACTTCTTTTGGTGGTTTATTTTGCAGGCTCTACTCCCGGTTGGTTTCTGTTTTTTAGCCTTTGCTTTCCTATCTATTATGGCACAAATTTTTCCAAGCTTTTGCGGGGCTGAGAAGAGCACTTGAATTCCATATCTGGCGCCTACTCTTTTTAAGTTGTGTGACAAACGATGAAGATATGGTATAACCGTATGCCTCTTCATGCCTGACGGCTCTGATGGATGGCAACTCTTGAAAGATTTTAGTTTCCTCAGCAATTTATTGCAAGCAAGCACGATTACCTCTTCCGATGCATTATTTCGATTTATTCTGATCCTACAAATTTCAAGGGCCATGTAGAAGAAATACTAAGGGTTTTTGTTAGTTGTGGAGAAGGTTTAAAGTTCACCTTTGAACTCCCGGAGAACAACGAGCTACAGTTTTTAGACTTAAGATTGGTCCTGAACCCTGATCATGTCTGCTGGTCTTTTCAACAGCGCTCAGCGAAGCCCTTGCTTAGTTATCGCTCAGCCCATTCTAAATTAGTTAAAAGTGGTATAGCCGTTGCATGTTTAGGATCAGCACTTTCGAAATCGTGTGTGCATGGAATGAAGAATAGTTTTAATCAGCAGGTTGGTAGATTACAATCGGCAGGATTTCCGGAAGAGGTAATCGTGCTTGCTTGCAATAAATTGCTGAGGAAACTAAAATCTTTCAAGAGTTGCCATCCATCAGAGCCGTCAGGCATGAAGAGGCATACGGTTATACCATATCTTCATCGTTTGTCACACAACTTAAAAAGAGTAGGCGCCAGATATGGAATTCAAGTGCTCTTCTCAGCCCCGCAAAAGCTTGGAAAAATTTGTGCCATAATAGATAGGAAAGCAAAGGCTAAAAAACAGAAACCAACCGGGAGTAGAGCCTGCAAAATAAACCACCAAAAGAAGTTTACGTCATGTGCTGAAAGCGTAGTGTATGACATTGAGTTTTCCTGTGGCAAGAAATACATTGGCCAAACGGGAAAATGTGTGAACACCCGTCTTCGTCAGCATCATACCTCGTTAAATGGCCCCCCATCGTCCAACCTTGCATTACATTTTAGAGATTGCCCCCTGAATAATATCCCAGGTTCCCCCGACAAAAAAATGTGCAACCCTCTTTTCCATGAGACAAAAGTTGTTTGCAGGCACAGGGATAAATTGACAAGGGAACTGTGTGAGGCGTATCGCATCCACGCGAATGGTGATGCATGCGTCAGCACACCGTCAGTGCTTCTTCACGAATGTGAGATTAAGTATCTAGATTCGCACGATTAGAAGGATGTTAAGAGGGGCGTGTTCCCTGGTTGTTTTAGGAGTGTATTAATACCTGTGTTTTTTCCAATAAACTTTAGTTGTTAGTCAGCGCTTGTCCGTCTTCTTCTGTCTTCTCTGTGTCTGTCGTCGCTGCGCTGTTTTTACCACGGCTTAAAAGCTTAATTTCTTATTTTATTTTTTAAATCCCCCCTGAAGATGTGGGGCTACTGCAGCTGCAGACTAAATATTCGCGGTTTTCTTCTACACCACGTGATGAGCAAAGTGAAGGCTTCCTCTGAGGACGCGTGCACTGCTCTGTATGTTGTTCTTAGCGCGGTAGTTATTTTGACACGGTCCGCAGGCTTACTCTAACCTCGAAATTACTGGCTGCTCATCTCTGCGCACCACGTACCACACACCCTATGCACCAAGGACACCATTTGATACAATCACCGAATCAACGGTTAATTACGGACTCTGAACATATTTGAACGGCTATAGCAAGGCTTATTTCTTCTTGTAAGCGGACGCCTGCCCTTGGCGACATTAGGCAATCAGGCCTTGCATGTTTAGAAAAGATACTCAGCAGCGCCAGTATGCTGGCCAAGCATTATAACACGCGATAGATAGGTAAAGCACTCATAAATCATGAAACGTTGTACCGAGTGATTAGGTTTGTGGATCCGGCATCTGTAAAAGTTTCAGCCGGCGAATCGGAGTCTATACTGAGCAGACTTCCAACTAAAGCTACACAAAAGACAGTTTCTTTCGAAGCTCATTTTTCCTCCGGTTAAAATATTTGTATGTCAATCAGGTATTCCCATAATGACCTCCTAATTTTTATAATAGCAGAATAAATTTTAGAGACGCAGCATTTCCTTTGCTCTTTCAGGGCATTAGAAACGAGAATTGACTCCGAAAAAAAAGGATAGATCTTGTTTCTTTTTGTGCACCCTCTAGCTTCGCATAGGTCATTGTCCCCAACAATTCTTGAGAAATGTGTTTTTGATGAAAAAAAGCTCACGAGAGCAATTTTTTCATGTATTGTAACAATTCACTGCGCAGATCTCCCGTCGGCAGGCTTGAAGTTTTTGCTATTAGAGATTTTGATATCATCAAAAGCGTTCCCTATTGGCTTTCTATGGCAGTCTTGACTGCTCGATGCGAGGGATAGAAGAACTTTAAAAGAAAGATTTTGCTGATCGAAAGAATGGACCATTACCTTCGATATTTTCATAACATTAGCTTACAAATTTTCTAACATTCAGAACTTTTGCCCAAGAATGTTAGGCATGGAGTCACATAACAAGATGCTGCTTGTTTATTGGCTCAGACAGTCACACTTTATTTTGCTAAAACGCCTTTTCTTTCCCTCTCTTTACCTTTAAAACCACGAAGCGTTGTAGCAGCGAGAAAGGGTCCGAACCGATTGCACGAATTTGACGAAGGACTTTCGGTGAAATAGCCAGCATGCCATGCACCAGTTGTTAACTCGTGACACTCTTGGTCAATCCGTCTTCCGTTTGACTAATCATGGCAAAATTACAGCCTCGATGAATACCTCTATCTTCCACAGACCTGACACTTGTCTCACAACAGTAATAATCGCAATGGCAGACGCGCAGGTTCACGAAGAAAGACTCAGATATCTGTGTCTAAACAGCATTAAGCATTATAGGTAAACTGCGAAGCATATATTTCTTTTTGGCTTTGAATAGGCTTCCTTTAATGCTTTCAAAACACATCGCTAATGTACAATGAACACACTTGTTATAAGAGCTCTAGAGACAATCAGTTACACAATGTCCTCTTAGGAACCATCCTCCTTACCCACGTACCTAACACCTGATGGAATATTGATGTCCTGAACTATAGTGCCCTATTCAAGGACGATTTCTCAGGCGGTAAGAAATAAAGTGAACAAGCTTGGGGCACAGAGAGACGCTGCCGTTCTTCTGTGGCGCTTGATTGGACACCCGTTTCTGAAGTACACCTATCTTTGAAGCTTACTATCTGTGTGAAGGCTGTGTGCACTCACTCTTCCCTTATAGAAATGGTCTATAGACAGTCTATAGACTTCTTATAGAAACTATAGCCTTCCTATAGATATTTATTTTTGTCTACTCATAGTATATAGACTGTCTATAGACAAAAATCTAGACGTGTATGCCCATAAATATATAGATTATCTTTAGACCGTCTATAGGATTTGTATTGCCTATAAACTGTTCTCTATGGTATGTCTGTAGATTTTATCGACAGAAGTCTGTGGACAGTCTACAGACTGTCTAAAGCAATTTTTGCAAGGGTTCGGCATCGCATGCATACGTTCACTTGAATCTTCCAGCATTCCCTCTTAACTTCGGCCTCTCTCTATATATCTGTATTTCTCCTTCTCTCCACTTGGTTCCAGTAGGAACCTATCGAGTTTCCACAACGGCACACCTCTGCACTCTTCCTCACTTTAAATATTTATTGCCTCCCTCCTGGCGGAAATCCGCTGCCTTGGTAGCTGGCGTATGCAAAAAAGGCAAGGCTATAACAACACCCTGCAACGCACACCCATGAAATTCGCCAAAACCTCCCCTGGTTTTAGTCGTGAAAGGATAAAAGCCATACCGAATCTGCCAAGGTGGTAAGTCGACAATAAGTTCGAATGATAAAATTGTTTTGTGCCTTTCTCTCCAAGTAATACTCTCAAACCAGTCCTCTTGTCTTCTGCCCTTGCTGCAAATATAACTAAGTGGCATTCTGGCACGATTTTTTTTTTCAAAAACGGCACAAGCAGTGCAATGGACAAGGGCGTACCCTCGTCCCTACACAACAGTTTAGAAACGTTCACATCTTCGGAAAAAAGCGGGACCACTCTTAGCTCCTGTGTCTGTACGGTGCTTCACGTTTTTGTGTCCGCCTGTATGGCCCCTCTGGGTGTAAAACTCTTCCCCAGTTCCTCACATCTCCGCATTTCGCGGAAAGCGAAAACATAACACGGGTTATTAGCCCGGGACTGCATATTCACGCATGGTAACACGTAGAAACCCGAGAAGCCGAAATAAAACGTTTCGTGACTGAGAGCATTCTATACAAAAGAACATGCTTTTTATGTATGCGTGCAAACAGAGTACGGACGCTGTGTCCCACAGTTAAACCCATTTTGTCCCCCGGCAACTTCAAAGAAAGAAGGCGATTTCTTATCCTGCTCCACTTTACATAATATTACTTAGCAGCGCGGTGTGTACGATTGTGCACACGACTTTTGAATCTTTTTCTCGTAGCTTCTATGGGTGTCTTCGAAATCTTTGTGATGCCGGCTACATTTGATATCCCCAGCTGGACAAAATGGTAGGGCCATTTCGTGCCTAGAAAAAAGGATCTCTTTTAAAAAACTAGAAATACAAATGGACGCTACGAACACGTGTCCAAAAATACTGGAGAAGCACATTTTTTTATGTGAAGTTGTTTTTGAACGCAATTTTTATTTCATACATCGTTACATTCCGCAATAGCAGTCAATATGTTCGCAGATCGCAGAAATGTTCCCGACTGTTTCCCATGACAGTCTTAACTTCTCGCTGTGAGCGATGGACAAATTTTAAAACAAAGATTTTGCTACGAATCTAAAGAATGAATCATTACCTTCAAATTTCGGTAGCAGCGCCTTACGATATTCCACAGTTTCCTCATAATTAGAATTCATGTCCAATAAATCCTGGAACTTGTCTGTGGTGCGCCTATAAGTAGCGCTGTCTGGTTATGTAACTTTTTCCTTCGCTAACATTGTGGAATGCTTTACTAAAGGACACTGTAGCCGCGTTTTCGTTCTAGAAACAGCTAGGGATGGTTACAATAATACTTAATTAGACATATATGTTTTGTTTTGTTTTTGTAACATAGGTCTGCAATTCCGTGAGCGTAGAAGGCTCCAACGTGCGTGAATTCTTGAAATTTTAAGCCATTCGTAATCATTTTGCGAAATAGGGGGTTCTGAAATGGTTATAATTATTGCACCATGAAATACACTTCGGATAATAAATGTCAGTTCGTCTCCTTGGTATAGCATGCATCATTTATCTTGCTCATCTCTAGCGTTACACGCGCCAAACCTGCAAAATTTTTTTCGAGAACGCGCTGCTTTCTTTAACCCCGGAATTTTTTTTTCCACGAGCTCCGTGATTCATCGCGTCCTATTAAAAAAGGAGTCACGATGCAAGATACACGCACGAAAAGAGGTTTCAGTATACGTTCTGACGCTGGGAAGTGCATTTCTCGCCCTCCAGGTGGCGCCGTCTGTGACGAACACAAGACACCAGTTGTCTTGTTTTTTTTTTCTGAAGTATTTCTCACGTCTTCTCGGGGATTCGTGACCTTGGCGGTGTCTTCTAAGAAAGTTGTATGATGTATGAGCCGCTTGCGCATGCAATAAAAGGACACAGCCTGGTGCCTTGGAGCATGAGTCGAGCAAACATCTCATTCCTACCTGCACAGTAGTTTTTTTGCGGCCCTTGAGGCATACCGGGAAGAGCTGAAGTTGCAGAAGCATAACACCGGACATCTTTTCGAGGTGAGTGGGTGTCTTTTTGACCCAAACCCGAAGCTATAGGCGGTGTGTTATGTCCGGAGACCAGGGAGTGGAGCCCGGACAGAAGGTAAGTTTAATGAAGTCAAATCTTATCCACCGATAATCATTTGTTCAACCAAAATTTAGAACAAAGCAAAAAAATACAGAAAGAAAAACATAGTTTAGTTTAGTTTAGTTTAATGGGAGTTTAACGTCCCAAAGCGACTCAGGCTATGAGAGACACCGTAGTGAAGGGCTCCGGGAATTTCGACCACCTGGGGTTCTTTTACGTCCACTGACATCGCACAGTACACGGGCCTCTAGAATGTCGCCTCCATCGAAATTCGACCGCCGCAGCCGGGACCGAACCCGCGTCTTTCGGGCCGGCGCCGTAACCACTCAGCCACCGCGGCGGCTAATGAGAAAAAAAACATATAATCGCATAAAATACGAATATAATTCATGATTTTTTACTGTATTTCAGTGTATAGGCCGTACATGCGCAAGTCATGAATAATAGGTTACCATTGTCCCTTAAAGGTAATCAGTATATTGGCTTCATCTTGCTAGTTCTCACTCATGAGCCAGAAACTGGAATGCTAACGAAAAGGCTTGAAATTAAATTGCTTACAACGCAGAGAGCTGTGGAAAAGGGATTATTATAATCAACTACAGTGACTCATCAATCAGAAAATGAAAGGAGTTGAATTGTCAAACCTTTGGAAAGAAAAGGAGGGAAGCACAAAGCTAGAGGAATAAGGAAATTAAAGAGGCAATCAAACAACGACGGATCGTTTCGAGATAACGCAGAGAGGCAAAGGATTCGCAGCTTTTTCAAGATGAAACACGATAAATGGGAATCTTGTCGAGAAAGCAAACTGGAAATACGGATCCTCGTCCAGGGTCCAGAAAAAAAAAAGGAGTGAACTGTTCGCTGTACGGCCGCAGTTAGCGATGCAACTAAAAGTGGGCCAAGGAAAATCTGCAACCATAAAATCTGACCGGGTAAAAAGGATCAGTGAAAGCAGGAACTAATTCAAGAGACCAACGAAAACTCTTCAGAGCGCGACGACGCTCTGAGATACAGTACTTCAGTTCTAGCTGAGCCATTTAGGAGCGGTATGATCATAGATTAGAGGCTGCCATGTTTAATGTATGTGGATGATATTGCCGCGTATATTTGCAGTGTTTGTTCGTTTTTCAAATCTGCCGCGACGCCACTTTATCGCTTTGTTTGCGACGCAAGACGCGACTAGATTTATCTCGATTGATCGCAGCCAGGCAAAGCTGATTCTACGTTGTTCCGGAATGTTCTAGTAACTTTGCGCCCTTTATCTCGAATGTTCGCTATCAGCTTTAAATTGAGCACGGCCGACAGCGGCGGGCATTCTGTTCGACGACCGCCGAGCACGCTTGTCGCTTCGCCGCCGCCGAGTGATTCAGTCCATTTTGGGTGCAAGTCAGCCCAATAAACAGTTCTTTTACAAGACCCTTTCGTCCGTCTTCATCGCTGCTTCGACTGCCGTCACCACTACGTGACATCTGGTGGAGGTGCTGGGTAGCCTTCCATGTTCCGGACGCCCCCTTCAAGTCGTGAACCCAGCCCTAAGCGCTTCACACCCGAGGACGAACCAGCAGCTCAGCGAGCCAGCCGACGTCTCCAGGGAGAGGAGCCTGAGTTTGGGAAACTGCCGGACCGCACCAGACAGCGAAAAGACGCTGCTACGAGCACCGCAACCTCGCCGAAGATGTCGACACCGATCATACTGCAGCAGCCGCGGGTGCCGCCAACTTTCAGTGGATCCCTAGTCGAAGACCCTGAAGAATGGTTGGACCAATTTGAGCGCGTGGCGTCATTCAACAAGTGGGATGATGCGGCTAAGATTGGACACGTTTTTTTCTCATTGGATGGCTCCGCACGCACGTGGTACGAAAACTACGAGTCGTCCCTTACGACATGGGAGCTATTCAAGAGAGAACTATTGAAGGTATTCACCAGTGTCGTGAGGAAAGAAAGAGCCGAACGACTCCTCGAGTCCAGGATCCAGCTTCCGAATGAGCCCGTCCGCAGTTACGTCGAGGAGATGAAGCGCCTATTTCGCCGCGCCGATCCCGGGATGACCGAGGAAAAGAAAGTTCAGTTTTTAATGCGCGGCGTAAAAGAACAACTCTTTGCAAGCCTCGTCCGCCAGCCGCCAAAAACAGTCGAGGAGTTTATGCAGGAAGCTTGCACAATTGAGAAGACCCTCGACGTTCGAGCTCGGCAGTACAATCGCCCTTCCTCTGCCTGTGCAATCCGTTCGGACACGCCGGCCACCACCAGCGACAGCTTGCGGGAACTTATCCGCGAAATCGTCCGAGAGGAGCTACGCCGATTACTGCCATCTTCCCCACAGCCACAAGAAGCGACTCTGATGGATGTGGTACGGGAAGAAGTGCAACAGGCACTTGGCACCCCGACGGCCACAGAACCCCAGGCCATGACCTACGCCGCTGCAGTAAGTACTGCTCAGCCCCAGCGACAACCCCCACGTCCTCCCCGAGATGAGCCAATCGTTCCACAACGCCGCCTCCCAGCCCCCGCCCGCCCAGCCTATGACCGACGCTCAAGCCCCAGGAAATGCGACGCCTGGAGGACTTCCGACAACCGGCCGTTGTGCTTCCATTGCGGTGAGGCCGGCCATATTCTTCGTCACTGCCCGTACCGACGTATCGGTCTTCGAGGATTTGCCGTTAACGCCCCACGACCACGCTTCGGACAACGTCCGCACGAAATCGACGAGTACCTGCGTCGAGAAGAGTACACGCCGAACCGCTTTTCGCGCTCACCATCGCCGTCAACCTCGCGCTTTGCGTCGCCACGCCGCAGCTACGCAGCCGCGGTACGAGGAAGGTCTCCCAGCCCCCGTAGGGGAAACTAAAGGCAGCAACCTCTGGAGGTGAGGTTGCTCACGAGCTAAACGCCGAAGATCCTCCACCGACCACGTCCCATGAAGACGATGCACCCGCGACGCCGCATGAAGAACCGACACTCGCTGCACCGACGCCGCACACAATGAGAACCTCGACCACGACGCAAGCTACCTTGAAATCGACGCCGCCACCCAGAGGAGCTTCGACCACACGCCCAACCCGTGACTCGCATACGCGACGAAGCCGTGACCCGACGCCGAGAGCGACATGCAATGCAAGAGCCAGGACCTCCGACCTAGAAGTGACTATCGACGGCCGGAAAGTCACCGCTCTAGTCGACACAGGAGCCGATTACTCGGTGATGAATGGAACATTCGCTGCGCAGCTCAGAAAAGTCACAACGGCTTGGGACGGCCCACAAATTCGCACCGCTGGGGGCCACCTCATTACGCCATCAGGACGATGCACAGCGCGAGTGACTGTCAAAGGACATACCTATCCTGCGACCTTTGTTGTGCTACCGCAATGCTCCCGCGAAGTGATCTTGGGTATGGATTTCCTTAATGAGCATCAGGCGATCATCGACCTGCGATCCAAGCTGATCACGCTTTCGACGGACGAAGCCATCGCTTCGATGAAAACTCGGGAAAATCACGTTGCCCTAAGTGTCCTGGAGGAAGAAGTGAGCATCCCACCCCGTTCAAGCGTTATCGTGACCGTAGGCGCCACGAAAGCCATAAACACTGAAGCCATCATCGAGGGGAACATGCAGTTGCTACTAGACCGAAGAATCAGCATCGCAAGAGGCATCGCACATTTCCGCAATGGCCAGGCCGAAGTACTGCTGATTAACTTCAGCGAAGAATACCGGCATATTAACAGAGGAACGACGATTGCTTTCTACGTCGAAATATCTGACGTACGAGACTCCTTCGCCCTCTCCGACCCCTCCGCAGAAGATCCGCCTTACCAAGAGAACTCGCCCACTTTCGACATCAACCCAGCCCTGCACCGGAGTAGACAAGACCAGATCCGCAATCTGCTTCAAAACTACAGTGAGTGCTTTTCGACATCGCCGAAGGTGCGACAGACGCCAATTGCCAAGCATCGCATTATAACGGATCAACACGTCCGACCTCTCCGTCAAAGCCCCTATCGTGTGTCTCCGCGAGAACGACAAGCCATCCGGGACCAAGTCGAAGAAATGCTTCGCGACGACGTCATCCAGCCTTCAAACAGCCCATGGGCGGCGCCGGTTGTTCTAGTGAGAAAGAACGACGGCGCACTTCGATTCTGCGTGGATTACCGCCGCTTGAACAACATAACAAAGAAGGACGTCTACCCCCTCCCCCGCATCGACGACACACTGGACCGCCTCTGCAACGCCAAATATTTCTCATCGATGGACCTCAAGAGCGGCTACTGGCAAATTGAGGTCGACGAAAGAGATCGCGAGAAGACAGCATTCATAACTCCGGATGGGCTGTTTGAGTTCAAGGTGATGCCATTTGGTCTCTGTTCCGCACCAGCGACGTTTCAGCGAGTAATGGATACAGTGCTGGCAGGCCTGAAGTGGCAAATTTGTCTGGTATATTTAGATGACGTCGTTGTCTTCGCCTCGAACTTTGAAGAGCACCTCAAAAGACTTCGAACAGTACTAGACGCAATCAAGTCGTCTGGCCTAACCTTGAAAGCAGAGAAATGCCACTTTGCCTACGAAGAGCTGCTGTTTCTAGGCCACATCGTTAGCAAGGAAGGAGTACGCCCAGACCCGCAGAAAACAGCTGCTATTGAACAGTTTCAACCGCCGGCCGATAAGAAAGCAGTGTCGCAGATTTCTCGGACTATGCGCATATTACCGACGATTTGTGAAAAACTTTTCGCGCATCGCCGAGCCCCTGACCCAACTGACGAAGGCAGACGTGCCGTTTAAATGGGAAGCGCCGCAAGCAGAAGCCTTCAAGGAACTTCAGCGTCGTTTACAGTCCCCACCGATCCTTGCGCATTTTGATGAAAACGCCGATACTGAAGTTCATACCGACGCAAGCAGCGTGGGACTAGGCGCCGTTCTCGTTCAAAAAAGTGACGGGCTGGAGAAGGTCATCGCATACGCTAGCCGTTCCCTTTCCAAGGCCGAGGCTAACTATTCGACCACTGAGAAGGAGTGCCTTGCCATCATCTGGGCTACGTCGAAATTCCGCCCCTACCTCTACGGACGGCCGTTCAAGGTGGTCAGCGACCACCACGCGCTCTGCTGGCTTGCCAATTTGAAGGATCCCTCTGGCCGACTCGCTCGATGGAGTCTGCGTCTCCAGGAGTTTGACGTCACCGTCGTTTACAAGTCCGGACGCAAGCACACTGACGCCGATTGCCTCTCACGAGCCCCTGTAGATGCACCGCCGCTGGACGACGATGAGGACGCCTTCCTGGGACCCATCAGCGCAAGCTCTTTTGCTCAGCAGCAACGCTCGGACCCCAAACTAAAAGGCCTCATCGAGTACCTGGAAGGCAAGGTTTCTTCACCCCCTGCTTCATTCAAGCGAGGACTGTCTTCCTTCTGTTTGCAGAATGAGGTCCTTGTGGAAGAACTTTACAGCGAACAAAACAGCCTACCTCCTTGTTGTACCTACTTGTCTCCGCGAAGAAGTTCTACAGGCTTCACACGACGAGCCGACAGCTGGACATCTCGGGTTTACTCGCACCCTCCGCCGCATTCAAGACAAGTATTACTGGCCCCGACTGTCTGCCGATGTCGCACACTATGTGAAAACATGCCGAGATTGTCAGCGACGAAAGACTCCTCCCACACGACCAGCAGGATTTCTGAACCCCATTGAACCTCCCTCAAGGCCCTTTCAGCAGATTGGCATGGACTTGCTTGGCCCTTTTCCAACGTCAACATCTGGAAATAAGTGGATCATCATAGCGACCGACTACCTGACCCGCTACGCCGAGGCGAAAGCCCTACCGAACGGAACAGCAGCAGAAGTGGCCAAATTTTTCGTGGAGTGCATTCTTCTTCGACACGGTGCCCCCGATGTGCTCATCACGGACAGAGGAACAGCATTTACGGCGGAACTCACGCAAGCCATCCTGCGCTACAGCCAAACCAGCCACCGGAGGACAACTGCATACCATCCGCAGACCAACGGACTGACCGAGCGCCTGAACAAAACCATCGCCGATATGCTCGCTATGTATGTCGATGCCGAACACAAAACCTGGGATGTCATCCTGCCTTACGTCGTCTTCGCCTACAACACCGCAGTGCAGGAGACCACCCAGATGACGCCTTTTAGGCTCGTCCATGGCAGGGATGCCACGACCACGCTAGACGCCATGCTGCCCAACGTTACAGAAGAAGAGAACGTCGACGTTGCCGCCTACCTTCAACGCGCAGAAGAAGCTCGAAGGCTTGCCCGATTACGGATCAAAGATCAGCAGCGGTCCGACGCCAGACGCTACAACCTACGAAGACGCAACGCGGAATACAAGCCAGGAGACCAAGTCTGGGTGTGGACGCCCATTCGCCGCCGTGGATTGAGTGAAAAGCTTTTGCGCCGCTATTTCGGCCCGTACAAGGTTCTTCGTCGGCTGGGTGAACTGGATTATGAAGTCATCCCTGACGCAATGACTGCATCCCAGCGACGCCGCGTACGACCAGAAGTTGTCCATGTAGTCCGTCTGAAGCCGTATTATGCGCGCTAAAGGCCGCTGCGTTTCCATGCTCTATTTTCGCAAGATCCGTTTTTTTCCCTTACTAGTCGCATTATTTGTTTTAATGCATCGGGTCGATGCTTCTTTGAGAGGGGAGTAATGCCGCGAATATTTGCAGTGTTTGTTCGTTTTTCAAATCTGCCGCGACACCACTTTATCGCTTTGTTTGCGACGCAAGACGCGACTAGATTTATCTCGATTGATCGCAGCCAGGCAAAGCTGATTCTACGTTGTTCCGGAATGTTCTAGTAACTTTGCGCCCTTTATCTCGAATGTTCGCTATCAGCTTTAAATTGAGCACGGCCGACAGCGGCGGGCATTCTGTTCGACGACCGCCGAGCACGCTTGTCGCTTCGCCGCCGCCGAGTGATTCAGTCCATTTTGGGTGCAAGTCAGCCCAATAAACAGTTCTTTTACAAGACCCTTTCGTCCGTCTTCATCGCTGCTTCGACTGCCGTCACCACTACGTGACAATATTGCAGTATGAGCTGATCAGCAGGAACACTCGCAGCTACCAGTTAAGTTTGGTGAAGAAGGAGGTGCTCTAGGCTTAGATTTTAACGCCATTAAGTAATGGTTTATATTATTTATCCATTCCACAGATCAGATGCTTACAATACAAGACAATGAGATGCCCAGGCTGGCAGAAAGAAATATCTAGGAGTATGGGTAAAAGGAGTATGGGTACTCGCCTGCGGGGCAGAAACGTGGAGGCTAACGAAAAGAGTTCAGCTTAAGTTAAGGGCAACGCAGCGAGCCATGGAAAGAAAAATAATAGGTGTAACGTTAAGAGACCGGAAGCAGACAGAGTGGGTGAGGGAACAAAAGCAGGTTAATGACATCCTAGTCGAAATCAAGAGGAAGAAATTGGCTTGGGCAGGGCATGTACTGCGAAGGCAAGATAACCGCTGCACCTTAAAGGTAACGGAGTGGATTCGAAGAGAAGGCAAGCGTAGCAGGGGGCGGCAGAAGGTGAGGTGGGCGGATGAGATTAAGAAGTTTGCAGGAAAAGGGTGGATGCAGCTGGCAAAGGACAGGGTTAATTGAAGAGACATGGGAGAGGTCTTTGCCCTGCAGTGGGCGTAGTAAGACTGATGCTGCTGATGATGGTGATGATGGGTAAAAGAAGGACAGGTATACATGGAATAGCACCAAAGTATTACTAATGAATCATTTAAAGCATAATAACGACACAGGTAAGAAGTACTGAGAGGTGTTTGGAAAGGTATAAAGGTGTCAGGACTTACTTTTGGGAATGTGGTTGTGTGCTTAAGGGCAGAATATCGGTTGGGGCTAGAAGTAAATCATAAAGCTGTTAGCAGGTTAGCACTAGGGGCTCACGGCAAAACCACAAATGAGGCAATAAAGGGGGACATCGGCTCGGCATCGCTCCAAGCACAGGATGCTGAGATTAAAATATGCGAAGAACATATGAGGAAATTGGATGATAACAAGTGTGCGACTAAGGTGTTTGCATACTTGTGCAGATAGAGCGCCCACTCAGAGTGGCGAAAAAGGACTGGAAAACTAACCTCTAAGTTTACGCACGAAAGCAGAACTGAAAAACAAAGAGCTTTAAATGACAGATCAAGAACGCACAGGGAAGAAACGTGTTAATTCAGGTTCTCTGGTTCCCCCTAGAGGTGTGGGCCCGACCGACGTTTTGAGACGTGTCCGAATGCACGCAGTGCCAACGTGCTTTCAATTTTACTTTCGCACTGAAGTCTTGCCAGTGCGGGCGTGGCAACGAGGTCGGAGTTTCTTTCTCCAGTGGGGTGCTAATTAAATGCCTCTTGTGTGGCAAACTGGAGGCAGCGGAACACGCTTTCCCTCGCTGCAATGCAGCGTCAATATTCTGGGATGAACTGCGAACTTTCTTCCGTGAAAGCTGGGACGTCACACCCAAATCGAAATGGTCTATAGGCTGTCTATAGACTTCTTGTAGACTGTATTGCCTTCCTACAGATATTTCTTTTTTTTACTAATAGACTGTAGACTGTGTATAGACAATAGTCTACTAAAGTGTATGGCCATGAATCAATAGATTGTGTATAGACTGTCCATAAGATTTGTATTACCTATCTACTGTATATATCTATAGACTATCTATCTGTCTATAGACTGTGTATCTATCTGTAGGATTTATCTATACGAAAGTCTACAGATTTTACACACAAAAGTATATAGACAGTCCATAGACAGTCCATAGACTGTCCAGCCTGTCTAGTCTATACACTGTCTAAAGAAATTTTTATACGGGCATGAGCCGGCCTCCGTCGCCTGGATGTGCCCTCTGGCTCTCCCTTTTACTGAGATGTTTGAGCCCCTGTTCCGGTGCCTCACTCCCTCTGGAGGGCGCCGATTGATGTGATGAAGTACCTGCACAACCTCAAGACAGCTTGGCGGCACTTCGTCAACAAATTTGAACGAGTAATGTGCACGCTTGCCACTCCTGACTCGGGCTCGGAACTGAAAGATGGGTTGGTACACGGCCGGCAGGCAGCCATCGAAATTAAGACCCACCAAACTCATCGCTTGTGATCGCACTGACTGAAGCAGGTGTCTTTGCCGGGAAACAGTTCACTCGAACCCCTCGCTTATATCTTCGCCAACGGGTCTATACTCTTATTCCGACCATCCTTAGTCCCTTTTCCACCTTTCGACTTTGAGTTTTCTTTCGCCTCCTAGAGAGAATTTTTTTCCTGGCATTAATCGATTCTTATCTCGGGATTTCCTTGATTCTATTACTTGACTTCTCCCTCCAACTACCCTGCATTTACTTCCTTTCCATTTTCACGGTCAAGACATTCCCCACTTTATACGGGTCAGAACCCTTTTTACATTCCACGATACCTTCCTTCAATTGAGATAGCCTTTCTGGCAACGAAGGCAAAACTAAACATTACCTACCTCGTCTTCAGAGAAGGAGGGGGCCTAAATTGTCATTTTGTTATTTTTAATGCATTAGAGCATTATGGGAACTACACCCCAGTTATAGCGGACCTAATTTTGCACCTGCCTTTTGTTGAAGCACGTGCCCATTTCTACTGCACAGCTTAACAGGGTAGCAATAAAGACCACACGTTTTTCTACTAGAAACTGTACAGGGTCGCTCAATGTAAAAGGAAACACGGTAGTACATGGCTCCGGGACTTCGCGAAGAGCTGCCACCGACAGTCCGCGCCAATCTGCGGCAAAGGCACATGCGCAGTTAGCACGACCAGCTTCAATTCCCGCGCATGCGCTTGGTGCCGCCAATTCTCGGCGGTTGTCG
This sequence comes from Amblyomma americanum, assembly GCA_030143305.2. Classification (NCBI taxonomy): domain Eukaryota; kingdom Metazoa; phylum Arthropoda; class Arachnida; order Ixodida; family Ixodidae; genus Amblyomma; species Amblyomma americanum. The sequence continues at coordinate 147,635 of JARKHS020004887.1, forward strand.
GCAGCAACGCTTAGCGAAGCGCTAAAGTCATGCGCTGCATTATTCCCTTTTATATTTAACGATTTTGTCAACTGGATTCATGGCCACTTAGGCAGAATGATAGGAGATTATCCATGTTATTCGGGTTACTTCGAAAGATTGCGAAAACGCGGAAGAAGTATATAGGCCATGTAGAAAATTGCAAGGGCAGAATTCGTAAGTTTCTGTGAGTAATCTGTGGGGAAACATTTCTGCAGTGGTTGCATTCCGCCGCGGTGGCTCAGCGGTTAGGGCGCTCGGCTACTGATGCGGAGTTCCCGGGTTCGAACCCGACCGCGGCGACTGCGTTTTTATGGAGGGAAAACGCTAAGGCGCCCGTGTTCTGTGCGATGGCAGTGCACGTTAAAGATCCCTAGGTGGTCGAAATTATACCGGAGACCTCCACTGCGGCATCTCTTTCTTCATTTCTTCTTTCACTCCCTCCTTTATCCCTTCCCTTACGGCGCGGTTCAGGTGTCCAACGATATATGAGACAGATACTGCGTCATTTCCCTTCCTCAAAAACCAATTATTATTATTATTATTAGTGGTTGCACCTAGTGTTTACGGTGTGTATATCTGCACTACATTCCTTTTACAGGTGAAGGGGTAGACTTGCTCAAAGTTTCCACGTCGTTCTGAGAGGAAGCTCTCGAGATTTCCACCATGCCTTCCGAGAAGACTGCTCATGCTTTTGTCCATCGGCGCCCGTCCGCCGCGGCGAAGCTTGTGGTTCTCATGGCTCTCTTGGGGTTGCTGTCCTTGGCCCGGGGAACTTGCACCGGATCTTCCTGCAACTTCTGGTGCCGACGACAGGGTCTCGGTTGGGGCATTTGCAAGCCTCGCAGCTTCTACGCTCCCGGGTACACGATGTGCACCTGCTCGGGTCCCCCCACGTACGTCGATACGGCGCCAATCATGTCGTTCGACTACGGCCACAAGACACAACCGCCGATGCCGCCGCAGAGACCACAGACTCCGTGGTACTGAAGACGGCGACGACAGCGGAGAAACGAAGGCGCATTGCACCTCATGAATGGAGTGAAGGAGGTTGTGCGAATAAATGGATTAGCATCTTGCTCATGACAACGTCCTGTTATCACTTAAGGGAGTATAGACGCTAAATTTAAAGGTGCACTAAAGAGGAATCTGAACTCGTCTTTTTACCGCGGAAACTCGATCTACACGTTCCCAGCATTCTTAGAAACTTCGAACTATTGTTCTGTGCGGCCGATTTCTCTAATTTAAATAATAATAATAATAATTGGTTTTTGGGGAAAGGAAATGGCGCAGTATTTGTCTCATATATCGTTGGACACCCGAACCGCGCCGTAGGAGAAGAGGCAAAGGAGGAAGTGAGAGAAGGAAGAGGTGCCGTAGTGGAGGGCTCCGGAATAATTTCGACCACCTGGGGACATTTTACGTGCAGTGACATCGCACATCACACAGGCGCCTTGGCGTTTTGCCTCCATAAAAACGCAGCCGCCGTGGTCGGGTTTGAACCCGGAGACTCCGGATCGGTAGCCGAGCGCCCTAACCACTGAGCCACTGCGGCGGGGCCCTAATTTAAATCAAATTAAAAGTCCCGGCTCCTGCCTTTTTTTGTAACTCAACGCTGAAGTAAAGTCCTCTAGTTAACTCTAACTGAAGGCAGGAGGAGCCAACTAACGCGTCAGCCATTCCCGTGGCGGCTTGCCGCTCTGCCATCGGCGAAGTGATACGTAGATCATCGGCGAAGTGATACGTCCACCTGGACTCTTATTTCCGTAGGCCTAATCTTCGGCTACGTTGCCTGCGATTGAAACTATTTATTCACGGAAACCTAGAAAACAAAATAACAGTGAAAGCGAAGCCGCCGTGGGACTGGCTGAAAGGCACTCAACCGTGTTGGTTGACACGTACCTTCAGCGCTGAATTAAAAAAAAGGCGGGAGCCGGGACGTTTAATCTAATTTAAATTAGGGCAATCGGCCGCACAGGACCATAATTCTAAGTTTTTATAACAGTTCTCAGAACATGTAGATCGATTTCGCGTGGTAAAAAGGCCAGTTCAGATTCCTCTTTAGTGCAGGCTTTAAGTTGCCTGCTTTCTTCTTTCAAATGATGCGTTAGCAGTTACAATACGTGGTTCACCTCGTGGTATTCGACTGCATTCTTGGTATTCGACGTGGCATTCGACTAATTTCTTCTTGATACTTTTGTAGCGATAGCTACATTATACGGTAACTTTTCGAGCCTTCAGCGTAGCGGCGCCGCCACCCCGTGGCTGCGCCCCCACGCTGTCACGTGGTTGGTCACGTGGTGTGGAGCAGCTGCCGGCGGCGCGGCGCCGTGGCTGATCACGTGGTTCGTCGCGTGGTTGGTCCCGTGACCAAGTTCCACACAGCCAGCTGTAGCTATCTCGTCACTCCAGGTTTAACCAAAGCTATACCACCCCCAATTTTTTTCCCATTTCGGTTTCAGCCAGCGAATGATGGCTGTGACGTGCACTTCCACCAAATTGCAACGTACGAAACGTTACAATAAGAGACACAGCACACGTACAGAGACCGGCAGTCACTAACTGGAAGACACTAACCCACCAAAACCAACTTGCGCTTCTGTGTCCCCGTCTTCGTCCCAGCTCCCGGAGTCGTTGTCGTCACGTCTGTAACAATATTTTCTGATGCCCAAGAAGAGAGAAAGTAAAGTACAATAACTTACAGGGCGATCCTACTAGTTACCGGTTTAACCGATGCATCAGTTTCACTAGTCTGAAACTAATGCAAGTAGCGGATTTCAACGACTGGTTGAGTGGGGGTTCCACTTTCACAATGCGCGCTGAAAACGAATACTGAAAAGAGTTTCTGCTCAAAGCAATGAAATAAATAGAAGACGAATAAGCTACCATCGCTAATACTCATAGATACGTAGATTTCTTTTCCCCGCTATCAGTCAGTTTGAAATTGCAACATTACAGGCATTGTATACTATTATGCACATTAAGCCATTGTACCGTCCTCGATCTCCAAGTTAACAGGACCCCTGTCCTTCCGTCTTGCAATCTATCAGACTACATACTATTACCACTCCTTTTCCCGTCAAAACTTTCCTGTATCCAGCAATTATCCGCCTGTGTCTTGGCCACTCCCCCGTAGTGGGTATGTGCCAGCAACGTCTGAGGCCTTCCTTCCTTCCTTCACATAGATACAATGCGATCCTCGTTATATCGGGTGAGATAGAGCAACGCCCTGCCAAAGGGTCGGCAATAATTTTCATTTTCCCTTTCGATCGTGGTGTACGGCTTTGTAGGCACAGAATATTGATCGAGTTAATGCGATTTGCACACTTTTTACCCTACTGGCACCACGCTTCATGCTACATACCTAGGTGCTATTAGTTCTTTCAGCGCGCCTTGCATTTCTCTGCCCTGTTACAAGTGTCATCACGCAGCGTCTTATTTATATACTCCTCCTTTCTGTCATTTTCATCCCTTACCTTCTTGTCTGGACCACGTCGTCGTTACACTTCTTCAGTAGCACTTGACAGCCTAATTCTTTGTCCATTTCTAGCGTTTGCTTGTACGCTCCAAGCACATAAAAGTGACACCATACAAGTACACCTTCTTCCCCTCACGGTACCCGTCATTCTGCCGTTCATACAACCACGACGCCCCAAGTATATCAGAAGCTTCCGGAGTCCTGGACTACCATTGCCCACGAGTACCGGTCCTCAAGTCCCCCTTCCGTTCAATGAAATAAAAGTTTTTCACAAATGGCCAGTATCGCTTTCAACAAAGCAGTAGCCAGAGGGCAGGTATGTGGGAATTCTTGACAGCACAAAAAGAAGAATGGATGGCAGGAAAAGTTCAGTTTTCTAGTCAATACTTCTACTAGGGCACCTGTCTTCACCTAATCTGAAGCCAAGACAAGACCTGTCGTCAAAACGTTCGCTGCTGCCCTTTGTTCGCTGTGTGCTTGCAGCAACAGAAGTTACATTCCAGATAGAGAGAGTGGGATAAGGAGGAAGAAGGAAGGCAGGGATGTTAAACCAGAAGGGTGCCGTTGGCTACCCTGCACTGGGGAGGAGGGATGAGGGGATTGAAAAGAGATAGGGAGGAGGGGTGATGAGCACCATAAATTTTTTTCATCCAAGCCAGTCGCTCTCACAGATTTCATTTATTACCAAGCAATAGGGTGGCTTACGGTTAGTGACTTTCATTAGGCCTGATTAGTTTTGTTCGCTTCATTAGGCAGCAAGGAAATTCGTATCCCTACTCTAACCAATAAGAAACCACTCTTCTCAGGGCTGCCAGGCTCACATAATCGTCACAGCTTTGGCAAGATAGACATGGTCGATCGAATCGGCGTCGTGTTTTTGGCCCAACGTTTACATTAAACCATCCGCCTCCGGATCAGTCTCAACGATGTCGTATTTGCAGTGGCATGAAGGGACGCTGTTCGGATATTCGGTTCTATAGCAAATGCCGTGCGTGAAACCTTGGTGCCGACAGTACCAATCGCACGACCAAGGGTCGCACTCGATGGCTGCACCAGGCTGAGCCAGCAGCGAAGGCGCTTGAAGCGTGATGATCGCAATAACCACGATCGTCATAGTCGCAAACTTGGGTACGGAGGCGAGATGTCGGCCGTTGGCCACCCTCGATGACAGCATCTGTCCTCGCTTTCTTGTTGCCTTCTCCTTTCACAGGATTTGTTGCCAAGTGTTTTTTTTCTGACCTGATGGAAACCTGTGGAATATAAAGAAAAATGCGTTTAATATAGCGCCACGCATAGGCTTACAACTAGTACGGGATACTCTAGCTTTGATTTTTAATATATCTTAGGTACTGGAATTGTCACCTTGAAACGCCCGTGAGCTGTGCGATGTCAGTACACGTGAAAGAACCCCCATAATAATAATAATAATAATAATAATAATAATAATAATAATAATAATAATATAATAATAATAATAATAATAATAACAATGATAATAATAATAATAATAATAATAATAATTGTTTTTTGGAGAAAGGAAATAGCGCAGTATCTGTCTCACATATCGTTGGACACCTGAACCGCGCCGTAAGGGAAGAAATAAAGGAGGGAGTGAAAGAAGAAAGGAAGAAGAGGTGCCGTAGTGGAGGTCTCCGGTATAACTTCGACCACCTGGGGATCTTTAACGTGCACTGACATCGCACAGCACACGGGCGCCTTAGCGTTTTTCCCCCATAAAAACGCAGCCGCCACGGTCGGGTTCGGACACGGGAACTCCGGATCAGCAGTCCAGCGTCCTAACCACTGAGCCACCGCGGCGGGTCATTGGCCGAAATTCTTTTCAACGGTCGTGCAAGCAACGCTTCTCTCTCTCTCTTCTTCCTTCCACTGTCTCCTTCATTTTTGTTCCTCTCGGGATAGTTGAGGTGTTCGCCGACAGCGACGCAATTACTGTATCTTTCCTTTCCTCATAACCACTACAAAACACAGCACCTCCGGCATGAGATTCCGACCCAGGGAGCAAATTGAGGAAAACGGAATGAGGTGCCGTAGTGGAGGGCTCCGGAATAATTTCGACCCCATGGGGATCTTTAACGCGCACTGACAGCGCACAGGCGCCTTTTGCGTTCAGCCTCTCTATCGAAACCAACTTATTTATTTTATGCTACATTACGAGCTATCACTGCTGGGCCGCGCTATTATTTTCGGCTAAAGGCTGCCATCTAAAGCTTAGCTATAGCGAAAAATACGAATTACCGAGGCCAGCGAAGAATGCTGACGTACTGCACAGAAATCAAATCTCATAGGTTGTCAGTTGTTCATGTAGTATTATGGCATGGCTGTCATTACAAAATTTCATATTGTTCGCTTCGGAGTGGTAGCACAGACCACCACCGCGTAATATTTGAATTCGGTAAATGTAATTAATTATAAATATTAAATAACGTATTAGTCAATATTTTAGTCAATATTTTTTTATTCAACGTTTTAGTCTGATGTGCACGGAATCGCCCGATTAATATTTCTGTGCAATCGCCCGGTGCCCGACTGTTAATACTACTTAAGCACTAACCCGATAGGTACCAACCCCGAGCAAAATCGTCCCTTGCCTGTTCGCGTGGTCTGTTCGTCTAGCTCGAGCGCTCCGTCCCGCGGCGCTGTTTCTCATCGTCGTTTTCTAGAGAGCAAGAACTCGTGCTTACGCAATGATTGATAGGTAGTAAACATTCTCTGTAGTTTTTTTCAACGCAGTTTAGATTGAGGTGGCAACTGTTTCTAGTGAATTAAACACTGTTGCCACATTTATATATACGACACGACGTGTTGATCAACTCACCGCCTTGGGTAGATAGAACGGATCCCGCGCCTGCTGTTACATAGCCCTGCTTAGAGGGGGGACTGGGAATACTCCTGAAGACCGCTTTAAGTCGACTACTCATCCTTCATTATTCTCATACATCACTCGCTCTCCTCACCTTCTTTCATCTTCGTACGCTAAGTCTTCCTCTTCCTGTCACTGTCGTTGTCACGAACGAATCGGAGTACGCTGCATATCTTTAGCAAGGTGAAAAGTTGGGCTGGTTGGTACATGGACCGCGTCGTGTCCCACCTGTCCCTTCTTTGTCTCGTGCTGCGCTGTTCCTGCCACAAGACTTTAGGGTAAATAAATAAAAAAATAAATAAATAAATAAATAAATATATATATATATTCTACCTACTAAAATAAAACAAAAAATGATAGAACGGAAAAATAGTTTTTCAACTAGAGCAATCCTTTAGCCATTCAGCAAACGCACTTCACACTTTTCCTTCCTTGCTTTTATCGGCTTATTCCCAAGCATTACTGCCAAAATTTGTGCAGATGTCCGAAAGACGGCCCGAAAGGGGAGCGCGAATGGCAAATGCGGTTACAAAAAAAAATTTCTACGGCACTCTGTTCGTGGACTAGGATTTAGAGGCCCTCTGAAGCGATTGCGAACACAAATGTGAATAAATCGCCGTCCAATTTCTCAGATTCGTGAATTCACGAAAGGTGTTCCCTTTTCAAAAATACGGTAGTTCGGGAAATCTTGGGGCCTATTTAGTTCACAGCGCGATCTCCGAGCTGTTCTACCTTTTGGCGTGAACATAATTTCGTTTTATGCTCTAGAGTAAGAACGACGGCATTTTGAGTGAAACCTCTCTGCTCGCCGCCTCTTATGTGCTGGAGGTTCTGCGAAACGCCACTTGAACCAGGCTTTAAAAATACTGGAGCGCACGAAAACTTACGGCGACGCGTCGGAGAGCCTGGGTCTCGTCGTGCAAAGGAAAAATGACGCATATGTTTAAAAGCAACAGAAAGAAATGTTTTTTTTTTCAAGCGTGTGTAAAAATACTGCGGCGGCCACCTTAAGCGGCTTACATATTCAAGTTTGAAGAAGACACGTAGAGTATCTGCTTTCGTGGTTCTATAGCAGCGTTTTGTGAGCAACTGCCCACTGGAAGGAGACTGGTGAAAAGGCTTTCCATATGCGGCAGACACTTGGGCTAAAACGCTGCAATTCATTGCACATTTCTTTTTTTTTTCAAATAGGCGCGCTTTGTGAAATTATGTTCAGTGTGACCGTGACAGCTCACTCACTTGAACATCTAGACGTATACGGTGGCTAGTTTATTTCCCTGTTTGTTATTTTTTAGTTGAAAGAGCAAACGGAAACCATTTGCACCGCAAGACTGACCTTTCATTCTGTCGTGTGGGTGATACCCGTAAATTCAAGCTGACGCCTCTCACCTGTTCTCTAATTTTGCTTTGATAGCTGCTGCTTTCTCTGTTTAAAATATCATTACACACTGATGATTCCAAGAGATGCAGTGTGACAGAGGGCGGCATAAGGCGGCAGGGTGTGTCGCAAAACGCAACAGAATATTTTCTGCTGTGACAACACAGTTTCCTGTAGTATTTTGTATCTGGCAACAGAAATTCCTGTAGTGACAGCAGGATTTCCTGTTGTGTTGAGCAGTTTCCTGTCGTAACGACAGAGCCTTTCCTGTCGTACAACACATAACTTCGGCATACTGCAGAAATATCGGCATTGACAACAGGACAACCAATATTTCGGCTGTATTTCGGGACCGGCTCTGTCGTATTTTTCAGTGGGTGGGAGCACGTAAAAGGACGTCCGCGGAGAAGAGATGGCCGCTACTGGAACCGGAGACAGTTAACTATAGAACAGTCATTTCCACAGTGAAATAGTCATTTTTCTACTGAAAAACACAACAGAACATTAAGTGCTGTCACAAAAGGTTGTAGTGTTATAGGACGTGACCTTGAAGCGAAATGTTGTATTAAAAACAGAATTTTCTGTGGTACAGCACTTTATCTTGTCGTAGCGACAGAACTACACAAACAACCTGGAGAAAAATACTGCAGTACTGCAGGAGAATCCATCGTTACAACTGGGCAGACTGCCGGAAGGCACAGAAAACATTTTTATTGTGTTTTGGGTACGATTGTTATTTTTATTTCCACTGAGAATTTTCCTGCACTAGAGGTAATTGTTCAGGCGATTATGATAATGACGCCACTATTTAAAACGCTTGTCTTGCAGCGAATGCGACAGCGTGCATTCGTACACAACTTGTACTACACAGGATGTTTCACCAAACACATTACACAGTGTCTAAAATAGACTTTTTGAGTTAGAAGTGCGCTTTTTTCGACATAGGATTGTCAGCGGTGTAGTATATCAGAACACAGCTAAGACGGGCTAAAGGCAGGCTTGTTAGCTAATATTGAATTATTAACTTTTCGTTATTTTTTTTGTGATAAAGAGACATTTTCCTTCGCTTTAGTTTTGACATATATTATTTTGTCGTGCGGAGCGTGCGTTTTAAATATATGTAAAGGCATCCTATTCTTTTCTGTAGTCCTGCACCAATAATGCCCATCAAGGTGCTCTAGGTATTGTAAATAAATAAATAGATAAATAACCCTTACTTTTAGGCTCCTTAATTCTTGAAAGACCTGCAGGCTACGGCAAGTAATATCCATAACAGTTATCCATAACGCGGTTGCTCTCGGCGCTGTGTCCCAAGAAATGCTGGCTATATCGCGCCAAAATACATTGTCTTTGCTTGGGCGACACCTGACGTAGTCATTTTCGTAGACATTTTATGGGAGGTACCTGAAGCACTGGTTGACGTGATTACCCGAAATAGCTCGGATCAGTGCGGTGATTACTCACCGTATACTGCAAAAGGGTGCCAAAAATTCCTCTACGATTACCCTTTCCCATTAATTAGAATTACTAGCGCAACTGTTCTGGACTTTCGCAATTTAGGATTTTTAACATCTTTGCATACCGCTCTCGGATGTCTTCTCACTGCCGATGACCCAGCGTGACCGGTCTCGTTACGTTACTAGTTCCTTGACGTTATAGGACGGGTCACCTGACTGTGTCACGGCTACATGATACACTATGGCCACGTGATTTGTTACGACAACGCAGGCGCGAATTCCGACGCTCGCGCCACAAGTGAGCCACTAGAAGCGTCGCTGAAATACGATAGAGCTGGTCCCAAATTACAATAAAAATTTCTGTCGTCCTGTCGTTAATACAAACAATCTCTAGCATTGCGAAGTTGTCTCTTGTTGCGGCAGAACGGACTCTGGTGTTACGACAGGAGACTGCTGAATACTACAGAAAATCCTGTTGTGTCAACAAGAATTTTTCTTGTGAGATTCCATAATACTACAGGAAAATCTGTTTTTACAAAAGAAAATTTTCTGTTGTGCTTTCTGTTGTTTTGTATTGTGTTGTGTGGTGTTTTGTTGTAGAGCCAGCTCAGCAGGTTACACAATTTTCCAAAAGGCAAATAAAAGTGCTCAGACTGCGAGCGCAAATTGTTGTTTTCCGAAAGCAACAACCTAATAAATAATACGAATGTGTGTATTGATTGTTCGGGGAGGCCGTTTTTTGAGATGCCGTCGGGAACTGACACTTGTTTAACCACACCAAGTGTCTATAACTCCCCATTGCCCTCCCCATTTTGATGTATGTATTTGAAGAAAAGCGGTCTGAAATCTAATCAAGGTTTTACGATAGCGCATCTCAGTTCTTTGTGTTCAAATGTTCCGTGGGCAGGAAAACAGAGTGCTGCCCTAAATTCGGTCAGTGCAACACACGTAAAAATTAATTGTATTCAGCGCATTCGTGACGCTCGCAGATGACGATGTAAACATGAGGAAAAAGTTAAAAATACTGCATCATGATGAAAATTTCGTTGCATCAGCTTTGACTCAAACGATAAAAATTGTGCGTTTGTTTTTTCGCAATCTGCTCACCGCGTCGTAACTTCGCTCAATACGGCGAAAAATACAGCCTTATTGTTTCCGTGTGCCTCTTGGTCGGGTCTGCTTTGTGATCGTGCACAAAGCTTCACTGCCAGATGGTAGAATCGTGAATCCCACTTCGCGAAACCGCCGTGGCAGTTTGAAACTGGTGCGCCTGGGTTTCAAGTCTTTTCAAGAAGAAAAAATATATATATTACTCTTTAATCAAACGAAGAAGCACTGGAACATGCACTCGCCTTCAGGGCTTGGCTTTTTACATCAAGATAACTCCACCCAGCACATTTTCGTAGTTTCTGTGAATCTTACAACTCTTTTAGTACACGGTGACTGAAAATGAAGCCTCGTGTTCATCTCAGTGCTGTTGAGATACATAAGGCAAATTTTGGCAATACCAAGTAAGTTTTCCTTGTCATCTAATTTGTGACATACTTAAAAAAACCAGAGAACCCTAAAAGCGGCAAAAAGTTATCAAAGTGCTTACTGTCCGTAACCCCGTAATATTGAAGGTCTGAAATGTTCGATATATCCGCCTCTTCAAGGAGGATAGTTTACAAACATTTCGGACCATTACTGTATAATCCGGGTGGAAGCAGCAATACCAATAGCTACGTGGTGGCCATTACTTTTATTCTTATGAGAGCGGCCATACTCGGCTAGGTCTACTTAAATTAGGCCAGTCGGTTTCACATGATTACTCAGCGTATAGACGAAATGAGCGGCACCATCCAATGGAAAGGTGAAAGTGTTTTTGGGCTGTCTTTACTACATAGTCGTCGATTGCATGCCTGATCATGTTTCTACAGTGCTGAAGAACTCATGGAGACAAAAAATGCGATATGAAAGTGGGTGCCAAAAATTAAGAATACAGCATTTCATGAAGCTTAAACAATTGCACGAATGCTGCCCCTTATACGAACCGCTCCTACCAGGTTTCTTGACAGCTCTTCACCACAAACCAGTGGTGGTCTTATCCAATTCGCAATTAGTTAAACAGGCGGCAGAGGACAACTAGGTTCAATTTTAAATGTCAATGTAAATTAATTTCATCAATCTTTCTGGCTACGTCGATGTTTCTTGGGCACTGAATCAAACCTAAGATAATTGGATTTAAAAATAGACATTTTTTTCCCTGCCAATAGATACAAACAAGCGGCGTCTAGAGCAAAAAGAACGCCATGAGCACTGTTTGAATGCGAATAGTGGTTTAGCATTGACTCAGGGATACGCGTTTAAAAAATTTTGTTAATGTCGCCGTATTTTGCTTGCTAAATCGGCCGGTGACTGCGACATATTTATTTTCGGAGGACCTTTTCTACTTTATATAAGCTTCGTTCCCGTTAAAAGCAGCCTCATGCTCATTATAACGCTGTAATCAATCGATACAAGCTAACTTCAGTTGGTCCTCAATGTCCTAAACACTTCCTTACAGCACTCTAGTTCGCCAATTCCCTGAAAGGTTTAATTTGTGCTTGTTGGTTGAGATTGATGTGAACGTCACACTCAAAATCAACAGAGTCGTCAGAATGAGAAGTTTCGCTCACTCGGTAGTCCTTATATCTTGCGCAGTTCTCATTACAGGCGCCAAAGAAAGGTTTTTGTAACACTTAAGTTACCCGCCGCGGTGGCTCAGTGGTTAGGGCGCTCGACTACTGATCCGGAGTTCCCGGGCTCGATCCCGACCGCGGCGGCTGCGTTTTTATGGAGGAAAAACGCTAAGGCGCCCGTGTGCTGTGCGATGTCAGTCAACGTTAAAGATCCCCAGGTGGTCGAAATTATTCCGGAGCCCTCCACTACGGCACCTATTTCTCTCTTTCTTCTTTCACTCCCTCCTTTATCCCTTCCCTTACGGCGCGGTTCAGGTGTCCAACGATATATGAGACAGATACTGCGCCATTTCCTTTCCACCAAAAACCAATAATTAACACTTAAGCCACGAAGAAATTTTTTTTCCGCGCAACCTATGTACGCGGCCTGACATTCAGGGATGCGCTGTTCTGCTGGTCGCACAAGAAAACGCAAATCACACCCTTGAGTTCGTTGTTGGATTATTGGTGTCCAGGAAATTAAGCAGCACGCTAGCTTGCGGGTTTCGAAAACTCCCCATGGTACTTGTGTATTGTCATGCTTGCGCTCTTCTCCTCCGCTACAGGAGGAACAGACACGCTTCCTTGATGCACAAGTTCACAAGAATGCTTCCATGACATCTTTTCAGGTAGTACGGAAGCGGCTTCCCATATTTAAACCGGAAAACAGTGGACTGTTTAAAGAGGCCCCGCCCGGGCAGAAGTGCCAAGTGCTTGTCTCTGAATCCGGCGTCACAATGATGACCTATATGGAATGTCTCAAGCGCCCGGACCACACAGTCGCGCTGTTCATCGTGCGAGTCCTGATAATGGCGGCGCCTTTGGCCGCAGCGTTGGTGAGCGCTGTGTTCGCGGCCCCCGAGTCTGGAGGCTGCAAAGAACGCTTCTGCCGCAATCTGTGCCTCGCCTGGGGCCATGAGACGGGCGTCTGCCTCGCATTCTGGCCCTACCGGGACCAGAAGAGGTGCCACTGCTCGGACGTGTGGTTCCGTCCTCAGAAACGAGGTGGCGCCACTAACCGGCGCAAGCCGCTCTTACCGCTGCGCAGGGTCTGACTCTCTGTAGATTGTAGATTTCCTTGCAAATTTATGGTCACTCTTGTGCATTCGAGATGTTTGTGCAACAATGAACCAACGCCCCGATGTAGCTTGAGTCTAAAAGAAATGAAGCAGTCCAGTCGAAAAATTGACAGAACCGTGTCGCAAACACCACAGAATGTTTCGTAGTTTTGTCCTAACGACAGTTTTGTCGCTTGTTTTGTAGTATATTTTTGTAGTCCTGAAGCTTTCATGTGGCACGTTTCGGTAATAACTACAAAAATTATGTTATTACTACAAAAATTACTGTTACAAGGATTTGATCAAAAATAATGCGGAAGTTCTGCTGTGTGTTTTTCGACTATGAAACCTCTCGAAACTTTCCTTGTGAAAATTTATCGACAGAAACTGCCTGTTATTCCTACTGTTGTTTTTAACGTTTACTCTTCCTCACTGTCAAGACGAAAGAAACGGCAGAACCGAGTAAAAAAATACGGCGAAATTTTTTTTGTTTGGTCATATAGAAAGTTTTTTCGGTTGTTCTGTAGTATTTTCTGTAGTAAGTACACTAAGTCTTGTTGTTGCAACGAGTTCATGAGCAAAAACACTACAGAAAATCTGTTCTCACGGAAGATTTTATGTCGTGTATTCCGACTGGGCTTTATTGTCATAATAAATTGCTTAGTAGCGGTAGACCCTTGATGGCATGGAGGCGTGTAGAATACCTAATGTGTGCCACTTTCACTTGTGAAGCGTACATGGACATCATGCAAGCACTGTAAAAAGGAGAAAAGCATCGAGACAATTGTGAGACCCACCATAGGAGAAGAGGTTAAGAAGACGGGTTAGTGATGGGGTTTTATGAGCGTAGACCTCTATAGTCCTGCTACCCTCCGATTGATTCACTCTGAGATATTTTCCCTCCATCCATTGTTTACGTCTGTTTGTCATGGCCGCTAAGTATTATAAAGACGTAATAATTTTATTGAGCCCCCGCATGAAAGCAACCATAAGACAAGGAAATCGTGTCCAGCAATTTAGGAGAAAAATTTTGAAAATTTGGAAATTGTAAGATACTTGTACGGTAATATTTAAGGTAACGGTACAATCTTCTGATATGTAGCAAAACCTTTCTTTTGAAGTGTTTCCATCAGTCACATTAAACAGTTAAGTCTTCCGTAGAAAACAAATGTGGAACGCTTTTGGTGACAGAAAAACGTTAAAAGAGAACAAATTCAAGACTGCCGTCGGGTGATCTGCAGATGTATTCATTATTATAGTGAAATCTTACATTATATGAAAAAAATTGCCTTCATAAATGGTTTCCCACTCAAAAATGCTTTTGTCCAGAATTGCTGTGTATAAGCAATTATTGCTTCTTCAAGTGACTCCGCACTGTTCAGGAGCTGTTACTTCTAACGGCAGTTCAAATATTTTTCAGCGCCTCCCAAAATGCCCATGCCCAGCATGTTAGTGGCACCCAAATACATTCTTCTTCCCTGTCAGTTTTCGAAGAGACCATTTCGACACTCGTTCTAAGTTTGGTTTGGCTATGGAACTACAAATAAACGACGTCCATACCCGCATACTGTGGTTTTTTCCTGAATGAGTCCTGCTTTTCTCACTTTCATTCTCTGCAGTTACGGCAAAGTGCACTTGTCATCTGTAAGTCGAAACCCTTCGTGATCTTGCCCAAAGATTAGAGCGCTTGAACATAAGCTAGTTGTTGCGGTATGTATAGCTTGCAGAGCATATATGCTATTTACAATTTCTAGTTAGACTAGAACGTTTGGATATCGTTGTTGTTTCACTGTTCACGCACGAGAACCGGAGTTCGAATCCTGGTGCCGCGCAATTCTCCACCTGGTTTCAAAAAAAAAAAAATCCGCGTGTCGATGGAACTGCATAACCAGGCCTGGAGTGCGGCCTTATCTCGGTGACCAGAACCGACAACGCACTCTCTCACCAGAGCAGGATTTGGCCACCCTGGTGTAGTACTTGGCCACAACCTTCTATGATCAAACCAATTAACCCTCGGCCCTCAGTCCCCAGCGGCTGTGAAGCAACTGACCACGGCGGTGGTCAGACATGTGACGCAGCGGAGGGTGCTAAGAATCTCTGGCAGGCCGCCATTGGAATAAACCTCAGCAGTCATACAGGCATTGCGTAATCAGGGGGTAGAAGAGCCGTATGTCAAAATACTGGAAGATATATATAGCAACTGCGCAGCTACTATAGTCCTCCATAAAGTCAGCAATAAAATTCCAATAAGGAAGGGCGTCAGGCAAGGAGACACGATCTCGCCAATGCTATTCACCGCCTATTTACAGGAGGTATTCCGAGGCTTGAATTGGGAACAGTTGGGTATAAGAATAAATGGAGAATAGCTAAATAATCTGCGATTCGCTGATGACATTGCCTTGCTGAGTCACTCAGGAGGTGAACTGCAAATCATCATCAATGAGTTAGACAGGCAGAGCAGAACGATGGGTCTAAAAATTAACATGCAGAAAACCAAGGTAATGTTCAACAGCCTAGCAAGGGAGCAACAGTTCACAATTTGCAGCGAGAGCCTGGAAGTTTTGACGGAATACGTCTACTTAGGGCAGGTAGTGACAGCTGATCCAGATCATGAGAGGGAGATAACTAGAAGAATAAGAATGTGGTGGAGCGCATATGGCAGGTTCTCGCAGGTCATGGGTGGCAGTTACCAATTTCCCTCAAGAGAAAAGTGTACAACAGCTTTATCTTACCGGTACTAACCTACGGGGCAGAAACGTGGAGGCTAACGAAAACAGTTCAGCTTAAGTTAAGGACAACGCAGCGAGCCATGCAAAGAAAAATGATAGGTGTACTGTAAAGAGACCGGAAGCGGGCAGAGTGGGTGAGGGAACAAACGCGGGTTAAGGACATCCTAGTTGAAATCAAGAGAAAGAAATAGGCTTGGGCAGGGCATGTAATGCGAAGGCAAGATAACCGCTGGTCCTTAAGAGTAACGGAATAGATTTCAAGAGAAAGTAAGCGTAGCAGGGGTGGCAGAAGGTTAGGTGGGCGGATGAGATTAAGAAGTTTGCAGGCAAAGGGTGGATGCAGATGGCAAAGGATATGGTTAATTGGAGAGACATGGGAGAGGCCTTTGCCCTGCAGTGGGTGTAGTAAGGCTGATGATGATGATGATGATGCCCTCTGTATAGTCAGTATTGCGCAAGCGCACCATGCTTCAAATGGTTACAGAATACTCAACAATATTTAAAACGCTGTACAAAGAATATTAATAAGAAAATAAATTGGACGCATGCAGTAAACTACGCCGAGTAGTCGCTCATAATGATTTTAACTGTATTCTATTGAAGAGAGTATGAAACAGAGCCTTTCTCCATAATTGCGTTATGTTACGTATACTTTATAACCTAGACCAAAAAATCGCCATACGGAGAGCCGTAAGTGGGAAGACCTTGCAAAAAAAATCTGCCCCTGTTCCCCCTAACACGGCATTAACTGCAACGACATCCTCACAAATTCCACGTGGAAGGGGCATAACATATTTATGAAGTGAATCTCAGGTCGGTCTAACTTTCAAGTCATGTGCCACTGGGGACCTCCATGCGCTATATGATCGATGACGTCATAGTTCTGTGGCTTCAGCCTTACGCGTATGCTGTAAACGCCGCTAAACCTCCCTGATACAGCTATCGCTTTTTAAAAAAACCACAAGAACTATCGGCCTCCAAAGCTGCTCACAAATGACATAGATACCTGCCCCAACCGGCTTGCTCTTGCTGTCTATCATACCCTATACATCATGTGGTGCAGGCAGGGAGTTTTTATTTTTCAATCTTTTAGGTTGCCCGAACCTTCTAATTGCCTATCGTATCCAGTATGGCGCAGGGACATATGCGTAGCGTCACTCCAGCCAGAATACTCCTTTGGGCCAACAGATGAACGAGACTCCATTATCATTGGTTAGGATGCAATCATCCAGGAGTGATGACGTCACTAACTTTTTGTTTAAGATAGGCACACTGGTACTAGTTCTATCATTATGGCGAAGGCGCCTTCCTATTAAGCCCTGAAGAAATTACCTGACAAGGCTATGACCACACACACACACAAAAATCTCCCATCCTTTTCGTTCTCCTCCCGAGCAACGAAGCGGAATAGTTGCGCCACATTCTCTGCCCGGCCTTCAAGAACACGGCCACTTTGAAGCCCCGACATGACCAAACACAGGACATTCTCACAGGTGTCCACCACTCCCTGTCTTGTACACACGTGCCTCGTGGATTCTGCGCAACATTGCTCCTGGCCAGAAGGAGAGTGAGGTGTTCTTCGGTCAGGACAAACTGTGTCAGCTTCTTCGTTTAAAGTGGATACAGTTTATCATGCAGCTATCGAAGACAGCAGACCCGTTCAAGTCTCACATCTTTATTAAATCCCAGAGGTGATTTTCTTCACAGGAGGCACCTTTCAGAGGATCTTGCCAGGACGCCCCCTGCGGCCGAGGGATTAGTCCAGTTGAGGCTCTTCCGGTCCCTTGCCGAACGCGTACGCGCAGCGGCAAGAGCTCTTGCCGCGACCATACTTGTAATCCAAGTAAATGCTGCACGAGCCGAAGTCGAAGCCATGGCTCAGGCAGTGCGTCTGGCAGCCGTACTTGCTACAACCATCGTAAGTACGCGCGCAGACGTTCGACCGCCCAGCTAGCATAGCGATGGCTGCCAGTGCGAAGATTAACAGACGTGGCGCCCCCTGGCCCCAGGGGTGCAGCGCGTGGAGAGACGTTCTCGGCGATGACGTCATGGCGCGGTATACTGGCCTTCTCTCGCTGCTGTCCGCCGTGTTTTCTCAGGAGCGTTTCGGGCAATGGTGCTGGAGTAGACTTCTCCTGCATGGGGGCACGTGGAGTCAGCGATTAGCCAGCGTTTATGACGCACTGCGTGCTATCTATCTATCTATCTATCTATCTATCTATCTATCTATCTATCTATCTATCTATCTATCTATCTATCTATCTATCTATCTATCTATCTATCTATCTATCTATCTATCTATCTATCTATCTATCTATCTATCTATCTACCTATCTACCTATCTATCTATCTATCTATCTATCTATCTATCTATCTATCTATCTATCTATCTATCTATCTATCTATCTATCTATCTATCTATCTATCTATCTATCTATCTATCTATCTATCTATCTATCTATCTATCTATCTATCTATCTATCTGTCTGTCTGTCTGTCTGTCTGTCTGTCTGTCTGTCTGTCTCTGTCTGTCTGTCTGTCTGTCTGTCTGTCTGTCTGTCTGTCTGTCTGTCTGTCTGTCTGTCTGTCTGTCTGTCTGTCTGTCTGTCTGTCTGTCTGTCTGTCTGTCTGTCTGTCCGTCCGTCCGTCCGTCCGTCCGTCTGTCCGTCCGTCTTCTGTCTCTCTGTATTCTTTGTGTCTGCTCGCGCTCTCACGTGAGTGTGTTTGATTTTTTAACATGGCTCCTTATTCGGTGTAATTACCATTTGCAAATCTTGCATGATCGGTGCGTCCTCCGCGTTTTGGCTTCAGCATCCTCATTCACTATGCCACCTGGTAGCGATACCGCTGATAGTGACAAACAGATATCATGGATTTAAAAAATAAACCAAATTGTAACGGTGCTAAACCCTCGTCTCAACAAAATGTTTCACATAAGACATCAAACTCAAGCTTGACCAGTGCTTTACACTTGCAAGATGCCAGCACCAGTGGCGCCACCTCTTAATAAAAGCTCTTGTTTTAGGCTGCAATTTGTCAGAAACAACGAAAACAACGACTGCCCGTACGTAGCTATGTGCTCTATTACTCCGTTAACTAATCACTGTAGCAAACAAAATCTACATTTAAAATGAATGAACGAGTGAAAGCATCAAATCAGTTTCACATTTAACTTAATCAGCTTTTTTATTAACTAATGCTGGATGGTGGTCGTGGAAACCGCCGAAGATTCACTACTGACTTAACTTCCTGTCCAGTTTGGTTTTTAGCTGATTGGCCATTAATAATAATAATAATAACAATAATAACAATTGGTTTTGGGGGAACGGAAATGACGCAGTATCTGTCTCATATCATTGGACACCTGAACCGCACCGTAAGGGAAGGGATAAAGGAGGGAGTGAAAGAAGAAAGGAAGAAAGAGGTGTCGTAGTGGAGGGCTCCGGAATCATTTCGGCCACCTGGGGATCATTAACGTGCACTGAATTGTCCACTATAATAATAATAACAATAATAATTGGTTTTTGGGGAAAGAAAATGGCGCAGTATCTGTCTCATATATCGTTGGACACCTGAACCGCGCCGTATGGTAAGGGATAAAGGAGGCTGTGAAAGAAGAAAGGAAGAAATAGGTGCCGTAGTGGAGGGCTCCGGAATAATTTCGACCACCTGGGGATCTTTAACGTGCACTGACATCGCACAGCACACGGGCGCCTTAGCGTTTTTCCTCCATAAAATCGCAGCCGCCGTGGTCGGGTTCGAACCCGGGAACTCCGGCTCAGTAGTCGAGCGCCCTAACCACTGAGCCACCGCGGCCATTATGCAAAACCAAAAACAAGCTTACGGAACGACCAGGGCCTTTTCAGCCATTTTTCGTGTTGTCACAAGCAACTTTCGGCACCAAAATACTCACTGGCTATTTTATTTACTGCCATGTTGCATGCTCTGATGGCGTTGCATGCATGTGTTAGATACTTGCTACGGTGTTAGGCTTAAAAGAATAGACAGGGCACTATATTTGAAGTATTCTTATCTGAGCTTGAGACGGTACATCAACGTGAGGGATGTTCTTGAGGGAGGCCTTGCTAATTCTACGATGTTCGTTGCAAAGAACGGCTCATGATGGCACTTACCCTGTCACGACCTGATGCAGCTTGCGCTCATCGCAGTCTGACGATTCGCTACGTACACGTGTCGCTAGCAACCCAGAGAAAATAAACGTTAGATACGCGTGTACTCTGCAGATGGCAAGCAAGCTGATGAGCTCGCATAAAAGAATAATAACACGCTCAGTCCAGCCTCATATTAACACGCGGAAATTCTCTCAGCTTCTTCTCTGGGCTTTGTTACTGGCTTTCTCTAGGATACCTCCTTTCCCTCTCCATCATCTGCTTAGCACTGAACTTTCCTTTCTGCGAAGGCTGCTGCTACGGCCTGTACCCGACCAGCTTGACGTGGAGTCGTGTGGAGTTAGATGTAGGCAAGCCATTATTTTTGGATATTTCACTAAGTGCCACAAGTGGGCCCCATGGTACACATTTCTGGTCAGAAACGAGGTCATCTTGATGTGATGTTCTATAAAACGCCGACAGCAAATTTTAGCAATAACCTGAAGGGGCAGTTGAAAGATATATGTGCTATGCTATTTTAGCCGCCAGGTAATTCTAGGCTACGAAATATTTTGTAATAATTGAGAACACCGCTTCGTATACTTATATTTTGTATGCAGCCCGGTATGACTGTTCATCTGTCTGCCGTTGCTGTGTGTCGTTTGTCTCTTAAAACTGCTGATAACGAGCTATTCGATCATTTATATTCAATTAGCTCAACTTTCTGTTCTATCTGTACTCAGAATTGTATTTATGGGCATCCACCATATTTTTCAATGCATACTTTTACTTTTCGCAAGGCAATAAGCATAAGTGTGTATGACGCTGAGACTGGAGCAAGCGCTTCGCAGGCAAATAAAGCCGGCTGTATAAAATAAGGTGTGCAGACCATTCCTAGGAATCCCTGACAGCTCCCAGCCAGTTCCGCTAAGCCTAGCAGCCTATGACGCCCAATGGCAGCCGCTCGGTCATTAGCTTTCTTTCTTACGTCACGGATGACATCAGCACGCATCATTTTAATGTTCAAAGCCGTGCACCACGTTGTTGCAGGTAAGGGAACTAGAAGCGCTTGACTCGAAATTCCTGGTAGCGAGACAAAATGTTTAAAGAGTGAAAATCCATTGTCAATACCGTGCACGAGTGCGTTTAGGATAACCGATTTTCAGATTTCAGGGGATATAGAAGCTTTTCTACGAGAACAATAACTTCCACGGTCGTTCTATCCACATTCCATTGACCTGCCTGCGCAGGAATTAACGCATCACTGTACAAGCTGCCATGAGACAAACTTTAAGACAAGCCAAATTTATTTCGTTTCTTCCGCACTTATATCTTCTTGAAGTGCACGTGTTGGCATGAAACTAAGGAAAGGAAGAAACAAAATGTATAAAAGAGAAAGCGGTTTTTATAGAGGCTTACGAGCGCCACAACAACCGCATATTTTCTGTTGCAGACACGGCCGCTAAGAGAAAACTCTATTTGCTCGCAAGTTGGTAGCTATGTGCAACGTGGTGGGAGGAGTGCCTGTTGTTTCCGGCCACTAGGCAAAGTGCACGCTCCGGAACTTTGTATACATCGTCATATTTTAGATTGTTTGCAAGCCGCTGACAGAGAATACGGTAAGTAAAGCTGCTCATGTCAAGCCGCAGGTATCTGGCCAGAATATACGTCCGCAATAAGGTATTATGCGCAAGCCGCAATATTAACTCGCGCCATGTTGGATCTACGCTGGTTTGAAGAGCTCCCGAGGAATCCTCAAGCGCCTTTGCACCCTTACAAGAAAGATTTCTGCAAAGTGTAGAACAACACCGTGTTTACAATCTTAGCCGGCGCTTGCGGGCGCAGGAGGCTATAGGGTGTCTCGATGCCAGCGCCGCCGCACGGCGGTGCGCTACACCGAGGCACCCTACCGGAGGCGGCCGAGGCTCTCGTCTGCTCTGTCCTCTGCTACGGCGTGTGCTTCGCTTATCATGCCGTTTGAGAATTGCTTTCTATGTAGAGCTTTCTAGGCAGTCTCCGCGATAAGTTTGTGCGGTTAGGATAGATGCGTCAGTCGGGGTATGTCCGGCTTCACAGCACACACATATTGTGGCGTTTAAAAAAGATAGTTTCAAAAGGACGATACACAGTTTGTCCCACTCATTATTCAAAAGTGTTCGTCAACTATTATCAAACGGCCGAGTCCACGAGTACACTCTGAAACAAGAAAATAATTGCGGAAAATATACCGGATCACTTCCCGCGGGAGGTGATCGACGGGCACGTATCGAGATGTTTTAAAATGCATCTCCTTTAGAAAAAGAAAAGAGTACGAAATGCGGACACTTGCATTTTCTGTTTGTATTTTGTGCTGATTGTCGCGTTGCCGGTTTTTGCCTGAATACGCTGTAAATCTGCCGCGTAGGGCTCTGTAAAGAGTTA
This sequence comes from Amblyomma americanum, assembly GCA_030143305.2. Taxonomy (NCBI): domain Eukaryota; kingdom Metazoa; phylum Arthropoda; class Arachnida; order Ixodida; family Ixodidae; genus Amblyomma; species Amblyomma americanum. Next base: position 169,863 of record JARKHS020004887.1, read on the forward strand.
GTTTTCATTTCACTTGAAAACTCCCAGCTCAAGCTGGACCAGCACTGCACTTTGTCGGTCAGTTGCGTACAAACCCTCTTGGTGCTGATTCTTCTTTACAGATGCAAGAAAGACAAAGAATGCCTTCAGGTTCTTCGTCACCGCTTCGTCCCTTCGTCAAACTCGACGACAAGAAGGCCGCGCTGCTGTTTGTCGCTCTCGTTGTCATGGTTACGCTGCCTCCCGGCTTCCTGTGTCTATGCAACAAGGAAAATTGCACGAAGGTGTGCAAGGAGGCGGACTGGGAGTACGGCGAATGTTGCAAGGTACAGAACTACCCGTACCAGGAAGTGTGCAGGTGCTTCCGCCACCCGAAGGCCGCAACAAAGCGCGAAAACTCTTCCCGTACGCAACGTAAACAGGGACATCCGGGACACGACACTGAACGCGTGATGCGGCGTCGTTTGGGAGTACGCAATAGCAGTAGTGGAGGATTATTATTACAAAGTTATAGAAAGGAAAGAAAAGGTTTTGCCAGACACGGCAGTTGCTATCTAGTAACTTAAGCACCCGAGGTGCAGAGGGCGGAAATAAAGGGGCGGGGAGAGGATGAAAAGAAGTACAGAGGGTACCAATAGCGAGAAAGCACTGGGTAAAGCTTTACGCACCATTTACAAGGTTTATAAAAATATAAAAAGTGATGAAGTATGCATTGCTCGCGCGCAGATGTGCATGCACGGACTGTCAGAATTACAAACCGCGCTCCAGTGACCACTGCACATATCTACAACAACGTATAAGCACTGTGCAGCAGCGCGTTATAGGCACATAAACTGAAACAGCGTGCGTATGTTTAGGAACTATAACAGCGAAACCGTGAGCAGAAGATATTGCGATGGTCAGCATAACCTAGCTACCCTTTCGTCACTATAGTGAAACCATTTTTTTTCTGCGAGCACGTCTTTAATAAAAGGGACTGCGAAGAAGAATTGTCGCACAGTCTTTATTTGAAGCCATCTTTCAACTCCATGTGATAGCCCTCGAATCACGTTGAATACATTGCGTAAAAGTGCGAATAAAAAGTAGGGGGAACTGAAACTCTGCCTTAAGAGCAGGTTCTGCCTCCGTCTGGGTTCTACTGAACTTAGAAGGAGGCGGCTATGACAGCCAAGGCAACGGGCTGTTCATGGCACTTCTGTATCCTTTCTGTACCCGCTTCTCCTAGGTTTCTTTTTCTGTTTATTTTACAGAACTTGCTGTTAAAGTTGAGTCTCCCCGCGTAATAGTATTACGCAGACTTCCGCACAATAGTAGTCACCGTCATAACCATCAAACGTGCGTGATGACGTGACTGCTTCTTGCTGTAAGCCCGCACCTCGCGACTACCACTAACTTCGTCATCATCAGCAGGAGCAAAGAAGAACAAAAAGGACAAGAGTAAAGGATATATGACCAACATACCTGGAAATGACTGCATGACGCGGCATCCTACGCGCATGCGCAATAACAGCCGCAGCAGTTATTATTAGGCGGCCAGCAATTACGTGGCACATCAGTTCTGTTGCGGGAGGGTCACGGATGGAGCCGAGGCGGAGCGTCTTGTTCTGAACGCTGCGCGTATGCGGAAGGATAGTGCCTCGGAGTAAGAACTCTCGGAACGCTTCCCGCAAGCACGCTGCACTAAAGGTGCTCGAGTCAGTGCCAACGTATTTTTTACACCATAAAGCACTCGTTGCAACCCTCCCAAAACGGAAACGCACACTCTTGCGTGGCAGCAGTATTAAAAACAAATGCAGCAGATGTAACGATTGCAGAAGCATTAATTCGATTGAGGCGAAATTCAGAAGCCTGTGTACTGTGCGATGTCAGTGCACGTTAAAGAACCCCAGGTGGTCGAAATTTCCGGAGTCCTTCACTACGGCGTCTCTCGTAGCCTGAGTCGCTTTGTGACGTTAAACCCCATAAACCAAACCAAACCAGCATTAATTCGACTAGGTAGTACTGATCCACATTACGACGAGTATAATCACTATTTAATTTTACCGCGATAGCTGTTAGGCTTCCGTCCCTGGCTTGCGCGTCGCCGTCGCCGTCGGTGTAACTAGTGGGTGCGTTACCATGGCTACCATGGCAATCCGGGTATGGTTATCATCCCGCATGGCACCACGTAGGATGTGCTAAGGCCTTTATTAATGCTTTGCGTTTGTTTGTGTTTCCTCGTCTGACGTCACCTTATGTCACGGAAGACCTGGGTCGCATAAGCCCACGGGTGGCTATGTTTGGAACAGCCGCTTGTCAGAACTAAATGCCTACACAGCCAACGCTGAATCTCGCGTTACATAGTCGTAACAGTCCTGTGATTTTTTTTTCTTTTTCAAGGACATCTCTTGGTTTCATTGTGCGTACATGAGCAGCCACGTTATTTTACAGTGCATGCATTTAATTTCTTTTCCACAGTAAGATTACGCGGCCAACACTAAGGTGGGGAATAGCTCTGTGATCACACAAAACAGCTATTATAAAAGAAATGAGAACGAACAAAAGGGAGAGTGAGAACATCTCACTTGCAGGCCTTTTGAGAGGAGGGTGCGCAGCGTCAAGGCTTCAGATCAAGGGACGCTTGAGCCTGTGCCCCCGTGGAAGGGCTGATCTAAGAATAAGGCCATGCCATTCCATGAATTGGCAAGTACAAAGACTCCACTGCTACAAGTCACGCACTGTGTTTTGTGGCAGAGTCCGTATGGTTCCCTTTGTATTTGCGGCAACATTCTTCCTCTTCGTTTTATTGGGAGGAAAACGTGGTATATCGAAAGTAAGATAGAAAAAAAGAGAGGGAGAGGGATGGGGATCACTCAACTGCGTCCTAAAGGAAAAAAATATGAAGGCACTGAAGCGAAACTAACTGTTTTTAAAAGGAAGCATGAGCTCTAGAACAAAGGTTCGTTTCCATTTACAGCCTCGGCTATTGAACAAAAACTTTTTGTGCACACGGGCTGAGAAATGCGTGCAGTATCATGGAAGATACCTGCGGTTTCCGGCCGTTGGGACAGCGGTACACCCCTCACATTTTTGTAAAACGCTTTTTCCTTTTATAAATGTTTGGAAGCTGTAAAGGTGAGTACAATTACACCTATCAGCCTGCAAACATCTGTCATAAAAAGCAAAATATGATTTATTTTGCAATTTCCTTGTCAACAGCGCTTTCAGAACAAAGTCCAAAGCTAGCTTGCACGCCAAATTCGGCCCCACGTGAATGCCGAGACCCGGCCCTGGCCGATAAAACACGCCATAGAGGGTCACGCGCGGGTCGACTTTCTCCCTTGTATTACTTACTACTATTTACTACTAATCACTCGACGCTCCATGCCGAGTTCTGCTATGGTTCTGAACAGCTCAGTGGCGATTTTCGCACGTGTATCAATACTTTGTAGCGATGTCAGTGGTCGTTACCAAACCTAATAGATTAGTTAAGCCAGCCCAGCGAAAAAACATGTATTCATTACTCATTTTTCTCATATAATCACTTCCCTTTTTCAACGTTCCTTCCATTGACAACGACTCTTATAGTAGAACATATTTTTATCTTTTTAATTGTCTTTTTTTCGGGCATACATGGGTCTCTTTTTTAGCACTGTTATTTCCCCGCAGTATTAAGACCGTTATTGTTAGTAGCATGGGACGGGACATGCTTATTTAGCTTATTTTTAAGCTTCTTTGTTTGCTTCACAATCGTATTAGGGAGCCTACCTGCTGAGCTCTCTAGGAACTACTAGAGCCACCTATGAAGAAGAAAGATCAAGTCTTCGTAGAATTTGCATTAAAAGAAGGAGGCACTAAAAGCAATGCAGCTGTTCATTTGTTTGTGCGATGACCTGTCATGGCTCAAATTTTAGATTCATAAACTTGCTGTCGCGCTAGTTTTCGCCCCTTCCAAGCGCTCAGCACACTCGGAGTTTAGAATCCTAGAGCCCTGCATACAAGTTACGTTACAAGTTACAAGGCCTCTACGTGTAACTTGTATGCAGCCGGCACGTAGCGGCTCACGTAGCATCAGCGTTCTCTTTAAGTTCTTCGCAAGACATGCAACTCAAGCTTGACAAGAATCACACACTACCGGTCACACGCTGTGTGCAAAACGTCTGCGTGCGCTGTTCATTATATAGGAAGGAATGTAATATAGTTGCATATTGCCAGTACTCACCTATGGGAGCAGAAGCTTGGAAGCTAGTGAAAAGGGTTTAAGGATTTTTTTTTGCTAAAGGAAATGGCGCAGTAAGAGTCTCACTTCATGGCGGGCACCTCAGTCGCGCCGTGAGGTAAGGTAGGAAGGTTGGCGTGAAAGAATAAAGAGGGTTAAATAAGGAAGGGCGTCAGGCAAGGAGACACGATCGCGCCAATGCTATTCACTGCCTGTTTGCAGCAGGTATTCCGATGCCTGAACTGGGAACCGTTGGTGATAAGAGTTAATGGAGAATACCTAAATAATCTGCGATTCGCTGATGACAAGACAGTTTACCAATATCCCTCAAAAGAAAAGTATACAACAGCTGTATCTTACCAGTAGTCACCTATGGGGCAGAAACGTGGAGGCTAACGAAAAGAGTTCAGCTTAAGTTAAGAACAACGCAGCGAGCCATGAAAAGAAAAATGATAGGTGTAACGTTAAGAGTTCGGAAGCGGGCAGAGTGGGTGAGGGAACAAACACGGGTTAATGACATCGTAGTCGAAATCAAGAGAAAGAAATGGGCTTGGGCAGGGCATGTAATGCGAAGGCAGGATAACCGCTGGTCCTTAAGGGTGACGGAGTGGATTCCAAGAGAAGGCAAGCGTATAGCAGGGGGCGGCAGGAGGTTAGGTGGGCGGACGACATTAAGAAGTTCGCAGGCAAAGGGTGGATGCAGCTGGCAAGGGACAGTGTTAATTGGATAGACATGGGAGAGGCCTTTGCCCTGCAGTGGGTGTAGTAAGGCTGATGATGATGATGATGATACTGATGATGAAATAAGTGGTGTCAGCGCAACGAGGCTGTTGTAGAGATAATTATATGTATAACATTAAAGCGACAGGAAAAGGGCAGAGTCGGTCAAACAACAAAAGTGGGCTAATGACATCCTAGTCAAAATCAAGAAAAAAAATGGGCCTGGGTAGGGCATGTGATGCGAAGAAAACACAGCCCATGGTCTTCGATGGTAATTCAGTGGCTTCCCAGAAAAGGCAGATGTTGCGGGGGGCGGCAGAGGCAGGGGGTGGGATGAGCTCCCTTATAAAAATGGCCTATAGACAGTCTATAGACTTCCTATACGAATCTATTGCCTTCCTATAGATATTTATTTTTGTCTTCTTCATAGTCTATAGCCTGTCAATAGACATACGTCTACTAAAGGTATATGGCCATAAATCTACAGATTGTCTATTGACACTCTATAGACTTTATAGACAGAAGTCTACGGGCAGTCTATTGACTGTCTAAAGAAATTTTTGTGAGAGAGATTAGGGAAGTTTGCCGGGATAAGGTCGCACAGGACAGGGCTTATTAGTTGTAAGTGGGTAAGGCCTTTGCCCAGCAGTCTACATTAGTTGAGCTGATGATGGTGATTATGTCCCAAGCCGGAGGAAGAAGGCCAAAAGCATGCCCGCAGAAGCCTCCCCACCACTTTGCCATGCCACCCGCTAGGATACCAGAGTGGCGCTGCTGTTGGTCATCCTGGTGACCCTGCCTCTCGGCACACTGTGTCAGTGCACCAGGAAACAGTGCACGGATGGCTGTAACAAGGTGGGCCACGAGTTGGGCGCATGTTACAAGCGGGACATACCCTTCTTTCAGCGTGAAGGATGCTTTTGCTACCGCCGCTGCAGGGCAAGGCGCTATCTGTCCGAGATACGACATCCCGAAGGCGAAACTGGACGCAATTTACATCAACAAGGCTGAATGGTGGGCCAGTTGGTATGACATGTCGAAGAATAATTTTTACCAGCCGAAAAAAGACGCGGGACAAGAGGAAAGATTACACAGGACAAGGCTGGTCAAGGACACAGGACAAGGACAGCCTTGTCCTGTGTAGTCTTTCCTCTTGTCCCTAGTCTTTATTCGGGCTGGTAAAATTTATTCTTCGGCAATTTACATCGCCTGTTAAGAATTCGCCGCAATGCTCAGGGCATGAAGTGAGCCGGTCCTGTATGCAGGGTGTTTCACTTAGGACTTTACACATTTTAAAACTTTTTTGGGCATAGCGTTGCCAGCGGTGTAGCTCATCGGAATGCTAAGACGTGCTAACTAGCCGGCTTTTTAACTAATATTGCATATTCAGTTTTTTAACTATTACTGTTAGGCTCCCTAATTAGTGCGAGACTCTAGCCCAGCGTGAGTAATATGCATATCAGTTTTTAGAATTTCGGAAAAGCGGTTACCCTCGGCACTGTGACCCAACAAAGATTCGCTATTTCGGCGAGTTACGTGCGCTGTAGAGGCTGCTTTGCCTCCAACTTCTCGAAAGCGCATGTATTTTGGCAATATGTAGCCAGAATTTGCTGGGCCACAGCGCCGAGGGAAACCGCGTTTTCGAAATTCTAGTATTACTTACCGCGGTCTACAGGCCTCTCAATAATTAAAGAGCCTATGAGTAATAGTTAAAAAAGTTAGCTATTCAATATTAGTTAACCAGGCTGGTAGTTAGCACATCTTAGCTGCATCCTGATGCGCTACACCACTGACAATGTTATGCCAAAAAAGCGCCATTCTAATTCAAACAGCCTATTTTTTTTAATTTGTGTGAAGTCTTAAGTGAACCACCCTGTATGAAGCAAGGATCACAGCGATACCTCGACGATTATATATCGGTAGGGTTAGAGTAGCACATTCAATTACGATTAAATTGCTTGTGCCCGCACTGCTTGAATAAATGTGGTTGTAACTAAGAACGGCTGTTGGGTCTTTATTTGATGTCCCTCACTAATGTTCACAGAAACCCCATACCTGCGACTCTGCGGCAGCTTCCAAAGGAGCATGATACGAGTTTGCTTTTTAGAGCATGTAATTTGCTTCCTCGTTATTATTGACCCAACTATGACCACCACAGGACAGAAGTCTCTGCCACTGATCGCCAATAACGGTGCCCTGCGCGAGCCGCGGGTACATTAGCCCGGCAGATTTCTTAATCTCATTAGCCCACTTGCACCTTTGCTGCGCCCATCCCAATATTTACATTCTGTTCGAATCGACGGCGTTCATTTCCTTTTTTATTTTAGCTAGAACATTATTAACTCATATTTGCTCCCCAACCCACACTGCTCTGAATATGCTTCTAATATATGTTCTTTGTACTCCCACTTCCCAGTGCGCTTATCACTTTATCTTTTGAAAAACTGAGCATTTCAAAGCATCATTCGTCATCTCACCTATGTGTCGTTTTCAGTAAGAATTAAAAACAAACAAATGCGTTTAAATTACAACCATTTTTTATGTTGTTGGTGCGCATTATATTTCCCTGTTCACTCTCTTTGACTTTACAATGAACCGGAATAATCTACCGCCCTTTCGACGCACAGTGTCTTTATTTACGTCACCCTTTCATTATAAACTCTTCTATCTTCTTCATAGGAATGTCTCCCTTCTGTTTTTTGAGTTGGTTCATAACCTGCTCCTGGGACAACGGCCGCTCCAGACTTCTCACAAGGAACGGCATGTGCATATTGCTACGCTCCGTGCCGGCCCGGCCTCTAAAGTTGCTCTTTTTCTTGCCTCCACTCCCACTGTCCGGTTCCAGTGCCTGCCTAGAAAGAAGGCTGAGAGTGCCCATGTCCTTCTGTCCGGCGCCGTTTTCACTACTTTCTTTTTTGTCCGGCTTTTTTGAAGTGTGCGGACTTCCACCGGCCGTCCCTTTATCCTTATCGCTTTGGCCACCCGACGTTTGATCCTTCTGTCCTTGATCTTTTTCACCGCTCCCGCTACCGGAAGGCAACCCTTGATCAGGGGCGTTGGTAGAGTTGCCGGTGCCAGTTTCCTTTCCAGGGCCGCCTTCCTCTTTTCCAGAGCTGTCCTTGTCAGTTGCGGCGCTGTCTCTGTCCTTTCCAGAGCCCTTCTTCTTCTTTCCAGGTCTGTATTTGATCTTTGGACGTCCTTTCCCGCGGCCATCTTGACCTTCACCTTCGATCTCCTCGCCCAGCTCCAGGGACTTGGCGTCGTCCACGAGGAAGGTACACAGGCAGCCCTCCTCCTCGCAGCTCCATCGCATGGCTCCGAGTTCGGAGCAGGAGGCCGCGCAGTCGTCCAGGTCGCACGTCGAGTCTGGCCCCGCCTGAGACGTGTCCGGAGCGAGAAGAAGCGAGACGAAGGCGGCGAGGACAGCCAGGGAAACGAGGCAGTTCATGGCTGTGACCTCCGAGTGACGCGTTCTGCCTGTGCGCCGGCCGCGATGCAGTGGCTTGGCTTCTCTAAGCTTTCTGGCTCAGGCTTTGTCTTTGGTCAGGCTGCTCCGCATGGCTCTGCACGTAGAGAGAGAGAGAGAAAGGAAGAAAACGAGAGAGAGAGAGAGAGAAAAGAAAGGAAGAAAACGGGGGAGAGAGAAAAGAAAGAAAGGTGGAAGAAAAAGTATAAAGGAAGGAAGGGAGAGAGGAAGGAAGGAAGGAAGGAAGGAAGGAAGGGAGGAAGGAAGGAAGGGAGGGAGGGAGAACGAAAGAAAGGGAGTAAGAAGGAGAATGAAAGAAGGATAAGAAGAAAGAGGGAAAAGATGAAAGAAAGAGGGAAAGAGGGAAAGAAAAAGAAAGGATAAAAGGAGTAAGGTAGAGAGGAAGGGAGGGAGGTAGGGAGAATGGATGGATGGATGGATGGATGGATGGATGGATGGATGGATGGATGGGAAGGAAGGAAGGAAGGAAGCAAGGAAGGAAGGGAGAACGAAAGAAAGGGAGTAAGAAGGAGAATGAAAGAAGGATAAGAAGAAAGAGGGAAAAGAAGAAAGAAAGAGGGAAAGAGGGAAAGAAAAAGAAAGGATAAAAGGAGTAAGGTAGAGAGGAAGGGAGGGAGGTAGGGAGAATGGATGGATGGATGGATGGATGGATGGATGGATGGATGGATGGATGGATGGATGGATGGGAAGGAAGGAAGAAAGGAAGGAAGGAAGGAAGGAAGCAAGGAAGGAAGGAAGGAAGGAAGCAAGGAAGGAAGTAAGGAAGGACGAAATAAAGGAAGAAGGAGAATGAAAGAAGGACTCGAAGAAAGAAAGAAAAGAAGAAAGAAAAGAAGAAAGAAAAGGAGAGCAGGAAAAGAAGAAAAATAAACAAAGAGAGAAAGAGAGAGAAAAGAAAGAAGGGAGCAGGAAGGAAAAAAGCCTAATAAAGTGAAATCAATTTTAGGTCATTATGGCATTTTTAATTTATTTTATCAAAAGCCAGGGACGAGATTAACAATTTTCACCTTACGTGAGTGCAGTTTATGATGGGTCCCTGCCTTCCTTGTTGACTCTTATCGTTCGCTACTGATATTGCGCTGACCAGTACCCAGGCCTTTTACGTGAACTAAAGCGAGCAAAGTGGTCATACTGGCGAAAATTGACCGAAACACACAGAATTATTCTCGTTGCACTCGTGTTTTGTTTCTCGTGTTACGACACTTTTAAGGAGGACCACTACACTTAGTCGCTACGTGTAGCTTCATAATAACTGACCATCTTATTCTCGAACATTGAAACACTGTTCACAGATGCCTTTCGCGATAACGCTGCAGTCTGTCGCATTTTAGTATTCCAGCAAATAGCAAGCAGCCGCACAGACATACGACACTTTTCTTTATACAGGTTTTTTGTTCGTACACATAGATTTGACACCTGTTCACCGAAGAATTTTACATAATTTAGCTTTCTTGTTGCCAAACATTTCTCCCCAGTGAATCCCCCTCAGACAGTTTTTTTTTTTCCGGCTTGCTGAAGCAAGCGCAGGCTCCTTCTCAATGCCGTTTTGGCAACAAAGAACATTTTTCTTCACTTTGACATCGAAGATTTCGCAGGAATTACGGTTTCTCTGTAAATCATTCCACCATGCAGAAAAGTATCTTTATTTCTTTTTTATAACTTCATTTAAGCTAACGGGAACTCGTCCGTATTGACTTCAATGCTTTGCATCAGCGCAGTTCGCAAGACTGCGGGAATACTTTACCCTGATTCACAAGCATCAAGAAATAGAGACGCACATATTCGTGCCTTTTTTCCGCCTATTCTCTGAGGCAGCAGTAATATTGCATAAAATTTTGGCGAGTCACGCATCAGACTCTTTCCTTGCCAGAAATGAATACAGATGAGGCTAAATTTATTGTCAGGAGCCGTACATGCCAAGAACTGGAAACTACAACACTTCGAAAACCCCGCCGCGGCGGCTCAGTGGTTAGAGCGCTCGACTACTGATCCGGAGTTCCCGGGTTCGAACCCGACCGCGGCGGCTGCGTTTTTATGGAGGAAAAACGCTAAGGCGCCCGTGTACTGTGCGATGTCAGTGCACGTTAAAGATCCCCAGGTGGTCGAAATTATTCCGGAGCCCTCCACTACGGCACCTATTCTTCCTTTCTTCTTTCACTCCCTCCTTTATTCCTTCCCTTACGGCGCGGTTCAGGTGTCCAACGATATATGAGACAGATACTGCGCCATTTCCTTTCCCCAAAAACCAATTATTATTATTAACACTTCAAAAAGTTTTTATCCTTTAGTTATTCACGAAGCGTAACAGAATATTGCTGAAGTGCAGGAAAACACAAGAATCAAAAACAATTATTGACAGAACTCACAACTGGTTTGGAATATTTACGAGTTAGATTATGTGCTGCTCCTGGCATTTCAGTCAATGTTGCTGTTCTCATATTTTCTCGTACTGTGTCATTTTTACCTGCATGAAGCCGCCGCCGTGGCTCAGTAGTTATGGCGCTCGGCTGCTGATCCTAAAGACGCGGTTTCGATCCCGCGGCCGCGGAGCTCGGATTTTGATGGAGGCGAAATTCTAGAGGCCCGTGTACTCTGCGATGTCAGTGCACGTTAAAGAACCCCAGGCGTTCGAAAATTTCCGGAGCCCTTCGCTACGGCGTCCCTCATACTCTGAGTCGCTTTTGGAAGTTATACCCTACTAAACTAAACTATTTTTACGTGTATGCTTGAGGTTCAGAAGCGTAGAACGTTGGCCCAGCTGGTTACGCAATCTCAAACACCACGCACAAAAACAAAAGCAAAAAACTATTAAAGGAAAGGACGAACAAGATCGTACTAAAAATGGAAGGCGTAAGAGTTCTGCTTATTCTACTGATCCGGAGTTCCCGGGTTCGAATCCGACCGCGGTGGCCGCGTTTTTATGGAGGGAAAACGCTAAGGCGCCCGTGTGCTAGTCCGGAGCCCTCCACTACGGCACCTCTGACTTCCTTTCTTATTTCACTCCCTCCTTCATCCCTTCCCTTACGGCGCGGTTGAGGTATCCAACAATATATGAGAAAGATACTGCGCCATTTCCTTTCTCCAAAAACCAATTATTATTATTATTATTATTATTATTATTATTATTATTATTATTATTATTATTATTATTATTATTATTATTATTATTATTATTATAAACTTCTTCATGGTCACATTCTATGCCCACAGCTCCTAGCGCGTATCCTTTTGCGTGTACCGCGAAAGAGCATAAGGGAATTCAGACCATTCCAAGTTTCTGCGCTCCTGCACTCCCTCTCCCCTCTGGACAGAATGCAAAAGTTGTTTAATTCTCTTTGTCCTCACCTAGATATATTCGAAAATTCTCTCCCTTCCTTTATATTGGATGTCCGTGACGTTCCACTTTGAGCACTCTTTTTCTCATACATAACTTCCCCTTTCATGCATTTTGTCTTTACTACACTTGTGCGTTTGCACCGGTATTATATTGTTTTTTCTCTCCTTAATTGTTCATCACGTGTACTTGTTTTCATTAATATTATTTCTTTAATACTGTATACTCACGCCTGATTGTCTGTAACGTGTTCACTAATTGCGTTTCTTATTGTGTATGATTGTATTTCTAGCTTGTATTTCAGAGGTTTCATATTCGTTCATATTAGTATTGGCTTTATTCTTGTTTGTATTTTGCTATATGCTGTACTTGGCTGTTATCGGTCGTTCATTCTCTTTGTTTATTGTTTCATTAGTTATTTATATGTCTGTTGCCTGTTCTAGCTGTTTTCATTTACCGCTATTCTCGCTGTTTTCTTGTTTTCGCTTTTTTGCTTCATGCTTGCTGTCACGCCTAGTTTATATGTCTTTTTTTTTTCTATCGCCTTGACTGCTGCATTACCTCCCCTGAGTGTCTTCCTTTGTAGTGAAATAAATTTACATTTTGTGCGTGTGAATGGTGTACCAGCACCAAGACCTTTGGGTTGTTCCTGGGCACCGAAAAATAAAGATTGATTGATTATTATTATTATTATTATTATTATTATTATTATTATTATTATTATTATTATTATTATTATTATTATTATTATTATAATTATTATTATTATTATTATTATTATTATTATTATTAGAGTTCTGCTTTTAATGACGCACAGCTGCTCAGAGGTGCATGCTGAAAGACGATTACAATGACAGCAGCATGCAGCTGTCATCTCACAGCTACCCGGGGAGCAGGCCACGCAAGGAAATGTAAACACAAGTGAAAGTGCTCTCTACACATTTTTCTTTTTACAGAGAGCACAAAGGAAATAAAGTTAAAACAAGTGGTGTCCGTAAATTACCATTAAGTAATGAACCCACGACGCGTCTCTATAGGCGGCCACTCCAGGCTTAACATAGTTCGCGACTGAATGTAATGCCGTAGTCCTTGAATCTTGACCTCCGTGAATAGACGAGATTCCATTAAACGCATTGCCCCTTTGGGAGGCAGTCGTGGAGTGTCAGAGCTGGGAAAGCCGCCCACTGGCTTCTCAGGTCAATCTTCGATTCTGAAGTGGTCGATTAAAAACAGGTTAAAAACAGAGCCTCCGCATGGAGGCAAAGTTTCGACAAAAGTATTAATAGTAATAATAATTGGTTTTGGGGGGAAAGGAAATGGCGCAGTATCTGTCTTACATATCGGCGGACACCTGAACCGCGCCGTAAGGGAAGGGATAAAGGAGGGAGTGAAAGAAGAAAAGACGAAAGAGGTTCCGTACTGGAGGGCTCCGGAATAATTTCGACCACCTGGGGATCTTTAACGTGCACTGACATCGCACAGCACACGGGCGCCTTAGCGTATTTTGCCTCCATAAACGGTCGGGTTCGAACCCGGGAACTCCGGATCACACAAGTGTATTCCTGAAGTTCCTTAGAAAATTCGAGAAGCGGCTGAAACGAACCCAGTTTACTTGCAGAGACGCTGCCATTAAGACATAAAAGCGCAATTACTGTAAGATTTCATTATGACAATCACTTATTCCCTTGTGGTATCAAACCTAAGAAAAATTCGCTTGTGAGATCGGTGAGCTTTTTCCTGCATACGAAAAGCCACGAGTCCGACAAAGCTGACGGTGACATGAAAAGCAAATGTGTATGCGGCTACATATAAGTGGTCTTGTTTCCCATATATCTCCGGCCATGATCAACAGCTTCCTGGGGGATTAGGGGCAGAGGGCCATAGGCGATAACTCTAAGCCAACGACTTTCCAGAGAAAGCAACGCAGTGAAGAATGCCGTAAAGAACGGCGCTACGCTTCGTCACAGTTTATAGTCTTGGTTCAGTCATCAGGACGACTTGCAGTCTTCGATTAGGTTAGAACTGTCTTTAAGAAAACAGCTAATTATTGGTTGTACTCAGGACGCTTCTTTCGCCGAAAACTCGTCACAGCTTAGTTAAACGCTTTGGTGTGAGCCCTGATGAAGCTCGTCACTGAGTGTGACAGTGCTGGCAGGTCAAAGGACAACGTGCTCCAATTTTGTGAGTGGCATAATACAAGATGCACCGAAACACAGGGGCGAAATAGAAGCCTTAGCATAGGACTACTTCGAACGCATCGGGGAGCTGACTCAGCATCATCTCTTCAGTTTCCGTCTATATTTCCCGAATACAACATTCATTTTAGAAGAGGGCGGATACGGGATGGTTGGTACGTGTTGACGGGAATAATGTAACAGCGTTAAGAAGGGGAAAAAAGGGACCGAGGATTTGTGTCTCCCTTTATTCCGTCTCAGTTTCGTTACATAATTTCTGTTAACATTCGCTTACCATGGCTCTGTACGGAAGACTGCTGCAGGCACCTCAAGAAAGCAGATTATAATATTTTCGTTGATAAAGCTCCGCCCTCATTTCTAGCAGTCATACACGGCCAATTGTCGCAAGAAAGCGCCAGACCTAACGACGCTGCGAAAAAATACGCGGCGGCTTGTGCACCGAACTCACTGGTATTTTGCTTTAGACTGCAGTAAAGGTATGCTTCTTTGCATTACATGCACGCCCTGCGGGTATGTTGCCTGCATAGGCGAGTGAAAGTCCGCGTAGTCGTGACCAGCCTACGAAGCAGATGTAACTACACCAAGTGAATGCCGGAAAACAACTTTCTGAACCACCGTATCGCTGCCGGCCCTTGTGGCACAGTGACTTTCTTCGGAGGTCGCGAAAGGCTGTGAAAGTAAATCTAGTTTCTTTCTTCCAAAGCAGCGAGAGGTTGTAAAATCTACTCGGGCCTCTTCACAGGCTGCTTTCATTCATACAAGAGACGCCAGCTATAAATCAGGCTGCATCCCTAATGGCGCCAAAACGGATTCGGTCACATTCAAGACTTCTTTGCGGGGACGGCAACACAAGGACATCACGGACAATCCGCGACCTGATGCCTTGGTTATACATTAAAATAGCTTGTGTCGCGTGCTCTATCGGGATATTAATAGCATCTTCCAGCCCTATTAGCAGTGAGAGAGTCCAAGCGACTCTTTCAAGGCGCCACATCACAAAACAACCAACCGATAGCTTTACCTGGCGGGCGCAGGAGGTCGCTCGAAGCGTAGCACTCGCTTTCATAACCGCTCCCGTAAGAAGACCTCCGCTTTCGAGATTCATTTATATGTACTGCGCGCTGCTGTCGATCGGCATTGTGATCTAAATCTATTGTCACGGTTGTTGTTGTTTTTTTCGAAAGGGTTCGTCAAGACGAGAGAAAGAAATAAATGGGCGTGGCCCCAACGCACTCAGCTTACGGGAGCGCCGCGCATTTGAAGACTCGTCAAAACGTGTGGACGACGATCCACGGTGAACAAGATGTGGCCTGGTGAGCGTTCTGGGTCTCCGTTGAGGCGAACGTTAAGTATGCGTCCAAGCGCTTCCTACTCTTGCCTTGAAGATGCCAGCAGTGTGCTCCGGAGATGCCGTGGTTTCCGCACCTTTAGAACACAGAGACTCACGGGGGGCCCAGGACGAGACTACGGTGTCGTCGTGCCGTCGTATTCCGGGGTGCTCCGTAAAGTCAAGTCGTGCAGAGCACAGCACGTTCTCTCTCGCGGATTGGCGACGCGGCGAGGAGAGCGCGAGAACGAAAAAAAAAATCAGGTGAAAAATAAAAACGCAGAAACGAGAACGCGAACAATCAAACACAGGTGTGACAACTAACAATGGTAAACCTGGTTCACCCCCCGGGCTTGCTCGAGGTGCCCGTTTTTCTAAGGTGCGCTGTTGTGTGCTTTGTGCGCCTAACCAAGCCGCACAAACATGGTTTCCTTTCTCTTCCCGGCGTCGCGAGCGCCTTTTGTGACCGCTCGCTGCCGTCGAACCTAGCACACGGTAGCCGGGCTCGGGCAGGTGTGTATTTCACTGATTACAAACCTGCCTTCGACGAGTTGCCAGGGCTGCTTCTTTGGCTTTTTCATTAACTGGTTTCCCGTCAGTCAAAAAGGGAGGGGGGAAGGGGGAGGGTAACCTCGTAAATCATGTTCTCTCCTTTACCCTTTCCTCCTCTCCTGGGCTCTTGAATACGGAGCGCCAGTGTTCAAGCGATAGGTGGCGAGGAGGAAATGCGTGAGGGGAGAGAGTTACGCTCGCCGCATTCCTCTATCCGCCCTGACTTCCCTCAATAGACTTTTGCCTCCATAATAAGCTAGCGTTGCTATCTGTTAGGGGCATGCAGACGCAGTGTCCGACGATGGCTCATTTTATTTACCAGCAGACTGTCGTGTTATAAAGTTAGAAAATCAGGTTTGCCAGACGCGTAGCGCAACGCACCTTTCGGTGACATCAATAACAACGCGCGTTGTTCACATAAATACCCCCGTAGGTATATGACTGGACAGACACCCTCTGCAGTAGCTCAGTTGGTAGAGCACTGGACGGGAAATTCGGAGGTCGTGGGTTCGGATCCCACCGGCCGCATGTGGTTGTTTTTCTTGTGATTTCTAAAGACGATCTTTCAGCGATAAATCACTTACACTATTAATTTTCCGCTGATCAACACCACAAATTTTAAAAAGAACACTTCCCCATGGTCTTCGGTTTCGGTGACTGTTTGGCTTCTTTCAAACACCGTATGCTTTGGAGGCGCAGTGTTGTTATTGTTATTAGAGACTTTTGGAATAGGGTGACCCTATCGGTTAAGGGCATTGACGAATAGCGGGGTGCCAGATCGCAGGCGCATGACAACGCCACCCCTCCGGTTATTGTCCAGCGCATGCGCACTACCGCTCCGCTGTTCCCCTATACCCCTAACCGATAGAGTCACCCTATTCGAAAAATCCCTATTACGTCTTGCAACATTACATTGCGATATGCGTTGTACTGTAGGTGCGTTTACATGTTCATGATGTTTCGGTTGTCTCATGTACACATTATCAATTCTCATCTTCAGTATATCCCTCTTCCGGTGCGAATCCGGTACAGTCTAAGAGAATCTATAAATTTATGACCATAGACTTTTAGTAGATTTTTTTCTATAGACTGTCTCTATGCTGAATAGTCAAGAAATATCTATAGGAAGGCAATATAATCAATAAGAAGTCCATAGATAGTCTATAGACCATTTTTGTAAGGACAGGGCTTGGACAGCACACCCTGCCCCTATTAAGGAGTGCGCTGGAAGACCGTTCAGTGCCTTTTTACTCCCTTATGGGTAGGGGTTGGGGTTCCCCTACTTATAGGGTGATTCCCGCTTACTGTGTAGCTCACAAGAGCTCCGTTTTCAGCGGAAATAGTCGCTTTGTAATTACAGCGCTGTAATTTATCAATGCAGGTCGACTTCAAATTGTACCCGATACTTTTTTAGAACCGTTCAACCAACTAGATGCCAACTTGCTAGATGCACGCGCTTCGCGATGGGTGACTTAAGGGAGACGGAACCGTCGACAGCTGGCACCTGTCGAAGCTGTAATTTCTAAAGTTTCAAGGCTCCTTTCAAATGAGCTCGCTAATAAGGTCTAACTTAGTGTGTTTGCGGAGTGGGCCCGTCGAGAATTCACTCTCCGGTTCGATCCTGGCCGCGGCGGCCTCCTTACTGTGCCGTTCACTCATATTACGGTGCATGTTAAAGAACGCAACGTGATCTAAATCAATCTGCAGTTCTCCATAGTAGGGTGTGTGCCATATCTCACATTATTGATCTGACTCATAAGTTATCATTAATCACTAACCAGGGGCCGTATTCTGTAGCCCTCCTCCCTTTCTTTTTCTTTTGCCCCTTTATCAGTGGAGATTTCGACTCGAGACCGTGATAAGACGCGCTGCTCATATAGGCTTGAAAATTGGTTTTTGAGGAAAGACAATGGCACAGTATCTGTCTCACATTTTGGTGGAGACGTGAACCGTACCGCAAGGGAAGGTGTGAAGGAGGGAGTGAGATAAGAAAGTAAGAAAGAGGTGCTGTAGTGGAGGGCCCCGGAGTAATTTCGACCACCTGGGGATCTTTAACGTGCACTGACATCGCACGACACACGGGCGCCTTTTGCGTTTCACCTCCATCGAAACTCTGCTGCGGTGGCGGGATTTCGATGGAGTACTACACCAGGGTGGCCAAATCCTGCTCTGGTGAGAGTGTGCGTTGTCGGTTCTGGTCACCGAGATCAGGCCGCACCCCGGGCCTAGTTATGCAATTCCATCGACATGCGGAGAAAAGGGGTGAGGTGAAAGCGACTTTGCAGGCGATAGTGTCTGGGATACATTTTCCTTGACCTTGGCGCAAAGGGGATAAAAGGGACATTTAGAACAGGGTCACGTTATTCTAAGTGTTAGAGACTTTTAGAACAGGACGACACTATTGGTAAGGGGCATAGGTAAATATCGGGGCGCCAGTGAGCCGGCCAGGACAATAACGTCCCTCCAATTATTGTGCTTACGCATGTGCTCTGGAGCCCTACTATTCCCCTATGCCCCTAACTGATACAGACACCCTATCCCAAATGTCTCTAATATGGTGTCCCGTGTTGTGGGAATAAGACGCGTTAGTGGGGGTAATGATTGTGTTTCCGGAATGAATGTACAAGGGGTATTTTTCTGTTCACTACCAAATTTCCTTTTAGAAATGATAAACGTATGGCTGGCCATCTCCTAAAGCCTGTGCGTTAATCGATGATCAACGGCGTAGCGAACCACGGAACAAAAGAACGAACTGATGAGTGTTACAAAGCAGAACACTACTACACTAAACCCGCTCTACGAATTCACTTCAATGAATATGAAGCCATAAACGCAACACATTCCACACGCTATCTAAGCAATTTAAAACTTTCTCAGTGGCCAGTACACAGCTTCCGTAGCTCGGTAAGCCTGCAGCAATATAACCTTGAGTTATTTCCTGGTTCCCCTAAGGCAACTACTGTTCGTTTCAGGAAACTCACGTAAATGCTTTCTTTCGTCGACCGTGTACCGCTTTTGCTCGGTCTTCGGAATATTTTGTTCCCAAAGCTCGTTTTGAGAATACTGTGTCCCTTTACAAAGAAAGCTGAGCTGCTGGTGCGGCAGCGTAGTGCGTAAATTATCTCCACACAAGACATGACCGAGGACATACTTTTCTTCCACCCATTCGAGCTTGCATAAAGCATTCTACAGTCGACCCCATTTACCTAGAAAGTGAGAACGATTGGAACGAAAAGGCTAAATGCGGCGACACATGGAAGGGTCTTTTCATCCGGCACCGCGAGAAATGTACAGGCCTCGTAAGGCCGTTGCTGCTGTTCGCCTCTTTGTTTTTGTTGTTAGTGTTGTCGCTTTCAAACGATTTCTCCCGGAACCAAGCGTCTCGTAGTCATTGCTGTCCGCTGTGGTGTCGCAAGCACAGAGCGAAACAGACAGACGGGGCGACTCTGCTGATAAAAGCACGCGACTGATGATTCATTCGGGTGGAGCTTCGTAACACATTCGATAGAGGGCGTCACGACTTAAAGGCCTGCCTGGATAGGACGCTTCCGCCTTCCCAGCCGTCGCTCGCCGCTGCATTTTGTTTCTTAGTAATAGCGACAGGTGGCGCGACGACTTAATTGCGTCTCCCGATGGACACGGAAGCTCCCTTGGATGTCCTGGGGACGTATAGGACGTCCTGTGGACGTCCACTAAACGTCCAGTGGAGTTTCAGTGCTCATTGAGCTGCGACCACCCCCAAACCTTCTCACGAGCTTCCTTCGCGTGGAGATGGCGAGGGCTCGATTAGCACGCAGGGTTGTGCTTATTAATGGACTATTTCCATCTAAGGAAACTTAGTGGTTGACTAACAAGTTATTGCTTTTGTTGAACCAGCTACTGGCCGCAAGGACTATCGGTACAAATGTTTGGGGGCTGTTTGGAACAAAAGTTTCTCTTCTGAACATCAATATCTTCTGTAATACTAATTAGCATTGCTTGAAGCACTAATTAGTTCACTGCTACTTTTTAGTCTTCCTTTTCCCTACACTTCTCTAATACCAAACCCCAAGACGCACTTCGCGAAAATCGAAGCCTGCAGGAGAAGCTTATCGTCGATGTAGACCTCACAGCAAAGCCTGAGGTACACCTCCGCGTTGTGATGTAGCGGTTACCTGCTCAATGCGGCATGGCAGGCACTGACCACGCCGACGGTGCAGAGACGGACGCGAATGGTGACCGATCCGAGGTGACATCCATTCCCTTCTCTCGAAGCGATGAAGCGTGATTTGTGGCCGCGGTCGCAGCGCTCTCTGGGGTGTGATCTAGACCATGAATGCAGTCCCTTACATCGCATCAACTCCACTTGTTACTTCCGCATGCCAGGCAGGCTAGATAGGCGTGACGTTTTTTTATTATGCTAGCTACTTCCTCATTTCAACAGAAAAGAAGGGGCAGACGCCAACCAAAGGTTTTTGTCAAATCAGCCGTTTCGGCTTCCATACGGAAGCCTTGTTCACTAAATTTTATTGTAGAACCGCAACGCTTAAATAGGTTTCAATAATCGTCCCAGGCATCTTGCATAGGTTTGCGGGAGATTGCCGACGTTACGATTAAGTCTTTTATCGGTGGTCTGAATCACCCAGGACGCGAGATACTGGCGTGAAAGCCAGTTCTTTTCTTTGGCGATGATAGAAGTCATTTCCCAGCAGATATCATGACCTGCCGATACGGCGTGCTCCGCAAGTGCGTTTGAAGTGACTTTACTGTTCTTCACGTCCGACATGTGTTCTTTCAGACGCCTTCCTCCACGAAATCGAATTCTCCAGCAGTCCACAGTGCTCGACATGTGGTGTGGGCGAGGGCCTTGAACTCTTGGTCTCCTGCTACAATAATTTTTCAGCCTCCCGCAGAATACTGTAAACTGCTTTGGGTCCCCGACAGGTGCCTGGAGCTTGTACTTGGTACCTGGTGTGAAGCTGCTTCTGCGTTACGTTTAGTTAAAGTTTTGCCAATTTTTTAAGGACTTGGGTCTGATACGATCCCTCTGAACATCTTGTGTATGCATGTGAGTGTGCGAGAGATTTGCGTGCATCGGTTTTCTTAATATTTTTCCACCTTCATCTGGAGTATGCTGACAGGTAGACCACCAGGCAAATATCTACAGTGGTCATAAAAGCATGCCTCCTCCTTCTCCAACCCCACACAAGCGCCTGAATAGAGAGCAAGTTTATACTGTATAATACCATGGCAGCTGAGGAAAAAAAAGCTCCTTCCCCAAACCGCCTTTTTTTTCCCACCCGAACATACCATAGACTACGCCTCAGCCTAATAGTGATGTTCTATGCTTTAACCGAAAATTCCCCAATTAGACAAAAAGTTCCCTATTTCAGCCCCTTTTTACCTTGTAGCAGCTTGAAAAGTCCGTCAGTATGAAAAAAAATCTGAAAATGTCGGTTCTCAAAATTGCCTGAAACTGTAAAAAATACTCGTGATATTTCGCTCCCGAAATTTTCCGAAAAAGATTAAAAAGGTCATCGTCGATTTGAGCAGTTAGGCCAAATGCGAATTAGCTGCTCTAGCGGTTCAGGTTTTCCTTCCTGTTCTGGTGTTCAGAGCCAGTGTTCACGGAAGGCAATTGCTCGGATAGCGATAATGGGAATGGTTGGCCCCTTTACGGAGACTTAAGCGTCCCTACAGGTTTTCCCAAGCACCCTCATGTGAATCTGATCAAAAGCACCGGCCCGTCTATCTATCTCCTTGCTTTCTATAGTTGCTATGTTCTGAAAGCCGCTTTCACTGCACACATTCGCGCTTTCAAAAGAGCTGTTGGGCCTTTGCTGATAATACGAAGGGCCGCCTCCAACTTCTCGCTCTCATTTATACTTTATTAACCCAGCGCATAAAGCGCTTTATTCCAGCCGTCAGCGTCAGGCTTACCGGCCATGGAAATAATAAAGGGAGATTTTTTTCATGGCGTTCTCTTTTTTTTTCGGCATGTTGGCTGATATATACATATACAATGATCGCTCCGACACTTTTTTCTTAGAATTAGGTGAAATGCAGTGAAGGCTAGTTTTCTTTTCATCGCTCCGTTGTTTTCTTTACATTTAGCTTTCGCGTTATTTCAGCCATACAAACGTGCAGTTGTGACAACGAGGATGATTTGAAATGTAAAAATTACGACCTCCCGACTGAAAGAGCCTAAATGGTTTACAGGGAAGCGCAGTTGGCGCTCACATTTGTTCTCAACGTAGTCAAAGACTGTTCGCAGACGTGTCAGAGCCAGAGACTTATTCCGAATTTAACGGCCTCTCCGGCGCCCCTTATACGACTCACTGTCGATTCGAGGAAAAAAGAAATATTCCACGTAAGTTGACCCGCTAGGTGGGCGAGCTTTGTTTTATGTATGGTGGAGCGATCTCGTGGTTAGAAAGTAGTTGGTTCGACGTTATTTTTGACATCTTTTCCCTCAACACGGACGCTACAGATGAGACACGACCAGTTTGCCACGGGCACAGCCAACTAGGGCCATCTGTCGGCCGCGAGTAGCGAGAAACGCGTGACTCAACTGGGATATATATTGAACTTGTAATTTTTAGAGAACTAGAGAGTCCCGAGAGATTCTGCCTGAATGGTGTGTTTATCATGGCCGACTCTTCTTTTTCTCTGGAAAATATAACATAAAATGCTTCCTACGCTACCATGAGTTATTTCCGACGGCCATAGAAACTGATTGCTAAACATTTAATTCGTCAGAAAAGGCAAAATTGAAGACGATCCGTGCTAGATGGCTATCAGTCTACTGCTAACAGCGACCTGAGTGGCCCATTCAATGG
The DNA here is from genome assembly GCA_030143305.2 of Amblyomma americanum. Classification (NCBI taxonomy): domain Eukaryota; kingdom Metazoa; phylum Arthropoda; class Arachnida; order Ixodida; family Ixodidae; genus Amblyomma; species Amblyomma americanum. Next base: position 192,473 of record JARKHS020004887.1, read on the forward strand.
CCCGGGTTTGAACGGCCAGGTTTGAGCTGACCAACACGACCTCCCTTTTCTCGAGAGTAGGAACTTGTATTAGAGATTCCAGTGGCGGCTCCTCTTTGCAGTTCACAACATGTAATCGCAAGTGGCTATTTCGCCACATAGTGTACATTCCGTGTCGTAATCACCGAGATTTCTAATTTTGATAGTAAGTAAGGAGTAATTAAGGATCGCGTCTGGAGTCGCCTCCAGGTGGTCTCCAGCTCCTTGTGTATGGTTTTGTCTGGAGGGGAGAAGATCCACCTTTCTAGTTTGAAATGACTAGTAATGTCGTTATATGATGCTAGGCCGTCATTTGAGAAACTCTCAGTAATTACCGCGTCCCCTGCTAGGCTGACGAATACTCGAGCTTTGATGTGTGCCGCTTCGTTACCAGGGTTCCCCGAGTGAGCCGGGAACCATATCAAATCAATTGTTGTGGCTAAATTTTTTGCTTTGACCCAATATGTTCATTGCTGCCTGAGAAATTCTACCCCTCGCATAATTGCGTATGGCTAATTTAGAGTCGCTTAGTATAGAAAAGCAATGGTAGGTACCGAACATTCGAAATTCCCGCGGTGATTTTGAGTGTTCAGCGCCACGTGGCGTGTGCTGGCAGCCTTGCAAACTAGAAACATAGGTGCAAATATAAGTGCTCACCGTGTGCCTTCTTGAATATTTTCCACATCTGTGTCGCAATAAACGATCTTCTCAGATATGATCGTGTTTATGTCATCCTTCACGCAAGTTTATTTTTTCTCTTTCGCGCAGGACAAGAAATATGCGTAATACTTATTTACTCAGTATGGTCAACATTTTGATTAGCAGCTTTATGGCACTATAGTCGGATACAACTCAAGAATGAAGTGGCTTTGCCCCGGCAAAGTACCATCTTTCAGCCAATGGCGTCGGCCGATTTCCATGAGCCCGCTAGCGTGACAATGCAGGGAGTGGCAGATAAAAGGGGATAGTCCCTTCCCTGCATTGTCATGCTAAGAGGTTCGTGAGAATCGGCCGACGCCATAGGCTGGAAGGCGGTTCTTTGCCGGGGCAAAGCCGCTTCGTTCTTGAGTTGTATCCGACTATAGTTGGGATTACACAGTTTCAGAGTGTGTCATTGTTCTATGGTCGCCCAGCTCATTCTGAACACTGAAACTGCCGCCTGTTTCGAGATATGCTTATCAAAATAAAACATGCAGCTATAACACTGGCTTTCTATGTAACGTCGTAACCTATTCAAGGTGTCCTTCTGTACTAATATGCTCCACTCCTGAGGATGCGTTGCTTTTATTTATCAGGCTACACAATTTTTTCGACTCAATGCAGCCAAAGAGTCATAAATATTTATTCGTACAAATTTTTTTCGGTGACTAAAGGTTCGGAAGTTTTTTTTTTCTCTGTAACTAGCAATGCACTGTTAACGCACCAACAAAAAGCTATACAACTAACTCGGCGACAAAAGTTTCACGACGTTCTTAAAATATTCGTAATGAAAGCAATATCCGCTCTGCGGCCGTTTTTATTTTTTGCGATTCTTTGTCCGATTCAGCTTTTGCTGGCTGCCTTTTGTCGGCCTTGCCTTCCTTTAAAGAGCATATTAATAATAACGCGGGTGGGCCTTCAAAGCTCTTTGATCACACCGGTTGCGAAACTCTCCATAATCCTCCTGATAGGATCAGAATCCGGAGGACAGCAGACTGTCACGCCACCTGCGGCATACAAACGAACTACTCAGCGCTGCTCAAGACACTAACAGGGCACAGACGTAATGCAGAATGTTGCCGATAGCTAACAGCCCAGCTCATTGGCGGCGCCAAGGCAGCGCTCGTGTCTGTTCTTGCTTTTCGTCTTCGTCTTGTTTTGCCTAGATGTACGCATTGTTTCCTCGGCCAGGGTGTCCGATATGTAAACACGAGGCCATTGAAGCCGACATTCATCACTTACTGTGGGACTGCCCAGCTCTCAAGCCTACAAGGGTCCGGCACTTGAAGGTAGCGGGTCTTTCACCAAGCAACCCTGCTTCTTACATTGCCCGGACGCAGGGACCGTACCATCGTTCTCTACTGGACTTCCTCCAATCAGCTAGCCTTTTTTCCATTCACTTTTAGCACTATACTACATCTTTCATCACATTTTCACCCGTCATTGATGCCCTGAGGCAATAAATTTCGCTTTTAAAAATAACATTGCAGATCTAGTACACATGGTCTGGACCTGCCCCTTCTATAACGACCCGAATAGAAATGTACAATCCTGGGAGACCTCACTGCTCAACCAGGAAGCAGAGGAACAACGCAAAGTCATCGGTCTCGCCCTGACCGCCGCCGGGTCCCAAAGGATTCCGGCCGACGGTTAGGGGAATGAATGGGGATTTAGGCTATAGCCTTCCCTCCCGTCATTTTTGACGGGTGCAAATTCAAGCTATTTCTCTCTCGCGCGCGCGCTGAATTTTCCAAACATGCATCCACTGCAACTTGTCCAATTCAGCATCCACGTGCAACCTTCCTGTTAACCTGATGTGAAGTGTCCACTGGAGCTAGCCAATTTTTGAAGCGGTTTTTTTCGACGGTACGATAAGGAACTCTGGTCGGCCTTTAACCATGACGTCACTGGCGAAAGTTACACATTATATAGGGGCGCAGAACAATGAATCGAAAAATAATTTCTAAAATATGCGGCCGGAGTGTCTATGGCTTTTCTTTAGCTTTTTTTTTAATTGCACGTCTACGCTGAAGCGTAGGCGAAAATTCGGAAATTTCTCAGCACTGCGGGAAATCCTTCGAAGCTTATTCTCCTCCGATAAGTGCAAGTTTAGACACGGGACTTTGTAAAAATAAGATAATACGTATTACAAACTTTCCACTGAAAGTAACTGTCCAGCAACTGCTTTTTGACTTTGCCCGCTCAACTTTTTTGCAGGCAATGTGCGGTTGCAAGCAGTGGAAACGGCAAAGACAAGACACAAGATAAACTACAGAGTCGAGAAATAAGACAAAACTGCCTGCAGCTGAAGAGAGGCGAGTCATCATAATGCAAAGTACGGCTGGACGGAGATGTCCGCAGTCCATGGTCGTCCCTATTCTTCCAACGGCGGTGACCTTCTTTTTACTGGCGTTTAACGTTGTGGCGGGCTGCACTACACAGGAGTGCCAAGACGAATGCTTCCCGCGAGGCGCCAAGGAGGCCTGGTGCAACGGACGGTACTGCATCTGCGACATCGACTTCCGTCCCGCAAAACACGAGGATCCGTTTCCCAGGGAAGAGAGGATGGCTCAGCCCAGTGTGTAGCTCCGATCTTGTAACGCAATAAAATTCTGGCCAGTCTGTGAACGGTATTCTTTATGCTGGAGGACTGAATTTTTGCAGTATTTGTTGGACTGTTCTTCGGGACTTACCAGTTTGCTCCTCGTAGGTCCATTCAAATAGGCAATCGAAGATGAGTGAGGTATGGTATGTGGGATTCAACGTCCTGAGCCTGCGTGCGGTTATGAGGGACGCTGTATAGGATTAGTTTCCATCGCCCGGGGTCGTTCAGTGTCTGCGATTCCGGGACCTTGGGCTCTGACAGTAGCCGAACGAACGCCATCTACTCAGACGCTTTGGTGTTTAAGAAAGGCCATAGTTAGCGGTTAATAAATTTTTAGACTCTGGCTGCTGAAATACTCTCTCGATTTTTTTTTTGTTAAAATGATTTAGTGCGAGCAATGCGTACGAAATCATTAAAAAGAAGTACGAACGCTTCAGACAGTCTCCAGGTCTTTGAGCGTGTCTAGCTGTCAGCACCAAAGGACATGTTCATTTAAGAGGAATTCCTCTTGGAGTAGTGGGTTAAAGTTCATTTCGATTGAAAGGCACTGATAGGACGAAACACTGACAAACACGACGGGACAAAGCAGTCGCTTTGAGGAATGCTAATTGCGCCCTTGTTTGCAGCAATCGCTTGAACTTTAAATTTACGAAAATAAAAACAGCACCAGACATGAGCAAACAGGCTCCTTGGTGCAGCCGATAATGATGTAATATCAAACGAAAATAACGCTATATGGAATTACGTCATATCAAACGAAAATAGCGCTATATTGCTGCTAGGAGGTTGGGTGTAGCATTAAAAATCCACGCATAAAGGGAAGAAACGTCCACACAAATGTTCGAAAGCAGCGCTCCACACAAATCTTCGAAAGCGGCGCGCAGCGCTGCTTTCGAAGATTTGTGTGGGCGTTCCTCCATTTTATGCATGAATCTTTAATGCTACATTCACCTTCCCACTGTGTCCCAGATAAGAAAGAGAAAGTTGGTTTTATTCACAGAAGAAGGAAGAGAGGTCGGCATGTGCTCTACATATTGCTTTGGGTTGCTTTCCGAAATTCAAACACATTCAGTTTTAGGCAGAAGCTGGTGCTGATTCGTTGTGGAAGATGTTAACATGTTTACAAGACAATAAACTCGGAGCTTCACGGCTTTATAAGAGGTCTTAACGTTTAATATTTTTTTCTTCTCCAGCAAAACCACTTCGCATGCTAAGCAGATGAAACAAAAATATGGAAAAGTGCATCAGACAGCACAAGTGAGGTTCATGCTGGCGCCTCAAGTCTTCAAACCCCACCACAGACGAGAATGGGGCAGCAGCTTGGGAATGCTTCCAGAGACGCCTCGAGTTCGCAGTGCTGCGGTACTTGGAAATCTCCGCATCTGGCAACAAAGTAAAACATTAATGTGAGCTGTTACAGCGAGGCATTTTTTTCTTAAACGTCCATAGCTTCAAAAAGTGGACATCGTGCTCATGAATTAAAATTATCACCAAGAGACACAGAACGAATAATAATAATAATTGGTTTTTTGGGGAAAGGAAATGGCGCAGTATCTGTCTCATATATCGTTGGACACCTGAACCGCGCCGTAAGGGAAGGGATAAAGGAGGGAGTGAAAGAAGAAAGGAAGAAGAGGTGCCGTAGTGGAGGGCTCCGGAAAATTTCGACCACCTGGGGATCTTTAACGTGCACTGACATCGCACAGCACACGGGCGCCTTAGCGTTTTTCCTCCATAAAGACGCAGCCGCCGCGGTCGGGTTCGAACCCAGGAACTCCGGATCAGTAGTCGAGCGCCCTAGCCACTGAGCCACCGCGGCGGGGCCCCAGAACGAATGAATTAATAATAATAATTGGTTTTTTGGGGAAAGGAAATGGCGCAGTATCTGTCTCATATATCGTTGGACACCTGAACCGCGCCGTAAGGGAAGGGATAAAGGAGGGAGCGAAAGAAGAAAGGAAGAGAGAGGTGCCGTAGTGCAAAACTGGTGTTTTCTGCTGAAAAGAAAGGATGCATCCTAATATAAACAAGAAGTTGCTGTCTTTCGCTGAACAGAAAAAAAAGGATCAAAGAGAACTTCTGCGTACTGTGGCGAGTTGAAGTGATAATCTTAAATATTTACTCAAATAACTCATCAAACTGAGGTCATTTTAAAGAAAAAACGGAACAATTGCGCACAAAACCAAATTTGTGTTCAAAGTCAACACAGAAACGAGGTAAATGTGCAGGAAAGATGTCACCAAATGAAAAAAAAATAAATTCCGGCAAGGTTGAGATCCTGTCAACGCACTCAGGGGCTAGTTCATGTCCAATGGGCACTTAGACTCCCTTGGACGTCACACGGATATTCTAAACGTCCACAGGACATCCGAGGCAGTTTCAGTGTCCATTGCCATTGTAGTCTGCTTTACAAGGTTATGTGGGCACTCAAGTCTCCTGTCCTTAGTTTAATGGCTGCATGCTACTTTATAAATTAAAAGTACTATAAGCACTATAAGTAGGTTTGGTTTATGGTTTGGTTTATGGGGGTTTATCGTCCCAAAGCGACTCAGGCTATGTGAGATGCCGTAGTGAAGGGCTCCAGAAATTTCGACCACCTGGGGTTCTTTAACGTGCACTGGCATCGAACAGTACACGGGCCTCTAGAATTTTGCCTCCAACGAAATTCGACCGCCGCGGCCGGGATCGAACCCGCGTCTTTCGGGCCATCAGCCGAGTGCCATAATCACTCAGCCACCGCGGCGGCTGTACTATAAGTAGGGCTATATACGTGCTTAGTGTGTTATTAAATGTGTAGCTTCATAACTTAAAAAAATTTTTGCTCTCCTAAGAAGCACCTGGGTTATCAGGAGTTTCATGTCGCGTATGAGGCATTCGTCTACATGACAATGCGGCTGGCGCGGCTATTTGCCGCATGCAGCTTGTCATATCCGCTGACGCATCGCACACGCATTTGTCATACTACAAATGAATCTTCTCACTTCCAGCTTCATACGAACGCTAACACGTTTGAAAAACTTCAAAAACAACTTCGTCGTTGATACTGACGATAGTGCCGACCACATAATGCTAACAATAAGGCTTTTCAAAAGCAGTGGGTTTTCACTGAGCATAACTAACATCATCCCATTGTATGATATCATGCAGACAAATTTATAGAGGCGTAAAAAGTCATCATTTTCTTCTTTTAATTTTTAGTTGGTTGCTTTTTCTTCACAGCCAGTCATCTGGAAATGTAATTGGCTCCGTTGTTTTTCTGATCAGTTGAACAACAGAGAACAATCTTTTACACTCGAACCGCGTCTTGTCACATCAATTCCGTTCTCCACAATTGGTTGCTTCGAAACAAAGGGACAGTGAACACCTGGCTGCGCACGCCACACCTGACACCCGTGTCTCCGGGTCCGTATGAACTTGTCCGAGCGTAGACTTAAGTTTTTACATTCGAATGGGCAAGTAAAAACAAAAGTTCTTCCTTTCCGCGTTCGTCTACTTGCAATTAACGCTATAGACAATGTTACAGAGACTGACAAAATTAAAAGTGCGAGCTTTTTGTACCACTCGTCATTCAAAGCCCGTCAGACTGCAGCCGTGTCTTTTATAAACATGTCAAGTTCTCAAATGTTTGGAAAAGAGAAAGGTGAGGCGCGCATGCATGGCGAGCAGCCCAACTGGATATGTTTTCTGAGAGTGCTCTATAATCGATTTCACCTCCTCGGTACCCTACCTACTTTTTAGGCGAAGCTTACTGAATGCTTCTTCTTTTGTCGCGAAATGTGAGGATTTCGAACACTTTATTTTATATCAGCGTTTCCGATTCCTTTCATCAGTGCATCCTTCGAACTGCGACATCGAACGCAAGTTCGCATCCCTCACGATCAAGATGCTTTTTTTTTAGTGCCTGACAGTTTTAACTTCCAATAATGGTTCTGTATGAGGGAGAGAAAAGCCTTAAAGGGACACTGAGGAGAAATTGAAGTTGGCTTGTATCGATAGAATAACAGCTCCTGATCACAAAAACGCCACTCTTACTGAAAACAAAGCTCTTGTAATGTAGAAAATAGCAAGAACCAAAATACAGGTGTCGCCGCCACAGGCCAATCTCGCAAGTACAAGCGTGATGACTTCCTAGGACAAGAGGCGCCACCTTGGAGGAATTTTCATTACTTCATGAAAGCCACGAATCTCTGAGGCTGGCAAAGGAAGGTTGCGCACCGCACAGCTAGCCGTCAGAAATCACGGAGTCTGCGTTTATGTCACGTATCACGTCACTCCGTTCTGAGACGTCATAAGAGTTGCCGTGGCGTCATTAGAATTCCCCGAGTTTGAATCAGAGCGGCGGGAAAAACTTTTTCATCTTCGAATCCAAATTTCTTTGAAATAAATGCATCTTTCACGCCCGGACAAGCGGCAACAAAGCCATGAAATGCCGAACTATCAGATTTTGCTAACAAAAAAAAATGATAGAGTTCTCCTCAGTGTCTCTTTATGAACTGCGGTTGAAGGGAGGCGTCCAGATGGTGAAGCCCGTAGTCAACTGCCCAATGTGCCGCAGCTATACTGCTGGCCCGGCCGATCATGGGACGCTGGCAGTCCAGGGCCGTGCTAGACAGGGCGGCTTCCCACGGGCAAGGGTAGAGGGTCGAGGTTTATGGGAAGTTTACCGTCCAAAGGCGACTCAGGCTATGAGGGACGCCATAGTGGAGGGCTCCGGATAATTTTGACCACTTGGGGTTCTTTAACGGGCACTGACATCGCACAGTCCATGGGTCTCTAGCATTTCGCCTCTATCGAAATGCTACCGCTGCTCCGCAGGGATAGGGGAGCGGGTAAGAGGGTTAAGGGGGGGAGGGGGGTGTACTTAGTGAGAACTGGGGCACTCCCATATAGAATATTCAGCGGCGTGACAGTAAACCAGCCGCAAAATCTGTTAAATAACCTCACTGTTCTCGTGTCTATTGCAGTTGTTATAATTTGGTCGCACAAGAGAACTTGTCTCTCGAAATTGCGTCTGTCCCCGCTGGATCTTCAAGGCTCCCAAACTATTTAGCTGTTTGTCTTTGAGAAGGTGTACATAACCTTCGCTTTTGGATTTATCGCAACAAAATTCCAATTTAACCTACGTCGTAACTGCTCTTTTCTGAACAACATTCATAAGCGAAGCACACTTCACCTTAAAACTCTATAGACCAGGTTTCCTCGAAGACATGCTAGCCGTCGCGGTTAGCTCATTTGGTAGAGAACCGCTCCGGTAAAAAAGGATGATCCAGGGTTCGAGCCCCGGACCAGAAATTTTTCTACCGAGTTTCTATGGAAGGTCTATAGCTTTCCTTTGTAACCGTATGGCTGCGCTCGGGTGGATGCCAATGAGTAATCACTCCCTTATTACAAATCTACTCCATTTTGGGGGATTCCCCTAAAACATTTGTCGAACACTGTTCCCGCTTCGAGTTACAGATCAATTCGCTCTCTCCCTACCATATAAGCTAGACGTCCCGGTTAGCTCAGTTGGTAGAGCGACTACTCCGGTGAAGTTGTGGTCCTGGGTGCGAACCCGGACCAAGACGAATCTTTATTTAACGACAAAGCTTCTGTGGAAGCTGTACAGCTTTCCTTTGTAGGCGTATAGCTGCGCTTGGGTGGATTCAAATCAGTAATTACTCCCTAAATAATAATAATAATAATAATAATAATAATAATAATAATAATAATAATAATAATAATAATAATAATAATAATAATAATATTAATAATAATAGTAATAATAATAACAATAATAATAATAATAATAAAGATTTGTAATATGAACGCGTCCGTACCAAACCATGCGATAGCTGTTATGAAGACCTGGAAAACTGTCTCACAGTAGGTATACAGAAACACGAACACAAGGTATATCCCGATCAGTGTAAAAACACCAAGAAATTCTTTCTGAGCTGTACGCAGGCTGGTTCCTATCGCTTGCGATTTCTTCTTGCTTGCATTGCGGGAGCTTTAGTTTTAGCAGTAAGAAAGCGTACGGTCGGAAACAATGTTCGACAGGATTGAATTTTTGAACTGTCTCCAGGGGGCAGGCACAATGGCCCCATTTACAATGCGCTTCGTTTGGAGAGCTGGGACAAAAAAGAAACGCTCGCTGATTATCTCGCTTTCTTCGTTTGTGCTCGCATACGCTCTGCGACCAGCAACAGCGCAAAGCGAGATTCCTTTAATCCGGGTCTCTTGTCCCGTTGTCGCGATATATTCGCCAGCTCCACCAGGACAGCTGTGTACCTCTGAATGGTGATAGTGAAGTTCTCAGCGTCGCACGTCCAGGCCTCGCAGGGTTCTTTCATTAGGTTCAGCGTGGTCGGCTCCAGCATCAGACCACCCCACGAACACCGACCTGAAAACGAAATTGAAAGCAAATTGAAAGCCTCAGATGAGCCCCGCCACGGTGGCTCAGTGGTTAGGGCGCTCGGCTACTGATCCGGAGTTGCCGGGTTCGAACCCGACCGCGGCGGCTGCGTCTTTAAGGAGGCAAAACGCTAAGGCGCCCGTGTGCTGTGCGATGTCAGCGCACGTTAAAGATCCCCAGGTGGTCGAAATTACTCCGGCGCCCTCCACTACGGCACCTCTTTCTTCATTTCTTCTTTCACTCCCTCCTTTATCCCTTCCCTTACGGCAGCGGTTCAGGTGTCCGACGATATATGAGACAGATACTGCGCCATTTCCTTTCCCCAAAAACCAATTATTATTAAAAGCCTCAGATGAAGACGTGTTCTGGTGCAGAACTAAAAAATCAGTGTTTTCGTTAATGAAGAAAGGTATTCTGCGTTAATGTACTCTCCAGTATCCTTGCAGAAGTGTATTCCGAGCTCAAACGTATAAAAAACTAGGATCACTCATGTCTTTGCAAGTGCACACATGTATGGTACCGAAACGAGGACGCAGGTTATTCGTGTTTTCAAAATGGGTGAGCTTGGACGAACAGGAAACTGAAAAGAAAAAAAATCCTCCCAGTACAATCACCACTTGCAACGCGAGATTCAGCGACAGCTGTTTTCCATGGGCAGAAACGTGGTAGCTAACGAAAAGGGTTCAGCTTTATTTAAGGTCAATGCAGCAAGCTACGGAAAGAAAAATGATAGGTTTAACGTTAAGAGACCGGAAGAGGGCAGAGTGGGTGAGGGAATAAACGCGGGTTAACGACATCCTAGTCGAAATCAAGAGGAAGAAATGTGCTTGGGCAGCGCATGTAATGCGAAGGCAAGATAACTGCTGGTCCTTAAGTAATAGAGTGGATTCCAAGAGACGGCATGGCGTAGCAGGGGGCGGACGAGATTAAGAAGTTTGCGGGGGTACGGTGGCCGCAGCTGGCAAAGGACAGGGTTAATTGGAGAGACATGGGAGAGGCCTTTGTCCTGCAGTGGGCGTAGTCAGGCTGATGATGATGATGATGATGCTGATGATGATGATGATGGTTGTTCATCTACTTGGCTGGTGGGATGCGCGCGACGCAACTGTGGTGTAGCTCTTGACGCCACTTCATACCGGTTAGGCAGTGGCACGTTGATGTGCGAGTAAAGGGAGCTTCTTAGCAGTCGGGAGTCTCTCGCAGCAAAGGGTATCTCTCAAGAGGGGGGCTCTCTTCTGGTACCAAACCAGCAGCTCGTTAAATACTCTTCGTATTCCCCAGATCCCTAGCTGGGGAATACAGTTTGAAGAATGATGTCCAATCAAACGATGACACTGATGGCACCGCCCACGGCAGGGCGATCCTTATGTTCTCTCGAAGTTCGGTCGACGGAAAGGGAACAGGACCCGGTCACGTTGTCGTCCACGCGGCCTCCAGGTGGGCGCGCACGGGGGTCCGGACTGCGCCCATGTGGAACAGGAAGGCGCCTGCGTGACACCGGAATGCGGGCTGTCTCCCCGCAGGAGTTGAAAGATCTTGTACTGATGACCGGAACACGGAACCTCTGTCGAAGGCGCAGCTCTCGGGCAATTGTTCAACCCCAGCGTGACTGAAGAGGGCAACACTGATCTTGTACTTCGTCGTCTGATGACCGGAACGAACACGTGGGGACGCTATTATCGTCGCTGCACCCGATGTTCCTGCAGCCACGTTTCTTCCAGAGGACTCATTCACCTTCGCGGTGGTTTTCAGGGAATCCTCCCCATGTCCATATTCGCCGAACTTAACAACAGGAAGGGAGCGCGAGCACAAGCCGTAGCATTCGGCGTTTCTTCGGTGTATCCGGCGAACTTTTTCTTTCAGAGTTGCACAACTGCGCCCTGTAAGGGGGTGGACTCCGGCTTGATTCCGACCCCGTCAGGCATCTAAGGCTGCGCCACAACTTCAGAGCATCGAACGTTTCGCCCTTAGCCTCGGTAGAAACTGCGGCCGCCTTGACCCGGTACCGACCCCGTTACCTCATGATCGGCTCCACGACACTATACCTAACAAAAATTTCTTTAGACAGTCTATAGACTGTCCATTGAATTCTGTCTATAAAGTCTATAGACTCTCTATAGACAGACCCTAGAGAACAGTCTACAGGCAATACAAATCCTATAGACAGTCTATAGACAATCTATAGATTTATGGCCATATACTTTTAGTAGACTTGCATTGTCACGCCGCTCCCTGCATTGCCATGCAAGTCGTTACATGAGAATTGGCCGACGCCATTGGCTGGAAGCGGGTCCTTTGTCGGGGAAAAGCCACTGCGTACTTGAGTTGTATCCGACTATAGTAGTCGCATCGAAAGTCGATCGCCCTTACAAAAATTTTTTAGTCAGTCTGTAGACTGTCCACAGACTTCTATCTATGAAGTCTATAGACATTGTATAGACAAAGCCTAGAGAACAGTCTATAGACAATCTACAGATTTATGGCCATACACTTCTAGTAGACTTGTCTGTAGACAGTCTCTAGACTGTATAGACAAAAAGAAATATCTATAGGAAGGCAGTAGAGCTATAGACTATAGACTATATTCACTATATTAGAGTCTATAGACTGTCGATAGACCATTTTTTAACGGGAGTATGCACCGGTTCAGATAGAGTCCCACCCCAAAGTGTGTACGAACAGGCTAGTATATAGTTAAGCGATAGCTGCCGGGACTTACCACCAACGACGACCACGTCCTTGACTTCCAGCGTGGGCACCGGGCCAGCGGGAACTGGGGGGTGAGCTTCTCCGGCCGTGGTAGGCTTAGTCGTCTCGCTCGAAGTCGTGTGGCTGTGAAAAGCCGCCAAAAAGAGGACCAAAGCCAGTACTCTGTACATCATTTTCGGAAGGCGCTGTCTGCTCCAGGAGGACGCCCGTTTCAGAACACGATTTCACTTCAGACACGCGCGAAGAACAGACGAGAGCGCGAATAACGACGCCTCGAAGCCATTAGCGACAGGAAGTTGACAGAGATCGTGGGCCGCGATCTGCGCCGAATGTGCATCCGCTTCGACATGCACTAACAAGCGAGCCTCGAGATACACCCAATACACGCGACAAGAACCGAACACATCAAAGGTCGCTGCAGCCATTCTTTCCCCCTGTTCCCTTTCTTTATTGCTTATTGCTTTATTGAGGAAAAACAGGCAGCAGCGTCACTGGAAGCAATTATGTGTATCAATTTCTATAAGCTGACACTTTCAAGAACTTGTATGTGGTCGTCTTTGCGAGTTCTATACAACAAGAAATTCACTGGCGATCATACGATCTGCTGCGACAAATATGCGCTAGCATTATACTGGTTGTTAATTTCGCTTTCGCATTGATCGCCTTCTCATACTATTGCTTATTAATAATAATAATTGGTTTTTAGGGAAAGGAAATGGCGCAGTATCGGTACTCGTATATCGTTGGACACCTGAACCGCGCCGTAACGAAAGGGATAAAGGAGGGAGCGAAAGAAGAAAGGAAGGAAGAGGTGCCGTAGTGGAGGGCTCCGCAACAATTACGACCACCTGGGGATCTTTACCGTGCACTGATATCGCACAGCTAGCACACGGGCGCCTTAGCGTTTTTCCTCCATAAAAGCGTAGCTTATTTAGATTTGATTTCGTCGTGGACTTTTGGTTGGTGCTTGTTGGGCACCTACCAGCCAGTCGAGAGCGTAGATGGCTTGGGAAGAGGGGTAGTGGGCCTTCGGAGTATGTGAGCGGTTGTAAGGTGGGGAATTGTAGGCGGAAAATGCATTTTTACCGGAGGGCGCCCGGAAGGTGTTCCGATCCTCTCCGACGTGCCAGGGGGACTGAAGGGCGGAGGCCTGACATGGACACCAAGACAGCGGCATTTCGCCGGAAAATGTCTATCCTACTAGAACAGTAAAAAACACAGTAGAGCAGTCTGCTTTACTGGCGCTTACTAGAAAAGACGAACCATCACCCTGCCATTCTTGAGCCTTGAGCATGTACAGTCATGAAATTTATAAGCGTGAACAAGTGGACAAAGGAGCGTGTGCCCGATATACCCTCGAACGCTACCTGTAGCGATACGTGGTGGACCAACCAACCAACCTACCTACCTACCTAACTGCCTGCCCGTGTTCACGCTCATAAATTTTTACTGTACGATTACTACTGAGGTTACAAAAAATGGGCCATTTAGACAAACTAGGAAGACTAACTATTATAACTAGGCCCCACAAAATCAGTTCCAATCGCTTATCACATCCACGCGTTTTCCGTTCTTAGGACACGCGCAGCTAGCTCTCTTCCTACTACCCCAGAATGTATACGATCTCAGAGCAGCGAGCGTGGACAGAAAGGCCGATGCGCGCTGTAGGAGAATGAAAAAATGGACAAGAACGTGAACCAACCTTATGTGGCAGATTTACTTGCTTTCCAAACCTTACAAACATCACGAACCCGCGTTTGTTCCCGTTTTTTCTAGTAACCTTTATTTCTTTCAAGCGGCAGATTTGAGAGCAAGCTCGAATGGCGCGTGACCTGTCGCACGCCACGTTGGGTTGCCGAGACAAACCGCAACACGTTTCCTGGGCGCGCGTGAGACCACACGCGAAAGAATAGTCGAACAAAGTGCTTCGATACAGCTTTCTAAAGGAACGTTGTGCCTTTGAAGGGCTATGGTTGCACCCATGGAGGAAGTACCACAAAAACGCTGTACGCCCTAAACTCAAATCGAACTGCGCGCCACCTATCGTCGGTCAACAAAAACGTATCGAGACTTGACTCCAATGACCAACGTTTAGCGGCGCTGGCGTCAGTTCAAGCTGTGCGTTCGTGCTTTTGTGTCAAGTATACGTTAAGCGTGCGGGCCGCGGTACTCGACAGCTAATCATAGCCTCCCATTATTCATGTCCGGTCATCCGTTCCAAATCAACCGTTACAAACTTCTTATCCGTCTTTATGCGATGCGAGCGCCTCTTGCGGGCGTGCTGCTGGTTCGCGCGCATTTCAAAGAATTTTCCCTAACCTGCGGTGTATGTTAATTACGTTAACTGTAAAAGAACACGCGGGAGACGATATCAGCGTATTTAGCCAGCATAAAGCATACTCAGAAAATTGTAAAATCATGGAATGTGTTTCTGTTGGTAAGGAGCGCGTATGGAAGAACCACGTAAAGCCTGCGTCGCCCTTGTGAAAAGCCTTCGACCAGTGCGCACCAGCGAATGAGAACAGAAATCAGGCAGTAGCCCATGGTTTGCGGGTAAAGTAATATGAAGGCACCTAATACGGTATTTCATCCCTGCTAAAGAGCGCCAAACCACTGGGATCGTCCCGCGGTGCCAAGCTTGTGAGGCGAGAGAGACCCTCGACCCCATAATTTGGGAGTGCCCAAATTCTCCCGGGGCGGCCAAAAATGTTGGTAGTAGAGAAGCCTGGCAGACCCTGCTAAGAAGCCCGGGCCCTGCGCTGCAGCGCGCCTCCATCCATCTGGTGGAAGAAGCCGCTAGCGGTCGAGGACTGCCGGCCACCTCCCAGGCCTGCGGGCAGAAAACGCCTTTTCTGATCAAGAAAAAAAAAAAGTTCAACCGTAATTCCCACCCCGAAAAATATCACTGTTTGCGTGAACTTTCTGAGGGAGTCATGCAAGGAAAGGAAAGGCGCTCGCTGGGTCAGTGGACACCTCAATCGCGCTTTGAGGTACGTGGCGGGAGATGTGCGCCGCATGCGCTGGCGTTGGCGCCGTGGCAAAAACGCGGCACTGGAGCAATACCACAGCTGTTCATTGGGTTCATTGGCGTTGGCGTTGACAACGTTGTAAAACTGAAATGGCTCAGTGGTTAGGGCGCTCGACTACTGATCCGGAGTACCCGGGTTCGAACCCGACCGCGGCGGCCGCGTTTCAATGGAGGCGAAACGCAAATGCGCCGGTTTGCTGTGTGATGCCATCATCATCATCATCATCATCATCATCAGCCTGACTACACCCACTGAAGGGGAAAGGCCTCTCCCATGTCTCTCCAATTGACCCTGTCCTTTGCCAGCTGCGCCTCCACTCCTGCTGCTGCGATGTCAGTGCATGTTAAAGATCCCAAGGTATACTCGAAAATATTCCGGAGCGCTCCACTACGGCACCTCTTTCTTCCTTTCGTCTCTCAGTCCATCCTTTATCCCTTCAATTACGGCGCGGTTCAAGTGTCCACCGAGATGTGACAGAAAAATTGGCAGTGGCTTAACTTGGCTAACCCTGGAATTCAGCGAAAAGCAAGCACGCTTTCCAAGCGTCTGGGGCTCGTCCATGGCAGCTCCGCTACACGCTCGTGACAGCCGTTCTACATATACCCACACGACCACGTGGCTATGACGTGGTTTCACATAGTCTTACGACACCCCCTCGGATGTCGTCACTTGGCTTCACATAACCCCATTGGATGTTCTTAAGCTCAATGGTCAACTAAAGGTCATGGTTCAGGGTTTCGACACCATAACTACCACATATGATCATACACGGCTATCCTTGGTCGGACTGAAGTTCGCTTAAGGTCGTTGCAGTGCCTACCCGAAGACTGCTTTACCTAGCGTAGCTCTATTACCTTTTCGCTAATACAGCGCCACCTCAATTCCTAAAAAATAAAAAACACGGTGATTTCACACACTTCTTCATCCCATCCCCACGGTGTGGCTGAAGTGTCTGCTTTGTTTACCAATTTGTATAACTTATTACCGGCCAGGCCACCTACCTATAATTAATTCGCCTTGCTTGCTTACAAGATACAGCCCCCACCTCGCGTGCTGCGCCTCCTCTAGCTGCGTGGGGTGTGAGCGCCCACCTCGTCACGTTCCAGACACGCAGCCCTGATTTTTTTTCTGGAGGTTGAGGAGGAGGAGGTAAACTTTATTCAAGGTGAAGTTTTAGGCGTGGGTTGGGGTGGTGTTACCTTCCCATCGGGCCCGCGGTTGAATGAATGAATGAATGAATGAACTTTATTCCCGTCATCATGGGGCCTTACGGTCGGGGCTCAGCAATTAGGAGGGGGTGCCTCCCGGTCGGCTCTCAGCACCGGAGACCGTGGAGAGAGTCTTGTAGTAAGCTGTCTCCGCCTGACGGATGAGGAGTCTTTGCTGACCCGGGTCGTGGCTCCGGATCAGCTCTTCTCAGGTGGCAAGGTCTGGGATACTTTGTGATTTAGCCCCAGGAGAATCCTGACACTCCCAAATTAAGTGATTTTGCGAAGTCATTCTGTGGCAGCTACTGCAGAGCTCAGGCTCCCCAGTGTCTTCATCGTGTAGTATAGAGTACGGAAATAATCTGTTGACCTGAAGCCTCCTACAGGCCCTGCGTTCCTTTGGAGTGAGTGAACTATCCGGAAGTGAGAGTGTTCTCCTATCCAGTCTAGGTGTTCCGGTTATTTCTTTAGACGTTATGAGAGGGTCTTTATTCCCACTCAGGGGCACTTCCAGAGCAGCTCGGATGTATAATTCTCGAGCAAAGCTGTGAGCAGCCTCATTCCCCGGAATGCCCTCATGAGCAGGAACCCATATGAGGGAGACCTCTCTGCTCGAGGGGTATCTTCTTAGTAATTTGACGGCTTGACTGGAAACCACCACCTTCCAAAAGTTGTGAACAGCTGCCTTACTGTCAGACAAGATGATCTTGGCTTTGGTACTGACGCACACTAGGGTAATAGCAGCCTCCTATGCCACTAACGCATTCCTAGTGTTAATCGATGCCACAGTCGCTTTCTCCCCATTCCCATCAACGGCGGCAATGACGGAGGCGCCATCGGACCCACAGGCTGCGTCGCAGAAGGCTATGTTACCCGGCGGGTCCCGGACAAGATGGTTCATTATTGTTCGAGCTCTATGTCTTCTCCTTTCTTTAATATGCTCCGGGTGCATGTTCTTAGGTATAGTGGCAGTTTTGAGATGGTTCCGTATGTCTAACGGGATTAGCTCTGCAGTATACGGGGGTTTCCTCTCGCTCTCCCCTAGGTCATTGAGGATCTGCCTGCCTGCTATTGAGGAGCTAAGCCTCCAAATTTGCGTTTCTCTTACTGCCCTTGTGATCTCCGCACATGTATTGTGGACTCCCATACTAAGCAGTTTCCCCGTTGAGGAGTTAAGTGGGATGCCGAGAGCTCTTTTGTATGCATTTCGTATTAACTTGTCTATTTTCTCCTCCTCTTGCTGACTAAGATTCAGAAATGGAGTCGCGTATGCAATCCTGCTCACTATGAATGCTGGTACTAATCTCAGGAGACAGTGCTCTCGCAGGCCTTTGTTTCTGAGGGAGATCCGTCTAAAGATACCTATAACTTGGACGACATAGGTGCTAAGCTTCTTGAGAGTGGTTGTGTTACGTCCGTTCGTCTGGAGAAAGTATCCTAGGACTCATAGTGTAAACCCTAGGTACTAACCTACCCCCAACGACAACCTCTATCGGGCCGTATAGGTGAGGGAAGCGAGTCTCTTTCTTCATCTGGTCTTTGGTATTAAGCGAGAAGGTCTCAGATTTTTGAGGGGAGCAGGAAAGCCCTCTCTCCAGAGCATAGTTTTCAACTACCTCAGCCGCTGCCTGCAGCCGGTATGAGATGCCAGCGTTCGTTCCCCCTGCTGTCCAAATGGTTATATCATCGGCATAAATGTTGTGCTTTAGCCCCTCAATTTTATTTAGCCTGTGGGACAGTCCTCTCATGGCAAAATTGAAGAGCATTGGAGAGAGGACTGAACATTGAGGGGTCCCCTTATTGCCGAGCCCAATCTGCTTTGAGGAGAGCCCTACAAAGCTTATAGTGGTATTTCGATTGCTTAATAATCTTTTGACATAGTTAAAGCACTTGATGCCTGCTCCGGCCTCACTGAGGCCTTCAAAAACCGCTCTATGCTCCACATTATCGAAGGCTTTTGTAAGATCCAGCCCCAAGATTGCCCTGCCTGCCCCTTTAGTTCCGTCGGGATCATCAAGTATATCACGTTTAAGCCTTAACATAACGTCCTGTGCGCTAAGGCGCGGTCTATAACCTACCATTTCAACAGGCCAGAGTTCCTCGCTCTCCATGTAGCGCGAGACGCTTGTCTGCACCACCTTTTCCATTAGCTTGCCCAAGCAAGACGTCAGAGAGATGGGCCGCATGTTGCCTAGATCGACTTTTGCCTGGCTTAGGGATATATACTAATTTAGAGACTTTCCATTCCTCCGGTAAGTCCTTCCCGTCCCAAATCTTGTTCATTAGCTCAGTTAGAAAAGAGATAGAACTATCATCCAAGTTCTTCAGAGTGGTGTTGGTGACGCTGTCAGGGCCCGCGGTTCAAACGTGCAAAACTTGCGTTCCAATTTCGCGCGTTCCTCCTCCACGTGACCTCACTTGCCGAGCGTCCGGTTCCGGTCGCCATCCGTTAGTCAAGCCGGTGTTTGCGCAGCGTACAGCACATGGCGGGCATTTCTTGCCGTAATTGTTAGTTGCCGGCGCTGGTGCCGTTGTTTTCGGCGTGATGTTAACAGATATTTTCGACGCCGACGAGGTACAGGCTCTCGCCGAGACCAGCAGGGTGAAGCTTGAAAGCTTCATTGCCCTGAATGCCAAGACCACTGAGGAGCTCCGTGAGGAGAATGCTCAGCTCAAGGCGAGATGCGGTAAGGCGGTGTTTCTTTTGAAAACACTCTTTCGTTCTTGTGTTGTGTTCGAAAGACAAAAGCAGCTGCTCTCCCGCCGCTTTGAGATGGAATACGTTTGCACTCATAAAACTTGGCATCGGTTGACAACACCCGGACCCGGCTGACGGCCGTTCTGTTGACAACCGACTGAACACTGCATTCGTGGAACTGCCTTTTCCCAAGAAAGTTACGGTTCCTGTGCTTCATTCAGTTTTTGGGTGGTCAGTACGGCCGGTGTACGCTGTATTTTCTTGTCGAAGCGCCCGGCTAAGCAAATGATGTTTGCGCCTCATAATAATGCTCGCCTTGACCGTTGCTAAACCGCTTCCTGGATTTTCAGATTTCAAAGTGCGTTCCGAGTTTGCGAACGTATTTATTCAGCCGGTATGCCGCCGCAGAAACGCAAAACACGGATTTCATTTTTTTGTTGATTTGCATGTGCGAAAGTGCGATGTCCATGGTAAACAGCACACGTAGCAATTAATGCTGGTGCAAAGCACAGTTTACAGTCGTGTTTGCCGTTGCCAGCTTGAATTTTCCTTTGTGGGCAGGGAAGACTGCCACTTTCACGCAGGCCCAGTGACCCTCTGCGCGTCAGAGATGACCCCGATCTTGTGTCCTCTCTCTTCCTATCCTATATCCTATATCTGTTTTATCCTATCTTGTGTCCTATCCTATCTTGTGTCCTATCATCTTGTGCCCTATCATCTTGTGTCCTATCCCGTCCCTTTTTTCTACCTGCACTGCCATTGAAGTCATGTTTAACCAACTAGCCCAACAAGCATCGATCTTAGAGATGACCCGTTAGGGCCATTGGCAAGTTGTAGTAGGGATGCAATGACTGATTCCTTCATTCTGCAGGAATACTTGGCCCTTTGACCTTTTCAGACTTTCTGCACCTTTATCACCTAGAAGGCATTCATTATTGTGCCGTTGCTTTGAATGTAAGCATGTTTTCATTCAACCTGACACCTGTAGAGGATGCATGTTTTGAAAAAAGAAAAAGAAACCTTTTCTGTGTAGCCACAACTTACCATCAGCAGTGAATACTTACCTGTAGCTTTCTTTATTATTTACGTCCTATATCTCTGCCGTACCTTACTGGTGTTTATTTCTGAAAAAATCTCCAGATGTTTTTCGGCTAGTTATGCAGTGCAACTGCTACAAGGGGTGGGTATTGGCAAAAATAATTTGCATAGTTTACAAATGGAGTGATAGAAACAGAGCACCAATACTTTTGCCTCGTTACATATGCTGTGCACAGTTATTTGTAGTAATAGGCTTGTGGACCCTTCTTATTCAGATGCGTGTGTTGAAGCACCCAATTTTGAAAATGTGCATTGAACATTGGGGCTTGAGGTTTTAAGACTCTCGGGACAATACTGACTTAAGCCGCCACAGTGGCTCAGTGGTTATGGCACTCGGCTGTTGACCCGAAAGATGCGGGTTCGATCCCGGCCGTGGCGGTCGAATTTCGATGAGGTGAAATTCTAGAGGCCCACGTACTGTGCGATGTCAATGCAAGTTAAAGAACCCCAGGCGTTCAAAATTTTCGGAACCTTTCACTACGGCGTCCCTCATGGTCCGAGTCACTTTGGGATGTTGAACCGCCATAAACCTAAACCAATACAGACTTGCCGCACGCATGTTGTTCCCAGAACAAGTGAGCAAAAACGCAGCACTGACACTATACAGTGCAAGCTTGTTGCTCCGACTGAAGCTTTACAGGCTGCATTTGTTTCACATTACGAGCCTGTAGGTGTGTTCGTAATGTCCAAAATTCATCTGGCTACTCATTTTTTCGCAAGGGCCACAATTCGGATGCTGATCAGGTAGATATCTGTGAACTGCAGGTGATAGTGGGTGTTCCACTGGATGTTCTGAAGCAACTTGTTTGAGTACCTCGTAGAATGTTGTACAAGTGTTGCTAGCTACATTTTCTGGTTTACCAGGTTCATTAGGCTGTCCAACTCCAGGGTCTTTAGCAGGCGGAAAATTTCACACAAAGACGTGGACACGTAAATGAGGTTCTTCTCTGACCTGAGTCATCATGTGCCATATAAAAAGGCCGTTCTCAAAAGTTTTTTGTGAATGTTCTAGAGTTTAGACTTATGGTTTGAATTTTTAGCTCTGCCCTCAGTGGTATCAGTGGTTTTGCGATAATGTAAAATTGAGCACCAGTTGTTCACAACTTTGGCGAGAGCCTGATGAGAACAAAGGGCTGACTGTGGAGGGGCAGTTTCGTTCAATACTGAATAAATGATGGATAACGTTTAATTTAATGCCGCAGTTTCTGGCAACTCTTGGTTGAGAGTTGGCTCATCCTTTTTCTGTTATGCTTGGCCAAACTCGAAGTTTCTTTGTAGTAGATTTAAAAACGTTGTTCCATGCATCTATCAATAAAGTTCATTCTGATGGCAAAAAATTTTCTACGATCAAGTGGGCTGCGCACTTGGGTGCTCAGCTGTACCCACTGCACTTTTTGAAGGATGAAGGATGAAACAATCCACTGCGGCAATATTCTCGTTGACGGGAGTTCAAAATATTGTTGGTACCCTTAGTGGCTTCCTGAGCACCACTGTGCTTTAGAAAGGAAAGTAATATAAAAGTTTGTTGGCAAAAATGGGCATCAGTGCTTTAGGATTTTAACTGATTTCATGCTATTTTTATCGCTGGATGTCTGTTGATGTTTTTCAGTTAAAACCAGAAGGTACTCGGCCTACCTATAGCTACTTATTTGATTTTCTACAGCGGCCAACCAGCTTGGTTTAAGAAAAGTTTATTATTCATAGTGTGATAGATGTGATTTTATTGTCTGAAGTGAATGACAAGGTGCTTTTGAGGCATGTGCACTTGTCTGCAGTGTTTTCCGATTGCTGTTGTGGGGATTACGAGCATTGTGTAGAGAAACACTTGGTGCTTTATCTATGTGATCGATGTGTTGTTTATGTAATTAAGCATAGAAGGATTTCCCTCAACGACTCCTTTCTGTACAGCATTCTTTAGTGGGCTATGTCTTGCATGAAGGTTCAAGGAACTGGAACTGATCAGACTTTCAGTGCAGTAGTTCCTTGCTTTGCTCTAGTACTAATATGTGTTCCTTATCTAACCTTCATCTAACATCTATTCATTATCTCCTGGCCTATGCAGAGCGGAGCAATTTCCAGCTTGAGGCGGCACTCACGGAGCACCGGTCGCAAACGAGCGTGCTTGAAGATGCCTGTGAGCGGTCGAAGCAGCAGGCAGCTCAGCTTGGTATAGCCTTCCCGCAATTCTTCTCTCAGCAGGGAACGCTGTGCAACATGTGGTGTCATGGCTTGCCCCAGCTCATTAAATCACTGCAGTTATAATTGGTCATGTTTACATGCCTTAGTTTTATTCTAGTTCTTTGCTCTGTTTTTAAGTCTGTTTTAATATTCAATGGTGCACATCACTTCATACCATTTTGCCCATTTTGGCAAGAGCAGCACCGATCTAAATTGTCATGTGTTGCACAGAGCTGTGGCATTCGGTGTTTACATGATGGGGCATTGGCGTCAGAGACCCAAGACTGTTGGTGCATATCACCTAACCATTGCGGCTTTGTTAGCTGGCATTGTTGCATTATCATGTGGAGCACCTTTCACATGAAATGAAGGAAGGTGTAATGCAGTCATTAGAGCAGTTGTTGCAAAGGCTTTCTCAAGCATTGATTTATTTAATTGACCTACGAATTATTGCATGCTGCAGTGATATCAATGTCCTGTCAAGCTGTCAGAAACAGCTGTTTGCGAGATTCTGTTATTAGACGCGTAATCTTTTGTAAGCTCAGAAAACTAGACAGTTGGGTAGTCAACCTTGAGTAGGTAAAATGTTTTTAATGGTAGTTCACCTGTGAGTTCTGTGCTTCTAGGTCTAGATGCAAAATAACACTCATAGAGCACTCATCAGTGGTCATCTAAGCCCTTTGTGAATTATCTAGCAGTGCATAAAGGAACCTGAATTTTCTTGGCTTATGATTCCTGTGGTTCATTACGGTTCATTTTGGAACTGGCACCTAGTTTGGCAAATCCTGTGGGAAGTGGTGACCAAGGTTCACGTCTTTGAATCCTTTTCTCAGCATCCGAGCTGGGCAGCTGCCGTGTGGAGCTTGAAGAAGCGAAGACTGCCGCTTCGGCCACTAAGGTGGACCTGGTGAGTGTCTATGGTCTCTCTCGCAGCACTCTTCTCCTCGCATAGGCACAAAATGATTATAATCAGGGCTGTACGTGGCACAAGGAGCCAGTTCAACAAAACTAAGCAGACCCCTGGAGTTAAAAATATTGGCTTGTTCAACTATGGAGCCATCAAGGTTGCTCTAGAGGGGGTTTGTAGTTTCGTTTCTTAGGCAGTGCTTGCAGAATTTAAGTTTTGTGCTTTAGATGTTGAAACAATTGAGCGGTTCAATTTCTGGCGCTGTGCCAGGAGTACAGATAACGGGTGTTGGATAGAAGGTAGCTAAGTTTCTTCACCTGATGGCAGATTGCGGTGATCTACTAACTGCAAACAATTCATATTTAGGCCTGCTTCTGCTGGTGTGATTAGCTTGGTTGAAGTAACTAGACAGACTAATGCCTAGACTGGTAGTAAGGCTGTGGTCTACTTACACCGGCCATGCTCCATGTGGCTAAGAAAAGTGCGCATAACTAAAGCTGACATCATGGCACCCTGGGGTTGCAAATAAACTTCATACGGAATTTGCTGTTGCAGAAAAGACTTGGCATATGTTTGAGTTTGTCTTCCTAGTGCTTAGTTTGATCAGGGTGACAAACCTAGTGGCCTTTAATTTTTTTATTAACCACTGGCCACTCTAGAGGCTAATGCAAGGTGGAATAATAATGTGCAGGTTTGTGGAACAGCAGAAAACTGTGCAAAATATTGGTATTGGATCATCCAGGAAAATGTGGAACCCCGATTATGCATCCCCCATTCATGTGACAACTCGCATTTTACAACGAATTGGTGCGGACTTGGCAAATCTCCCATAGGGATTATGCGTTAAAAGCCTCGATTATAAAATGAAAAAATATGCATGCCTCGCTTCGTACAATGGCTGGCAGGAACCGTCCTGAGTGAGAGACGCGCGCTTTATTGGCAGACGTGACATCAGCCAAGTTGGTTCCAGGTCGGAATCAAGATGGATAAGCGTGCCAGCGATATGCGATCGAGTGCAAGACGGCCTGTAATGACAGCTCTGCGGACTGCTCGAACTCTTAACTCGGCATGCGCGACTTACGGCTGTCGGTGGGAGGCGGCCCGCTTGGCCTGTTTTCCTGCATGCTTTCCTGACGAAGACGTTAGGGAAATCAACTGTACGTTTATACCAGCATGAAGTTATTGTAGAGGTGGTTACAAGATCAGGCATTTCTAAGGTCATTGGCGGCTAGTTCAAAAGCACTTTCCGCTGCGGCTTCAGTGCAGAGCACGTCAGACCTATTGAAACAGTGCTAGCCAGAAACGAGCAGCGCGCTGTCACCCGTTGGGCCGCACATCGTTGCAGAAAGCGCACTGCCGGCGCATTAGTGTCGCAGGCGATCATCGCGTTTTTTTTCTTCCTTTATGGTGCGAATTCCTAGTACAGACACTGCTACTCTCTGCCGCGGAGTGACAGCGGTTGTAGAGGAAGTCTGAACAGAAAGACGTGTTGCTGGCATGGTCATACGGCGCACCACAAAGCGTCTTCGAAGGGTCGGAGTAGTCGTATTTCTGGCTTGTCGTGCATATCGTTTTCGAGGTGCATATGTGATGCCTACTTAGTGCTCAGGGATGGACCGCACGCACACCTCGTCTAAAGCCACCTCTTGACGTCGAAGAGCCTGGCTGTGTGCAGTCTCAGAACCAATTCTCGCAGAACGAAAAGAGCCGCGTCTATGATCTGTGGGGAGACGAACTTTAATTTTTAAAATTCAGAGTTGCGGACGAGTTTATTACGCGAATGCATCACTTGCGCGAGGTTTTCAATATTATGACGGTATCCCGTGGTCCCCCGAAAGTTGTATAATCGAGGCTCTACTGCATACAGAAAATGCAAAGAAAGGCACGAGGAACATATTACACAACGGGGAAACAAAACCTGCATTATTCAGATTTCATTCTTTGGTTTGCCTTGCGTGCATATTTATTTTGCGGAGAAGGGAATTGTTTATATGTGTGCATCACATGCCTGAATTTAGAGATCATTGGCCGCTGGCTGGTATCCAGTGCAAATCTTCAATATATCGGCAAGCAAGAGTGGAAGTTTTTGTGGAGAATTAGCGTGTAGGTTGCGAAGCTTAGAATACATTGGTGTTCATTCATTGTGAAACCTGATCATTGTGGCTTCATTTTGAGGCAACAAGTGCCTTTTTATTTTTTCATGTGCAGTCTAATGTGTTTTTGTCGTGGGGGCAGGAATTGGCAAAGAAGAACCTGGAGCAAGCGACAAAAGAAAAACTGGAGCTCTTGCAAGCCATGGAGAAGCGAACGCAGGAGATAGCATCCCTCAACGGTATACTGACTTCTCCAGGCTTAGAAGGAATACCGGAATGCCTGCATTGAAGTGTATTGCTTTCTAAGAAATGAGGAAACTTGGTACTTAGGAACAGCGGTTGTTTTTCAAGGTCGCAAGGCAGTGTTTGCTTAGAAATTGCAAGGGACCTCAGCAAAGCAACTGGAAACATTGATGGTGTAAAAAATGGCTGGCGAAGACCTACATTAGTGCTACAGATTGCTGCATGATAACAGTTAGGTATGGTACTACACACAGAAACAGCAAACTGTAGCCGGGCGGCTGATCAGTGGCCTTTTCTCTGGTATGGTTCTGGCTCTGTGCCGACTGTGCCTTGCTTGGGACAGTCAGCTAGGTGCCCAACACACTTTGCTGACTATGCTTCCAAAGTGCACGATGAGAAAGTAAGGGGTGTTTGGAAGGAAGTGAGATTTTTTTCTATGCTGAGGGAGGGTCAGCTCTTTCTCGTTTAGTTGAGCTGGTACATGTTTTCTAAAGAGTCATACTAAGAAAGCATTAAAGCCCAGATAAAGGCGCCACAGCTGGGTAAACACTTTGGGCCTTAGCAGTTGGGATTGGTGGGCCAGCATTTTATTGTTGATTATTGTGTTTACATTAATGCCAGTCATTGCAGTTGAGCGCATAGGGACAGCTGTTGGAGCTTGAGTAGTTGGCTCGTGAGTGTAAATGTAGCTCGTGACCTTCGACAATGCTGTGCTCTGTGCTCACTTGGCAGTATGTGATACCGTGGTGGCGGTTTTAATTGTGTAGTAAACAGCCTGCAGTCTATAGGATCTTGTGCTTTGGGATTAGATAGAAGTTGACTGACTGATTGTTTACTAACCTCTGTGTATGTGTATGCATGCATGCAGAGCGTCTGGAGTCTCTGCAGACAGAGTTGAACAGCAGCCACCAGCAGCAGCGCGAGCAAGCGGTGCGTCTCGAAGAGTTCCAGTTGGAGCTGCTCAGTGCTCAGGTCAGTCCTCTGCCCTTTCCTAACATTATAGATGTTGCGCTGCAGTTTTTTTTTTTCTAGGCTTGGGAAAATTTTGCAGCTTCTTCAAAACTTTTCTCCCTAGGGTTGAATTTTGCCAGAGGCTCGCATACTCTAGGATGTCAGTGGACGTTAAAGAAACCCATGTGGTCGAAATTTCCGGAGCTCGTCACTACGGCGCACCTCATAGCCTGAGTCGCTTTCGGACGTTAAACCCCCCTGAACCAAACCAGGATCACTTGTTGCATTCAGTCAGTACTGCCTAGCAACTACTCGAGCATTATTTTTAGGGCAAAAGCAGTACTTCACGTGGTCTAATTGGCTCACCGAGTTCTTGAGAAGCTTGACCTTGAAGGTGACATTGGCCAAACCGTAAATAAGTAAATAAAAGAAGGATTGCCGTGACTGAGATTCAAACCCGCGGTGGGCGAACAGATCAGCTTTGATGGCTACTACACAACAGCACTGTGCTATCACTGTAGCCGATCACGCCTCATGTTAAACTCCAACGCACACTTGCGCTGTGCATTGCATATCGTCGTCTTCATCAACTAATACTACCGTTGAACTTATGCAGCCACGAGACGGGCTGACGACCCAGCAAAGCAAAACCATGAGCCAGCCAGGCTCTACACATGCTTTCGCATGTGTACTTGGTTTAACTAAGTTAAAACCCTACCACTTTTTTTTCGTTTTGTTTTTGACGATTGCCTGTTTGGCTCATTTGTTGACTCATTTTTTTATTTGTCACTGAGACGAACCGTTACGCAGCTGGTGGGAGGTGGATACCAGTGCTGCTCTCGCCCAGCTCGAGAATTCGAGCAAGCTGTATGCTGGCACACCTAAGGGTTAATCTGCCTTTAGCTTGCTCATTTTGATCAAGTTCAGCAGTGTACATTCTTCACTGCAAATACACAGCCTGCCAGGTTTGCTTCTAGGCTATGCAGCTGGGCTCATTTGCATCATTATTAGCATTGCAAAACTCTTAAAAGGTGAGAGTAGCTCTCGGTAGCACCCATCAGCACCACACAGTCCAGTATGGAAGCAAACCCTTTGGCGTGTATACTTTTGACAAGAACTGCAATGTGTAGGGCTACTGGTTGGTTTGTCTTATTAAAGAGCAGCCTGTGGTAATGTGCTGCTTACTCCCGGAGAGTGAGCATGCTTCTTCATCAAGGAGTTTGTGTTGTGCACTTGCATGTCTCTCTCAAGTCGCCGAGGTTTAAGTGCAATTCTCCCTTTGCACTTAAATCTATAACTTGAAGTTAAATACAAAGGAAAGCAATAGGTATAACGTTAATATACAGAAAGGAAATGGTCTTGGGGAGGGTACTGAACTGGATTCCAAGAGAAGGCAAGCATAGCACGGGGTGGCAGAAAGTTAGGTGGGCGGGTGAGATTAAGAAGTTTGCGGGGATACAGTAGTCGCAGCTGGTGCATGACAGGATTAATTGGAGAGTCATGGGAGAGGCCCTCGTCCTGCAGTGCATGTAGTGAAGCTGACAGTGACCAGATGCTGCCACGTGGTGCTTTTGCGCTTCAACTGAAACCGCAATTCATGTGCGCGTCGTGGCGTTGCTTCGTCCCCCCTTTGTGCAGCATGGGGAGAGGCGTCTGCAGCAGGAACGAGAGCTGGTGCAGGCACAATTGGAGGAGCTGCGTGAGGAGGCAGCCTCCCACCGCCAGGAGGCCGCACAGCTGCGCCGCGACAAGGCGGGCCTCGCCCTCGACTTGCAGGCACAGCTCGACCAGCAGAAAGAGCATGTGAGCCACCGGCAGTTGTCCTACCTCTCTCTCTTGCTTAACTCACTGCAGCTCATTATGTTTTCTTCAGCCAAGGCATAGCACTTATTGAAATAAAGGCTACCGCACGGCTGTAGAGTAGAGTCGCAGTTGTTTTGAGAGAGTAATTTTTATTACTGTCGTGGTGTGATCGCAGGCAGATTGCAGGAAACTAGAAGCACGGAACCCCACCAGTATCTGTTTGTGTTGGCTCGTTTTAACAACTTAAATTACCTGGAAATAAATGGAAGAAACAAGAGCCACCTAACTGTTTTCCCGCGGCGATGAAGCGCTCCTCCTTTCAGGAGCATTATCCTGGCTTCCTGTAAAGCTCCATGGACCCATGTGACAGTGCGTATACGTGTGTGTGTGCAGGTGCGCTCCCTGACGGGCCAGGTGGAAACATGGCGCTCTACCGCCCGGGAGCAGGAGCAGCGTGCCGAGGCTCTGGCCTTGCGTTTGCGTGAGGCCCAGGAGGCCCAGGCCAGCCTGGAGGCACACTTTCGCCACGAGCTGCAGGCACAGGCACGGCTCACAGACATGCACAAGGCAAGTCAGTTGCCGCCCGCCTGGCCCCGTTCTGCCCTGGTTCTCTGGCGTTGTTCGTGTAACACTAAGCTCAAACTAGGTGATCACGATGAGGATTTATTGACTGTCCCCTTTGTATTGGGTTGACACCATGCCGCCTGCCCAGCCTTAAAAAAAAAAAACTGTCATGCAAATGGGGAGCGGCACCCTCTGTGTGTAGCTACAGAGTAGTGCTCATGGCATTCATGCCTGGCAGCCCTTGTCAGGTGGCATATTCAGCACTGTAAACAGTTGTTGCTGAACCTTGCATCACACAGGAGTGACTGGCGGGTGTATTGATGGAGGTTAGACAAACAGGCGCCCATGTGCTACGTGATGTCAGAACCCCACTGGGTTGAAATCTAGAGCCCCCCACTCATAGCCTTCATAGCCTGTGTCTGATCAGTTGCTTTAAACGCCACAAGTTGCAATTTAAAGAGGAAAAGAAAAACTCTTGGTCCCCAGCTTGTGTTAAGAAAACTACCTTGTGCCCTGGCGCTCTTTGGCCAGTGCTGCCCTAGTGCCACGATAATACATCATTTCATTTCAAAAACTCTTTCTCTGTTTGCTGCTGTTTTTAGAAGTGAAGAAGTGACAGTGATGATGCAAGCATTGGTTGGTACAATAGAGGTCTAGCTTGGGCTGGTTGCCGGATAATGTTGGTAGTGCTGAAGTCAAGGAAAGGAGATGGACATGGGCAGGGCGCACGATGTGAAGTGCAGATAACGGGTGGTCTTTTGTGCTAGCACAGTGGTAGCTGGGAGTGGTAGAAAGTCAGGTGGGCAGATGAGATTAGAAAGCGTGCGAGGATAAAGTGACCTTACATGGTGCAGAACAGGGTCAACCCGAGGACAATGGGACAGGTCTTTGTCCAGCAGGGGACCTAACTGGGCAGATGGTGGTCATGCTGATTGGCCTGCGGCGCGTGCAGGAGCTGTCCGAGAGCCGCAAGGCCCGCATCGATGAGCTGGTGGGCACGCTGGAGGAGATGCAGGCCCTGCTGCTGGAGACCAAGGCAGCAGCCGAGAAATCCCAGGAGGTTCTGCGGGAAACCCAGGCCAGCCACGAGCAGGAGCTGCAGAAGCGGGAAGCGGACATGGAGGCCTTACGCAAGGAGCTCCAGCTGGCCAACAACCTGCTTGAGAACAAGGGTGGGTGACGGGGCTCTCTCATTCTGTTCCATCTGTCATTGACATGGCACGGGCTATCGGACTGTGTTCTGTGGAACCTATTGGTTCCTTGGTGTGCTTTTTGTGTTCCCCAGGCAACTAAGTCCACGCATGCCTCAGCCTGCACGTCCCCTTTACCCACTTTAATTTTGGACTTCACTACACTGCAATTGCTTGTTACGCATGGTTTCACCGTGTAGCCAGTCATTATTGATTGTATTGGGCAGTCTCTTGGGCGTGCATGCTGTTTTTTTCATGTCCCCTAGGAGGGAAGGGAGAAAAGTAGGGACACGTGGGGTTCTTCAGCAACTTTTCAAGGCTTTCTGGGATTCCTCAAGTCTTTTAAAATGTAGGGGTGTGTGAATATTCGAAATTCTGAATACAAATTGAATACCATATAAACGCTTGTAAGGGCCGTGCCCGTGTATGGGCCGCACCCTGCTTTCCCCAAGGAAATATTTTAAAAATATAATATCCGTGTAAGGGTCACACCAAAAGTTTCCACGATTTACGCGGGAATAGCCTTTGAAATGCACGTGCCGTGGCCTCAGCGATCAGCTCCGGCTGCGAGCATGGTGCGTTTGATTGCGGAGGTGGCGCATGCGCACAGGAGCTTCCAGGTGCCGCCCACGGATGGCGTCCGAGGCCATGACTGATCATCATCATCATCAACTTTTTCCTCCGCCGCGGGCTTCTGCTATCCATATCGGCATCAGTGTCACCAGCTCCAGCATTTTGTGGCTGTCAAAGGCACGGGAGTTGTGGTAGCTTGTTAGTTCACTGTAGTTGTGGCTTTTGCGTGCTGCCGCCAAGTGTTGCTTTTGAACACGGCAAGCGTATGGCGGGAAGGGAGTTCGACATGGCCGAGAAGTGCATCCGACGATGGTGCAACCAAGCGATAGCATTGAGGAGCACAAGCTGCAAAAAGCGCGCTTTCCGAGGCAAGCCGTACAAGTTTCCCGAACTGGAAGAAGAGCTGCTCTGCTAAGTGATGGAAGCGCGGAATAATGGCGACGCGTTGACAGCAGACATGCTGCGTGACTTCTTATGGAATGAGCTTGCGTCATAGCACAGCACCAGCTCGTAGTCGGAATACTCCGAGAGTGGCGATTGAAAGTAGAATAAATGCTGCTCATTCCCTGATCGGCGTGTTTTTACCTGAAAAAAATTTTTTTTCGCACATCACGTGTAGGGCCGTGTACCGAAAATTGACCCTCAAATCTGGAAAAAAAAGTGTGGCCCTTACTTGCATTTATATGGTATGTTTGTCTTTTGGTTTGCATCAGATTTGATGCCCCCCCCCTGGCAGCATCTTGGCGTGCTGCCAAGGTCTGCCCTGCAGACAGCGTGAAAACTGAGGAACCAGCTACAAAAGGCTAAAGGCTGAAAAAAAAAAGTAAATTCTTACCGACAAAAGTGGGGGGCGGATTCATTATGCGAGTGGGTTCATTACGCGAGTAAATATGGTAATGAAGCTTTACTACCCATCGTTTTATTATAAATTACTTGATCATGTGTCAATGCAAATTATCATTTTTTAAATTAATTTTGCATGGCCACATTACAAGTTGCATACTCTTATGCCGTCTAATCAAGCAGTATATGCATTTCAGTGCATGTCATGTTTTTTTTGTATGGTGCTGATTGAGTCTGGTTTTGTTTATTTCAGTTGCATAGACTACACTACAGTCAAACCTCATTATAACAAACACGGAATTATTGGTCATACCTGACTGTTGCTAAATATTTTTAACAAGCATGCATTCCTTACCTTATATATCGAACTGGGTTTGTCATAAAACGGATATATTGAACTGCCAAGTGCCAAGCTGTGCCCGCTTGCATGGCAGACTGCAGACTTTGCTTCACTACTTGGGTGACCGGTGGTGGTGTGGCAAGCATTTGTGCCACAGTTCGCGCTTTAAATTGCATTTGCCAACAGTGCCACAAAAGATACGGCAGCGAAAAAAAACAGCTGGTTGTGATGCTGTCTGCAACTGGGAGAGACCTTTTCCATCCACACAAAAGCTATCATGAGTACGTAGAGATCGTTTCTGGAAGCAGCCATCTACTCGTGTTGACAGTCGTGGAGTGAAGGTGGTGAAAACGGCGATAGCTTTTGTCCTGGCATCCGCTTTTTTTTTTTTACCCTACACCGCTGTAATGTGAGGAAGCCAGCCTAGCTGGCGTTTCACCTGCCACCGCCGCGTGGTGCGGTGCTTTGCTGGGAAGCCAACATAACTGGCTTTTGTGAGCGGCTTCAAAACTGTGCTAAAACTACAGAAAAGGTCTCTCCCATGTTGCTGTTCCTTCACTGACTAAACTTTTATTCTCCAGCCTGAGTATCTTGCGAAATTTTATATTGCGAATTTCGGTTACACAGTTAAACCTGGATATGACGAAATTGAAAAAATCCTGGGTCTTTCGTTGCATCCAGGTTTTCACTCTATGCAGCTTTCGCAAGAAGACTCGAAAGGGCAATGCAGAACGGAAACCAAAATAAGGAATAAATCTAGATTAAATCATGTTGGAGAGCTTTTGCAGAAAACCTCGTTACTTGAAGTTGAAAATGCCAAGAAATGCTCTGCGATCATGCTGATAGCGTGATTAATAAAAACATAGGGTCACTGACCAAGTCAAAATTTTTAAAGAAACGTATTTACGTTTCGGAAGCCCTACGGCTTCCTTGTAAATACGTTGTAAACGTAAATACGTTTCTTTAAAAATTTTGACTTGGTCAGTGACCCTATGTTTTTATTATGCCTCTACCTGACCAGACGACGTTTCGTCAAACTCTTGACTACATGATAGCGTGATTGCGGCAGCAGCCGCCACTACCTTCACCACGGCTTGTGCAACGCTGCAACGAGTGGGGTGGGGAGGGCGGGTTAGGCGAAGGCACTGTGGCCGAGCTAGGGGAGAGTGCACGCAGTCACCCCGCCGCCGTAGACCGGCTGCGGAAAAGCATGCT
This sequence comes from Amblyomma americanum, assembly GCA_030143305.2. Classification (NCBI taxonomy): domain Eukaryota; kingdom Metazoa; phylum Arthropoda; class Arachnida; order Ixodida; family Ixodidae; genus Amblyomma; species Amblyomma americanum. Next base: position 225,834 of record JARKHS020004887.1, read on the forward strand.
TCTTCCTCCAGGTTCGCCTCTCTGTCTGCCTGTTGCTATTGCCCACAGAATGGACTTATCGCCTTGCGTCTCCAGCGCTCCCCTCTACTTTCAAGAAGTTTCACTCTATTTCGAGAAGAAAAAAAAACTAACCACTACATTTCCCTGTTTATCTTTTTCTGAAATCTTTTTTTTTTTTTACACTAAGCAGGCATTTCATAGCCGATTCCTATAGGAAATATTCAATATTTGCACACCCATACTAGAAAGCTAAGTACCGCTGTTTTGGCCTTGTTTGAATGCAGGTGGCATCATGGAGCGCCTCTTCCCTGCGGCCCATGTGTCTGGCCTGGCATCGGAGTCTGGCCTGAGCCTTACGGAACTGTTGACTGAGCGGCTGGAGCAGCAACGGGCCTTAGCGCAGGCCACCCGCGAGAAAGAGGCCCTGCAGCAGCAACTCCACGAGCTCTCGCAGGAACTGGCCGACAGGGTGCCTATCGTGGCTAGGCACATGCAGGCAAGCTTCCCTCTTGTAAACACTCCCGAGTTTATTGTCCTCCTTCAAGGCCAGCAGATCGCATTGACGGCTGTACTGTAATGCAGCCACTGTGCGCACAACAGAGCCTCGGTGATATGAATTTCATGGGGTCGTGAAAACATATCATATGAACTCAATAAAATTTCTTGCTGGGCTAGTTGGGGCTTCATTCTCTTGGCCAGAAATAATACAACATAAAGACGTTCACAAGTAAGAAAGACAGGGCAACGTGCTGCCAACACCTGAGGCATAGGTGATGAAAAACGCAAAATATTTTACTTGAGTACCTTTCTCATACAGTTGGCCCTTCTTTGTGTATTTCATCATCACCTACATCACAGGCATCAGTTAGCACGATGTCCTGTCTTTGTTACTTGTGAACATCTTTATGTTGTTCATCCTAACAGCGAAGAGCAAACAAGATGGCCACAAAAAGGGAAGACGGCGACACAAGCTCTAGTTGGCTATACAGTCAAACCTGGATATAACGAAATTGAAAAAAGTTCGCAATTTTTCGTTATATCCAGGTTTTCGTTAGATGCAGTTTTGGGTTAAGACTGGTAAGGATCATGGCAAAACTAAATAAAAATTCGACAGATATCAATTCAAGTGAACTCGCCATTCAAAGAATTTATTTAATAGAGAAAAAGTGCGTAATTTTCGCTTGCTGTTTTTGCCCAATTGAAGCCACTACTCGGCGCTTCAAGGAAACTAAGGCATCCAGGGCTGCTTCATCGTCCTGCGAGCCGACGAAATGGCGCAGAACGTCCACCACGTCCATCAGTTCCCTCGCGGTGGGCACAGCACAAAACGTATCAGGCTCTGACGAACCGCCACATTCAAGGCTATCCTTAACGGTTTCCACAAGTGCCGCATCAGTCATCTCTTCCATAGCCACGGCGCCGTTGTCCACGAACAAAAAGTTGCACAGCTCGACACCGTCGGGCACCCCACCGTTCATGCGTAGTTCATCCCACGCTTCTGCGACCTCGGGTGGGCTTGAAAGTTCGTCTTCAGTGACTGTAGCTTGAATGGCCTTATTTACCTGAGCCTTGGCGAAGCAATTGGCGATCACTTGTGATTCGACCTCTTGCCACGACGCAGCAAGCATTCCGATTGCTTGGTAGATATCCACTTTTGTTGGCCGTTCAAGGCGGATGTCCAGGAGCATCTTTTGTATCAATCGACGGCGGTAACAGCATTTAAAGCTGTTAATAACCCCTTTGTCTAAGGGTTGTACCAGAGAAGTGCAGTTAGGTGGCAAATACTGCAGCTCGACGTTCGAAAGCTGTAGGCCTTCCACATGGTGCGCGGAGCAGTTGTCAAGCAGCAAAAAAATGCTGCGAACTTGTCGTTTGACATCTTGGTTGAGCTCCTTCAGCCAGTCGGAAAAAATTGCCCACGACATCCAAGCTTTGGAGTTTGCCACATATTTTACTGGCATCCGCCTTGTTCCTTTAAAACATCCGGATCAGGCATTGCGGCCAATAACCAATAGGATTCGCTTGTCGCTGCCATCAGTGTTGGCGCAAAGCAAAACCGTCGCACGGAGTTTACTTTGCTTTCCACCGCGGCAGTCTTCTCCTTTTAGTGAGAACGGGCGGCTCGGTAGCATTTAATAAACCAGGGCCGTCTCATCAGCATTATAAATGTCGGCAGCTTCATAGTGGCTGAAAATGCCGGGAAGCTTCTCAGCCACCCACGAGGCAGCAGCATCGCTGTCTGCGGAGGCAGACTCGCCAGATACCACTTTTCTGACGACATCGTGCCGGCTTTTAAATCCTTGTAGCCAGCCGTTACTCGCTTTGAAGTCGTCGTGGCCCAGGATGCAAGCAAGATCTATGGCTTTCTGCTGCAAAATCACGCCACTTATGGGCACGTTTTGTGCTCGTCTGTCCAAAAACCATGCAAAAACGGCGTTGTACACATCAGCATACGTCGACGTCTTCAGTCTTTTCTTTTGGGCACTTGTGCCCGACTCCATCGCACTGCGGATGCTTTGTTCTGCAGCAAGAATGGTTGACAGGGCGCTGGCTGGTATATTGAAGCGGGCAGCGACAGCCTTCTTTTTTTCGCCGGCGGTAACCGCATTCAAAATCGAGAGCTTATCTTCAAGCGACAAAACTTTGCATTTCCTCACAGCGGAACTCATCGTAACGAACCGACACCGTAAACACACACCAGCACACGCACGTCAACATGCTGACGAAGAAGAAGAAGGCTTACCATAACTGCGCCGCAACACCACGAAGAATTTGTCATAGTAGTGCCACCTAGTGTCAAGCTACAAAATGAAAGCTTAAAAGTTGCTACGCTTGCCACGGAGCGGCGCTCAACATCATCATCATCACCGAGGTCTGCTTGTTTGCTGCGATTGCAAGCGTTCTGCTCGCGGTCTACTTTACCTTTTAATATAAAAACTTACTTAAACAATATTCATTAAAGTTGCGCACTGCCCGGTCAAATTTCGGGCAAAACATTACAAGATACAGCTCGATGATCAGAGCCACGGATTCGTTACATCAAGGTCGACTGCCGCAACGAGTTCGTTACATGGAGGTCGCCTATACATGGGCTTCAATGGGGGATGTGCTGGGGAATTGAAAAATTTCGTAAAATCCAGGAATTCGTTACATAGAGGTTCGTTACATAGAGGTTCAACTGTATAGCAGTTCTAATGAAACCTATGGCTGTAAAGGAATTTTGTTTAGTATATTTATTTCTTTTTCATCAATGTACCCTTTTCTTAAAATCCACTCTCTGCAGAGTGTTGAAATTTTGTGTGAGAGTAGTAACCAATTCTTTACGCAGCTGGTACCCAAATTATGTGCTTGCTTCGAACAAAATGATGTTTTTCTTCTGTGTCGATGTAATAAAATTGCCACTTGATTGTTTTTTTTTGTCAGAAAAATGCAAACTTGCTTGGGCTTTTTATGCTGGTACTTGTTATGTAAATGGCTTTGATTAACATCTGTGAAAAATTTTGTTTTGCTTATGCCTTATAAATTTTTATTTATTTTATTTAGTTACAGAAGACTGCTGGCTTTATTGCAAAGCCTTAAGCAGGAGTGGGTGTAAAATACACTTTGACATAAAAATAAAAACTACAATAAAATCTCTAAAAACCGTTTTATTCGTCAAAACTTTCCTTGACAGAAGAGCTGCAGGAAGAGCCCCAGTGGCTGAAAATTTTACCATGAACAAGGCCAAATTCCAGCCTGAAACAAAAACTTATGTTTCTGATGAAAATCTTTGAAAGTATCCGAAACAGAGACGATGTCGAGACTACCTACTTTTCAAGTCTTCGTGACAACTAAAAAGGACCAAAAAACCATTTGTGAAATCGCGAATACAGTAGTGCGATATATTTGAGGGGTGAAATGCTCCCTCCTGTGTGGATGAAAGTACCATATAAATGTGTGTAAGGGCCGCACCCTGTTTTCCCGAAGGAAATATTAAAAAAAAATAATATCCGTGTAAGGGTCACACCAAAGCTTTCCACGACACACGCGGGAATAGCCTTCGAAATGCACGCGCCGTGGCCTCCGCGATCAGCTCTGGCTGCGAGCAATGGTGCACTTGATCGCAGAGGCGACGCATGCGCACAGAAGCTTCCAGGTGCCGCCCGTGGTTGGCGCCCGATGCCGCGGCTCATCATAATCATCATCGTCAACTTTTTCCTTTGCCACGAGCTCCCGCTATCCAAATCGGCATCAGTATCACCAGCTCCAGCCTTTTGCAGCTGTCAAAGGCATGGGACGAGAGTTGTGGTAGCGTCTTAGTTTACCGTAGTTTTGGCTTTCGCGTGCTGCCGCCGAGCGTTGCAGTTTTAGCACGATGGGCAAGCACCTTAATAGCTACATGGCTGGAAGTTTGCTGTCGAACATGGCAAGCTTGCGGCGGCCAGGAAATTCGACGTGGCCGAGAAGTGCATCCGACAATGGTGCAATCAAAAGGATGCACTCGAGGAACACAAGCTGCAAAAAGCATGCTTTCCGAGGCAAGCCGTGCAAGTTTCCCGAACTGGAAGAAGAGCTGCTCTGCTAAGCGATGGAAGCGTGGAACAACGGCTACACGTTGACAGTGGACATGCCACGCAGCTTTTTGTGGGATGAGCTTGCACAGCACCAGCTCGGGGTTGGAATACTCCGCGAGTGACGGTGGAACGTAGAATACTGCTGCTCACTCTCTGATTGGTGTGTTTCTACTTACAAAAAATTTTTTTCCGCACATCGTGTGTATGGGCTGCACCCCGAAAATTGGCCCTCAAATCTGGAAAAAAAGTGTGGCCCTTACACGCATTTATACGGTACCTTGTGCCATGGTGCTCTTTGGCCAAAGCTGCCCTTGCACTATAAACATTCGTAATCATCCTTTTCTGCTTCTTCTTCTTGACCACTGGTGCTTTGGCGTTGCATGATTGCAGGAGTATGAGAAGGTGGCGTCCAGCGTGGCTGCCCTGCGGGAGCAGCTGACAGGTGCCCTGGTGGAGCAGGAGCAGAGGGCGCGTGAGCGGGATGAGGCTCGAGCCGCACTGGCTCACGCCCAGCGGGAGCTTCGCCGCTATCAGCAGCAGGCCAAGGACCTCTCGCGCCAGGTATGCACATGTGGCTGGAGAAGTGTAGAGTTGGGCTTGTTGTTTGACGTTCACTGTTGAAAACAGTGCGAAGGAGAGTGCGAAAGAGAGGCGAACAGCACAAATGTTGACTCTCAACTGGCGGTTTTATTCCAGAAAGCGCCACCCTGTTTTTGTCACCTTCATGCCGGGCTGTCACACCACCCATTCATCTTTTGTTTTCCCAAGTGGCTTGAAGGTTATATTTTCATGCTTTCTGAAATGAAACTGCGAGTTGATAGTCGGCGTTCATGTCATCTCTCTCTGCTTTGCCCCGTTCTTCGTGCTGCTTTCAAGAATGATTGGAGAAGCATGTCTGTCCATCTTTCTATACTTCTAAAGTTCTGGCTGCATGCTCTGAACATCCGTTAACTGTTCTCTAGGTAGAAATTTGGTTGGTCTGTCTGTTACTGTTCCTGATGCAAGTGGGAAAGTGTTTCATGTCTTCAGGAGACAGTTGCTGATTTACGTTATTTGAATACTACAGATATGCCTTCAACAGCTGGGCCTCTGCATCTTTAATCCATGGGATTGGACACATTGATTTTAGTTTAAACAGGGATTCAGGAATTCAGTTCACATTGGCTTCGATGGATTTCGTCACTAGCCTTACAGCTATGGGTCCACAGGCCTCAGTGCTTATCGGAGAGGAACAAGTTTGGTGAAAGAGGAAAGAGGAGACACGGGAGTGAAAAAATAGAAATGAATGAGGAAACAGGAGTCGGTTAACGAGGAGTTGCGTATGAATGCTTGGCGACTTAGATAAGATGAGGGGAAGCAAAGCGCCTGTTAGCTTTAGAACTGAAAGAGTCTGGTGCTTTAACATTGTTCTGTGTTAGCATCCCTTGCATCAAAGAGCTGCGCTATCTTCATTCATTCTGTCTCGGCATTAACTCCACTTACTGCTGCTTTTTACGCATTACGAAGGAACGACTACTTTGACAAGTTCTTTGAACCCTAACTATGTAGTACTGAGGTGCACAAAGCACAGGATGTGCAACAGCATTTGGAGTGCGTGTTAAAAGCAGCGCACCGCGTCAGTCTCATTTATCGATTCCCTACAGCTCCGAACGAGCCGAGTTTTGACTTTGCAAAATTACAGTGTTACGAAGTAAACTGCGGACTTTGCCTGCTTCGTTATATCAAGGTTCCACTGCACTTGCCTCGCATTTTGTCCAGCGCAGGGGATGATAGTGCACTGGAAGTTATCTGCTGCGGTTTTGCATTGCATTTGCGTGTTTTGCCGTGGTTTAGTAATAACCCGGGACTGTGGAGGCTGAAATGAGGAGGCGCGAAAGACGGTGCTGTTGACTTTGCAGGTGTGCCAGCTGACGCAAGAGGTGGAGGATGCGCGTGCAGGCAATGCGCTGCCATCGTCACAAGTGGAGGAGATCACCTCCACTGACGACGGGTCTTCGCCTCCACTCACGGCCTCTGAGGTCATTTCAAAGCACCTTGTGACGTTCAGGTGGGCTGCTAACTGGCTCCATGCTCTCGAGCCTCATTATGTGTCGCAAGTATGTGGTGGTCAGCGAATGAGAGCGGCTGGTTGCAATGGGCGGCCACTTGAGTTAGTCCAATCAGCGGCAGAAACAAGGGAGGAGCATGTGCAAGATGCTGAAAATCATTATTTTTGAAACTCCACATGTCCTGCGCAATTAATTTTTATTTCATTAATGCAAGAGCTCAGGTTGGTTGGCAAGAGCTTTATTTGAGCCACTGCAGTGGATCAGGTGAGGGCAAGGGGATGAGCAGGATGGCGAGGGGCCCTCGGGCTGCTCTAGATGGCAGGGCACTGTTGGGCTGCGACAACCTTCAGGGCCCAGCCCACTAAGCGAAGCTGTAGCTCCGGTCGTGAACTGCACAGGAGTGCAGCCTCCCATCACTCCTGTGATTCTAACCCTTGGAAGGGAGGTTTCGGTGGAGTTACTACTTTGAGCCCCCGAGGTGGCTCAGTGGTTATGGCACTCAGCTGCTGTCTCGCTCCGCCTTGCATGCGGGAGGTGCGAGGTTCGATCCCCAGTGCTGCTGGGCACCCACCGGTAAAACAGTGGATGCAAGCTTTCCTCTGGTCTGGTGCTCGGCTTCTTTAGGGTGAAATGCTTGGGAAATTGGTCTTTTACCCCACCTTGAGAAGTCCAAAAATACCTTGTGCCATGGTGCTTTTTGGCCGTAGATGCCCTTGTGCCATAAAAACCCATAATCAGCTGCTGTCTTGAAAGGCGCGGGTTCGATCCCGGTCATGGCGGTCACATTTCGATGGAGGTGAAATGCTAGAGGCCCGTGTACTGTGCGATGTCAGTGCACGTTAAAGAACCCTAGGTGGTCGAAATTTCCGGAGCCCTTCACTACGGCGTCTGTTATAGTCAGGGTCACTTTGGGATGTCAAACCCTATAAACTGAACCAAACTACTGCTTTGCTAAGTTTGTGCAGTAAATCGTCATTAACTCAAACTCGCATATGTCGAAGTATTGATGAAGTTGACAACTTTTTCATGTCGTGCAGTAGGTACTACTGTCTGTTTGCCTCTGCTTAGCGTGAAAGTGTCTTTGCGACGAAATGCTTATTATCTCGAAAACTGGCCAATGAAAACTAAAAAAAGTGCCATCAGCGAGCGGCCTGCATGGCCCCACAAGTCGTGGTGCATACAAACGTGCATTTCGTGCAGGTACGCCACAATTCACGCCTCTTGATGGCATACGTTCTGTACTGCATTGTACAGTAGAACCTCGGTGTTACGTTTTTCATGGGACCGCAGAAAAAAAAACTGTACCACCCAGAAAACGCAGTAGCGGGTAAGCTTGCGTGGTACATCGGTGTCTGCAGTGTTTTTAGTGCGAAAGCACTTCTAGCCACATTCCCCTGGTTTCAGTGGCGTGTTTCTGTGTGAAGCCTCTGAGTAGCACAAGTGTAACTGGCTCACTTGGTCGGTGGACACCTCAGTTGCGCTTTTAGGTATGTGGCAGTGGTGTGGTGTCCACGCGCAAATAACCATGCTTAGCAGTGCTAAACCGCCAGCATTTTTTTTTCTACTTCTAATAAGAGCAGCATGCTTCTCTGCAATTAGCATGGCACTGTGGCCCTCGCGATTGTTCGCATGCACAGGATGTCTTAGATGCCTGTGATGGCTGTCTCTCTGCCAGAGCAGCTGTTCGCGCCCACTGGAACACAGAAGTTGTGTTTTTAAGCCGCAGGCGACGAGGCAAATGTGGATGAAAGAAACACGCTTCGGAGCCAACCCATGCAGCTGTATCTCTTACAGCGCTGCCTGCACTGCATTTGCCGTGGCATTGTTTTGTTTTCGCAACTTCGGTCATTCGCGCTCGTGCCACACCGGTGATGGAACTACGCTTGCAGGCACACGCGATTCACGGTGCCAGTAAGTGTGCTCGGCGGTGTCGGCGCGGGTGGCGGCTGAACGTGGTGGCGGCCAAGTCACACTTTGCCCAGTCTGCCATAGCCGTTTCGTAAACTGTCAAAATGCCAACGTAAACTGTCAAAATGCCGGCGTGCGGTTAAGCACTGCTGCGAAGTGACATTCACGACCTAGCACGCCGGAATGCTGCCACAGTTGTCATATAACAGTGAAGTCTGTATTGCATGGGTCTCAATGAGAGCTTAGACGGGACTGGCTCACGAAAACGTAGCAGCCGGGAAAACACAGCATCCTGGAGCATAACAGCAGTGTTCTACTGTACTTAGCACAACCGGGCTGCAATGGCCAGCACCTCTGTCACGGACATTGATGATGCGTGGTCAGGGCAGCTGGAGTCTGTTTCCCAGGGCAGTGGCGGCTGGACAAGCCACAAGTGGATATGCAGACTCACTCCCGCCCTGTTCTTTCCCTGTACAGGTAGCCATGTCGTCTGAGCCACAGTAGAAAAGGCGGCAAGTGCTGCTGCCATCGGTCACGTTACGAATGCCATTGTGTGCGTCTCTTTGTCGGTCGTGTTGTTTGTTGAGATGCTGCACTGTTTTATAGGGCTCTTTTGCACAGTGGGGATTGCGCTGTGAAATGAAGCTCGGAAGAAGACTTGAATGTTTACAAAGCAAGATTAGAACACTGAAAATTTCGGTACTTTACTTGTCTCTATATTTTTCGTGGTTTTTGAGGCTTGGAGTTAACAGGGTTTCACTGTTCTCCCGTCTTCTTATGCAGGTCATTATGCTCTTCCTCGATAAATGACAACCCGAGGAGGAAAGCCGACGGTGCAGATTATGGTTGATCAGATGTGCAGAGGGATTCTCGCTTTATCTATTTTGTGGTCGGCAAAAAAATTGAAGTCTGCGGCGACGCTCATCCTGAATGTGGACACATGCCCGTGGCTTTTCCGGATTATCGTAAAGCTCGGTTGACTTGCCTGATTCTTTGTTCACCTCTGCCACCTGCTCTATTGCCGAGCTATGTCCAGTTGCCTTGTCATACTTCAGTGAAAGCAAAAGCTGGCAGCTCTTTGTTTGACAACTGGGTGATCTCTGGATCATTTTATTGACCGGTGTCCACCTGCAGGAACATCGAGGAGCTCCAGCAGAGGAACGTGGAGCTGCTGGCCGTGGTGCGGGAGCTGAGTGAGAAGCAGGAGGATGAAGAGAAGAAGGCGGCCGAGGAGAGGTGGGCTTTGCTGTCAGCTCTGCTGTAGCTTGGCTTAGACTGCGGAAGCATGACCATTACTGAAACTGCCTTGGGAGTTTCTCTGTCTTTCTTTGAGGCGTGTACATGCAGATTATGCCAGCGAGGTAATGGAAAAGAAAAAGCTGCTCTGCCTTGGCAAGACTCCCATCTTCAAATTGGCACACAGTAGAATCGCAGTGATACGAATCTCGTGGGGTCACAAAAAATTTGTACAGCCAAAATTTCCTATCATCCATAACAAATAAAATCCGTATGCAGAAGCATGGGAAATGCATTCATGCAGGTCCGTTTATGTTTGATGGGAGTTAAACAGGCGCGCGGCCACAGCTTACTGCTCGTGGTGCATTCAGCGCGACCGGCTGTCACAGAGACTGCGATGTTCGGGTAGCGCTCAGTGTTCGACGGTGCGGTCGCGGCTCATATGTTCATTAGTAGTGGTGTGGAGTGAACACATCCGAAATTCTGCATGTTGCATTCAGTGCACTCCGGCTGGTATGAATTCGTTTCGTCTCAAAATTCGTATCGTCCGGAAATTAGTATCGTCGCAGTTGTGTATTACATCATGCAGAGGACCAAAAGGCCAATGAGAACAGCTGAGATAGAGCATAGTTTAGATCCCACAAGTAATTGCATTCTTAATGGCATCAGCCGGTTCATAAAGACAAAAATCTCCATAAACTTGGGCGCTCTTTCAAAACACTGTCAACTGTATTTTTAAAAAAAAGCTGTTGCACCAAGAACCTTTCAATGAAACGTCATTTAAATTGCATCTAGTGATGATTGTAAGCCGAAACTAATTCACAGATGTGGCGCATATTACAATTCAAGGTGTCATATTTAGTGGACAGGATTTGTTAATAAACTGTGAGCGGCTCATAGAAATGTAAAAAATTTAGTCCACTTATACAAAATCCATTCAGCACTGAACAGTCTGCACAGAGTAAATGAATTTGATGACATGGCCGTCAGTCAATTAACAAGCAAACACTGGCACAGCTTTGATTGAAGAACACTGGCCTTGGGGGGCTTGCAGTCTTGGCAGTGCTGTTGCGCGACCTCTGGCAACTGCACCAGCTTTGGAATGGCCGCCATAGCTCTGCCAGTGCTTTGGTGAAGACGACGGTTCTGATCAGCTTGCAACTCTGTGCCTAAGAGACGGGGCGGGGCTCTGTGGTGCAGGGTATTCCATGTTGGTTTATGTGCTTGAAGAGAAACCGTGGAGGCCTTTGCTTCAAGTGCAGTTGCATCACAGTGAAGGTGTAAACCGAATGTTTTATGGTGCTGTATAAACTTCGCCCCTGCATTTCGGCTTAAGGGGGGAAGCTGGTCTTGGAGAAAGAAATTTTTATTTATGAAGTCACAATTATGAAATCTTCAGGGAACATGTATTTTTGCGTGCTGATTCCAAATATGGAATTTAATTCAATGTACAACAAATCCTTGTGGACTTGATGCAATATATTATGTAACTTTTTGTGGAGAGCTTTTATGAAATTTCGCTGCAAGGAACTTGCTAGAATCTGTGCCGTCCGCTTGTCTTGACAACAAGCTATGCAATAAGGGTAAAGTTATTATCCTGCCTATCACAGAAGTTGAGTTACAGGGTTTTGAACTTCGTACTTCACAAACGGGAAGAAAAATTTGTCTCTCTGTTTCTGAAGTGACAACTTCAAATTTCTATAACTCAATTTCTATGACAGGCAAGTTTGTAATTTTAGCTTTATTGCATAGCTTAATGTCAAGAGAAACCAATGGCATGCCTTATAGCAAGTTCTCTACAACAGGATTCCTTGAAAGCTCTCTACAAAAAGTTACATAACATATTGCATAAGTGCTCAAGAAATTGTTGCACATGAAATTAAAATCCATATTTGGAGTTAGCATGCAAAAATACATGTTCTCTGAAGATTTCATAATTGTGACCTCATTAACAAAATTTTTTTTTAAGACCCCCTTCCCCCTTAACCAAGCAGTTCTCCAACATTCATTGGTCTTGCGTGCTAGCTCAGCCAAGCCAGTGCAGGCTCGTGTTTGTGCAGCTTCACCTTGCTGCAGTTGTGGGTGCTCCAGAAAGTCTCCTTTCCTTCTTATTTAGTTCTTTCCTTCTTCTTAACAGGAGCTGTGAGCTGCGTGAGAAGCTGGATGGCCTGCTGGCCCAGCTGCAGGAGCTAGAGCAGGAACGCAGCCGGCAGGCGGCGCTTGTGGCCTCCATCTCGCGGCAGCGTGACATGTACCGTGTCCTGCTCGCTTCCAGTGGCCGCAAGGACATTGACCTGCCAGAACCCATGGTAGGTGCCACCATCCTTTCGTTTCCCTGCAGTTGTGTGTTGCAGTTTCAAGGATAGTAGCTGTTGCACGGCAGCTTTTCCCAGAACAAAATGGCATGAATGTTTTTGACGCGATCAGTTTAAAGAGACACTGAGGAGAACTCTATCAATTTTTTTTTTGTTAGCAAAATCTGATAGTTCGGCATTTCATGGCTTTTTTGCCGCTTGTCTGGCAGCGAAAGATTCATTTATTTCAAAGAAATTTGGATTCGAAGTTGAAAAAGTTTTTCCCGCCGCTCCGATTCAAACTCGAGAACTCTTATGACGACACGGAGAACTCTTATGACGTCACAGGACGGCGTGACGCGAAACGTGACGTAAACGGAGACTCCTTGATTTCTGGCGGCTAGTGGTGCGGTCTAGCGGCTGCCGAAATGAAAGCTACCACCGCCGCACGTTGAAGGCATCTTATCGGGGGTCGCTACCGTCGCTCTGTTTACGTTTGCACCGGCATCTTGCCAGCGTTGCGATGGATCCTGTTCACGAACCCGACGACGTAGTTTTCGCAAAATCTCCGGCCTGCATTTCAGCGACCTCAGCCCCACAGAGCATGCGATGCTTTTGAGGGAGGACGGTTAGGTTAGGCGCCGGTGGGTCGTTTGCCCCTTCCTCAGTGAGCAGCCTTGCAAACTAAATATCATAACCCCAGTGCGGGGAGTCGCGAGGCGCCAGGACAAGGTCGGCGCGTTGTGCCCATCGGAGGCTGGCCGGGGCTTTGGGGCCAACGGATTCCTTGAACGCGTGGTTGCACGGGGCAGCAGGCGGCGTCGAGGTCTCCCACGGTTGCAAGGGCCAAGTTATTTATTTATTTTATTGCCACAAAAAACGGATAGGTGCTCAAGGGCGGTCGCGTTTAAAGTGGGCACCTTGAAACTAAAGCCGACGCACGACGCTTCAACGGCTTCCGCTAGATCCAACGGGTCCACTGGATCGGGCTCTCTCGCCCACTTGCATGTACCTTCAGATGTGTACCGTGAATGGATCAAATTATTTGAGAGCTCGAAAAGAACAGCTCCGCCCAACTGCCGAAGTTATTGAATTACGTCACAACGCGCACCTCACCGCAGAGCTGAATCAGTCTGGCCGGGCCGGGGGCGGCTGGCACACTCGGCGCGATATTGAGGCATGCTCCAAGTCTCCCCGCCAGTGCGGTCAGAGTGCGCCGAAGCCGCCGAACGCGTCGGCGGTCAACCGCAGTTGGAGTATAGAGGGTCTCACTTTGGCCGACGTGACGTCGCCGTGCAGCGCGCGCGCGCGTTACGCCGGAGCATAAACGCGCCTTAACAGAGCCTGAGCTTAACCGCTAATCAACATATTCGGTGGCGGCATCTATGGGAGCCACTGAAACCCCCCGCCCACTCACTGAATAAAAAAAAATTCTGTGCCGAGGTTCGGAATCGAACCAGGGCCTTTGGCGTTTGAGGCGGAGACACTATCACACCGCCACGACGGCTCGAGTAGCGTTTGTCAATAAAGGCACATCTAGTGAATGCACTCTTCCGATGCAGAAATCTCCGCTGTTTTGCTACGTATATCCTGGCCTAACAGAGCTAGGCCATCAGCAATTTTTCTGAACTGCCTTGTACCTTGTCTCCCGTCCCTAATAAACGATTTCCGTTAAGTAGTTTAAAGTTGACTGGCACAGCCGGGAATGTTTCGCCGGGCGAGCGTGTGAAGACACAAGTGCTGTCTTGTACGATTACCGACCATCGTGCCATCATAGTTTTTCATCGACCATGGCGATCATCTGACAAGCCTTAACAGGCTCCTTCAAAGGTTAACTAGCACTTGAAGCAGCACTTGGAGTTCCTCTGCTGTTCGGCGCTTGTAAATCGAGGCGCGTCAAAAACAAAACCACGGGTCACGCAAAGCTCAGACGCAAAGCGCCTTAGGAAATCGAAACTCTCCTGGCCGCCTGTGGCGCCGCCAAGAATCGGTGTTCTTTGCTTCCAACATTCAGGTTGCCTTTTGTCTGCCTTCTTTGTGTGATAAAAGTGCACTATCGGTTTTAAAACAAAACTTACTTCAATATTGAACTGCGCAATCTTCCTTTGTCAGTCTCAGAGATTCGCGCACTATGTAGGAAGGAAAATTCCTCCAAGGTGGCGTCTCCTGTCCTATGACGTCAATACGCTTGTACTTGTGAGTTTCGCCTGTGGCGGCGATACCTGTATTTTGGTTCTTACTATTCTCTACCTTACAAGAGCTTTGTTTTCAGTAAGAGCGGCGTTTTCGTGATCAGGAGCTGGTATTCTATCGATACAAGCCAGCTTCAATTTCTCCTCAATGTCCCTTCAATGTTGTTTGTCACGATGCTTCACGGAAGCAGGTGCGCATAGGTGGTGCGCAGTTCGCATCTGTGTGGAGGCGACAGCCAGTGTTGAGAGTGCTTTCAGAACATGCGCAGAACAAAATGTATGAAAGGGTCCTTCAAACACGTTCCGTTACGGACTGATGTTAGCCAGTGTTGGGACTGCCATACCTAGTGCCTTGCAAACAGTGGATCGACTTCTTTACGATGTTTTCATTAGTTACACCAGACTACTTTCAGCTGTAGAGAAGTTATACTAGTAAGCCTGTAACTGATCATGAACGCAGTGGCATGACTGTGACGGTGGCAGCGTGTGCTAGAGCGCCACCGAGTATGTTGTAACAGGTGGTATGACGTAGCTGAGTGTACTTTTCTGCGTTGTTGTTGCTACAGAATTGCATTGACACTGTGCATGCAAGGTTTTGGGGACATGGTTGCAGTTTTTTACATGTGGATTCACAAAAGATGCCCGCCTACCATGCCACCCTTTGTACCTTGGCAGGAGGACGAGAGCATGTTCGAGCCCAAAACTGCGTCCACACCGGCCGTAGGTGGCAGGCACACACCTGACAAAGCACTTGGCAAGTCGAAGACTCCATCACAGGATGCCAAGGCGGCGCTCGCCGAGCTCCAGAAGGAGTTCAACACGTACAAGAAGGAAATGGCAGAGAACCACAGGTGGGAAGCGGCTGAGTTTGCAGCAAAACTACATAATTGAATCTGGGCTGCGAAAGTACATCTTGTTTTCGGAAAAATATACTGTGCTGTTTTGCTGCTTTGCACAGCAGAAGCTTGCAAGTGGTTGGTCACAGCCGTCGTGAAAAACTCCAAGAGTAGTATGCATGCCGTATACTGGCATAATGAACCCACTCGGAAAATGAACCCAACCCCCACTTTTGTCCAGCAGAATTTACTTTTTTTTTCTCAGGCTTTAGCTTTTTGTAGCTGGTCCCTCAGTTTTTGCGCTGTCCACAGAGCAGACCTTGGCAGCGTGCTAAGATGCTGCTTGTTTGTTTATCTTTTGAGAAGAGCTCCTGCCAGAAGAAAGGACTCCTTGGCAGTGCGTCAATATGCTTGTTTATCTTTGAGGAGAGCTCCTTCCAGAGGGGTGGCGCTGCGCACTCCGAACTTGGCAGAGTGCCAAGACGTTGTATGATGTAAGCTAAGGCATAGTTTTCCGCATTACGCACTGGTCACCGTTCACTGTCCTGTGTTTTTTAATCTCTCGTAAAAAATGCCCGCCTGACTATCAGGGGCCGGTGTTCAGCATGTTCCCATTATCTGGAGGCGAATGGGTGGCACCGCCGGCTACAGCAAAATTGCCGGAGGATCGCGTCAAAGTGAACAATGCTAAACACCAGCAGCGTCAACGCCTCTGACCGCGTGCGTTTGTTGATGGCGGAAGGACAGACTGAACGGATGTAGGATATGAAATATATTTCATGTTCGACCCTTCCAAAAAAATCTGTTGAAACTTTTTTTTCCTGCGTAATGAACCCTCCCCCCGAACTGGTGTCAACTTTTCTGGAAAAAAAGTGGGTTCATTACGCGAGTAAATATGGTAATTTAGGTGATCAGCTTACAAATGGGTCTTGGTCTTTTCTTTCACATAATGGCCTTTCCAGGCTTCTGTACTTTCAATTGAGAGACTCTTGGGAGAAAGAAAGGCCTTATTAAGAAAGGGAAAGTTGTGGAGTTTCTTGCTGTATTTCTGAACTTCTTATCGTACTCTTGGGAGAATGAAAGGCCTTGTTAAGAAAGGGACGGTTGTAGAGTTCCTTGCCTTATTTCTGAACTTCCGTCGGCCGCCAGCTTCAGCTTTGCACCTACGGAAACGCAAAATGGCGGCACTGCTGCTGATGGTGATGGTGATGGAGGCTGTTGACTTCAGCCGCCCATTGTTGCAAGATTTCCGTAGTTTTTCCGCCAATGACCGGTATATAAGACGGGGGTCGACTTTTCACCATGGTTTTTTGAAAAAAAGTTCGACCTATATTCCGGTTTTTACGGTAAGTGTGCCGGTTACTATGCACCGTGCAGTAAACGGGATTTCTGCATGATTTGTTTGCCCTTTTGCGGCACCCCTCAACTTGCCCCTTCCAGAGACCCGTGCAAAATTCCACTAGTGGGCTTTCCCGCAGCCATAGTTGACCAAAACGAGATGGCGATAGGACGAATGCCATGTGTGCGGGCATTGGGCACATAACACATTATCGAAGAATCTAAGAAAAATGGCCTGGCTTAGCTAAGGTTAAGCCTAGGATGCGAAGCATAATAGATTTGTGAAAGGGATTCGGTATCGCCTGCCCATAAGTCAGGCTAGTCTCTTCGTTGTTTAGTAATCTCCTGGAGGAGCGGGAGTTAGCCTTGGTGGTCGCGGCCGCGCGGCGACCGCGCGAGTTAAGCCCCGTTTCTCCACAGCTGGCGTGACGTCAGACCACGTGCTCGGCTGCAGCGCCTCTAGCGGGAGGAGCGGGAGTTAGCCTTGGTGGTCGCGGCCGCGCGGCGACCGCGCGAGTTGAGCCCCGTCTCTCCTCAGCTGGCGTGACGTCAGACCACGTGCTCGGCTGCAGCGCCCCTAGCGGCAGGAGCGGGAGTTAGCCTTGGTGGCCGCGGCCGCGCCAGGCTGGGCTATGGTTGAGCTAAGTAGTGTCCCTATTATGCTTCGCATAGAAAACAGCACACTTTCTCATTGCGATTACTTGAAGTGGACGGTCGGCCATCTTGTTTTTATTGGGTGCCGCGTGAAAAAGCCCACTTGCGGAATTTTGCACGAGTTCAAGCCTAGCTGTGTCTGAATGGGATTGGTCCACGCGACAAATGACTCGGGGGAAAAAAAACCAAAGAGGTTGCCTATGTACTGTTTTTCTGGCACTTTAAGCTTGATTTTGGACAATTTGCCCAGACATTCTTTTTGCCTTGGTTGAATTTGTGAAAGTCTTCTCAGTATACAGTCGCTGCAAAATATTGGGTGATTTTTCAGTATTCGGATATCCTCGAATATCAGTTTCTTTAATATGAATGTGAACTGAATATCAAATAAAGTACTTCATTCTTATTCGAAATTTAGAATATTCGCATGCCCCTGCTTTGTTTTCTATGTTCTAGCGATTGGAAATAGTGTGAATTTTCGCTGTATTATTAGAGAATCAGGTTTCAGCATGGTGGCTTGAAAAGAAAGTAAAGAACTCCAGTTGTTATGTGATGGACAAAGCTTAGGGTGCATCTTTCAGTTGACGCGGGGATTCTTTTTCTTTTTTTTTCCATGTGCAGGATGGTGGCAGAGCAGCTGGCGACAACGCAGGAGGAGTGCCTGCAGCTACGGCTGGAGGCGGCGCGCAAGCAGGCAGAATTGTCGCACGTCCAGGAGCGGCTGAAGCTGGCGCAGACAAGCCTCGAGCCACTGCAGCAGGAGACCATCACGCTGCGTGAGCGCTCGCAGCACCTGGCCGATACCCTGGTGCAGCACCAGCAAGCGCTCTCCACCCTTCGGCAGGTGGGTGCATTTGAGGCGTGCGGCAGAGTATGCATTACCATTCGTGTTCCATGCTGACTGACGGTGGCGGGTGGCGTGAACCAGTTCATCAATCACCGTGTGACACGCCACACCCCCTCTCCGCACTCACCCCTCTACTCTGGTTGGCGACCACAATTTCATCTCTTCCACTCATAGCGTCCCACGGACTTCCTTTCCACTCCCCCTGCCCCCCCCCCCCCCCTCGCACTTTTCTCCCTCCTCAGAAAGTGGAGAGGAGGGGCTTCTCTCTTTTTTGCCTCCTCTCCGCTGAGGCTTCACATGCCAACACCGGGCAGTTTGTGATAATGTGCGTTCTATTGCTAACGCATTAAATTAAAAATACAGTAAAAGCTCGTTAATTCGACACTGACGGGACCGCGAAAAATTGTCGAATTAACCGAATGTCGAAATATCGAATGAACCACAAAAAACATGAAATTTGCCCCATCATGACATACCTTTATTTGGCAAAGAAGTTTGTTATCGTCATCTGCTTTTTCGGGCGAATTTGAGCGGCTACAATAGCTCTAACAACTGCCAGATGCTCCGCGGCACGCGAACCATCCGGAATTTGTTCACAGAAGTCTTCCAGCACGGACAAGGCTTCTGCGGCTTCTTTCACCGTGCGCTTCAGCATTTGGGGCAGGTGCTCACAATCGTCATCTTCCGACGAATCGTCGTTGTCGGCGCCTGTCACTTCTTGGATGATTTCGTCCTCGGTCAGCTGACCGGCAATGGCGACACCATCATCGATGGACTTGTACTTCGGCCGCTTTGCCGGTGTCGCCATCGGAGCAGGACGCGATGGCGAGGCGCGCAGGCACGGCGCACTACGCACTCGAAAACAGCACAGTAAACACGCTGGCAAAGCACGCAATATCCAGAAAAGGCGTGTTAGGGTTCAATAACCGCGATCGTAGCAGCAAGAAACACGGGGCAACGACGACACACGCCAAAACGAGACTTGCTGAAGATAGGGTTAACACGACTGCAAGAGGCAACGAAGCACAAAGAAAGACACCGGGCGCTTCGGCCACTGCTAACCTTGCTTCCCTCTCCCTCTCTCGCACTGCTGATGACGATGACCGTACGGATGGCCTACGCTACATTCTTTTTTCCAACTTTACAGTAGCGCCGCTCTTGGTGGGCCGTGGAACTAGGTCGAATTAACCGATGGGCGGTAAAATTTGTCCGAATTAACGAGAGTTTTGCCCCATAGACTCCTATATATAATTGTAGGGACCATGCGTGCAGGTCGAATTATCCGATTGTCCGATTTAACGGGGGTCAAATTAACGAGCTTTCACTGTACTTGCAGTTTAGTAGACAGTTTAGTACTTGCAGTTTAGTAGACAGTGTAGTTTAGTAGACCAGGGGTTCTTAAACTCGGAGTGCTTTTGGGGGGTTCCCAGAGAACCTACTAAATCCATGCATGCCCCAACCCTCCACTTTTCCTTTATCCACTTTATTTAACCACGTGTGCAGGAACTTTCAACGTCACAGGAGGCAGCATCCCGCGCCCAGGTGCTGCTTGAGAGCGCCCGGGCCGAGCGGGATCAGCTGCGGGAGACTAACGCCCGCCTGCTGCGGGACTTGGAGGCGTCGCGTCAGGAGAAGGGCTCCCAGGCAAGTTTTGCCAGCAGTTGCTGCGTGCATGCCTGGTGTGCCGGCGCCTCTTGTGTGTTGTTGCCATGGCGTTATTGCATCTTCGTAGCCCTGATTGAGGAAATATGCCGCTTACAGTAGAAGATTGTTAATTCGAGTTTGAAGGGGCCAGAAACAGCGTTTGAATTATCCAAAGTTCAAATTATCGAATGACCTCAAGAAAAAAAAAAAAAACTGACTAGAGCCACTTGCATTATATTATTTGGTGAAAGATTTGACAGTGGTGGCCTACCTTTAAGATGAGAACAGCACGGCAGTGACCATTTTTCACATCTTCATCAATGCGTAACTGTGTGCACATTATCATGAGCATCGAAGCAAAATTGATCCAAAATGATAAGGTCCTCCCTGGCAACCTTCACAGTGCGGCATGGTAGTGATGGAGTTCCCTCAGAGGCCTCACGGGACTATGGCCACCTGGATCAGATGTGAAGCTGTGCTTCATTGCACAAACAGCGAACGGCACCTGATGGGTGTGTAATTTCGGTGCAGCGGAAGAACCATGCAGATGGGCGCGAGGGGAGACACGCTGACGCAGTGTGCAACTTGAATCAGTTGGCTGGCTGATGTGCGGCCGATAACTGCTGTTGCCATGGGCTGGTGCGAAGCTCAGAAAAGCGCGAAGCTGAAACTATGCAGTCGGGCAATTTTTGGAGACTTGGCTGTCCATTTTGGAGGTGCGCGGTTGGTGCTGCAGAATGCAATTCAGGTTTAAATGGGGCGACTGTGATCACCGCTTTTCGCGCCGGTCATTCCTCAACTAAGCCTCTTTTCGGGAGCACCGAATAAGTGAGCATCGGCTGCTATAGACTTATGAGTTTTGGCAGGGGCATTCATACTTTCAGTGTAATTACTAATTAGTTATTTGAAGAATTCACTGGAGCTGTACTATTTTGTTGTAATGTTATAAAAAAGCGTGTCGTAGCGTAAAAGGGGGACGCGTAATCGAGGCTGCGCTGTAGTCGGAAGAATTTTAAAAAATGCCAATCCCTATCAAAACCCTGAAAAAAAAGTGTGCCCTTAAATGAGGATATGCGCTAACCCTGTCTTGCAACAGCTGCGACCGTACGCTCTCGGAAGGCTTTCTAAAGGTACTCCGAAGACAAACATAAGTTGGCCTTCATTGTTAGGGTACCGCACCCTAATCGTAAAGAGACCACTCTCACTAATAACAGGGCTTCTGTAACCTAGAAAAGAGTAGAAAAGCAAAATAGAGGTGTTATCATCGATTTGATCGTGAGCTGAAAGTTCTTCAAATGCGCTGTCGTACTAATGTCTACTGTAATTCATTTTTTCCGCACGTTTCCGCACACTGAAATAGGCTTCCCAAGAGCATTGGTGAATATAAAATGTGTTCAGAGTTTCAATCTTTGTTGTCACGCAGTCTGCTGTAGATTAATATCATCCCGTTTACTTCATATCTTTTGGCTGGCATTGCGTTTTACGCTATAATGTTCCCTTTCCATTTCTGTGTTATAATTTTGCACCGCGGTACACTGAAGACCGTTTGCCGTCGAGATGACTTATCAATGTTACGTATTTTGTTACTTCCTTGCTTTTACCAACTGTGCTTGGCTGTTTTAAGTTTTAGTCACATGTTTATTTTCCTCCAATTGTCTCCCCTGCAATAATGTCCTTGTGGTGCTGCACATACTTGTGTAAAAAAAATTTTTAAAGAATTGGCGAGGGTTTAGCTCTGGTTAAACCTGGAGTGACGCAAAAGCTACAGCTGGCCGAGTGGAACTCGTTCAGTCGAATTGCGAAGTCAGTCTTTCGCTGCTCCTTTTCACTGGACGTTCCTTCATCTTCGTCCCACTTGACACGGCACATGCGCACAGCCATGGCAGCTCGGTTTCGCCGGCACACCACGCCGCCGGCTGCAGCAGCTGCTCCACACCACGTGCCCAGTCACGTGACCAACCAGGTGATGAACCACGTGATCAGCCACGGCTTCGCTGCCAGCAGCTGCTCCGCACCGCCTGACCAACCATGTGACAGCATGGCGGCGCCGCCATGCTGAAGGCTTGAAATGCTACCGTAATGTAGCTATCGCTACAGAGGCTGAGTTCTCAAGTTAAATGAACGTGTCGACACTGATTTTTGGGTCCGAATCCTAGACCACAATTCACCTCAAAATGGTGGCAACCTGTTCATTCTGGTAAGGAAGTTGCGCGTTTGGCTCGGCTGGTGGGAACACTTATATTCTATTATTGTCTTTTGCTACTGGACAAACATCAACATAGCCAGAGAGTCAATTGGTACTGAGAACAATAATTGGATGTAAATGTGCTGTGTCCATCATCACTCCATCTTAGCCTCTGCTGCCTTCAGCTATGTCCACTTGCTGCTTTGTCCACTCTGTCGCCAGACAGACTGCCAATTGCATGTTGTGCACATTACATGCCTTGCTCTTGCCTGTTGCCTTCTATTTTTCGACTAGGATGTTGCAGGCTCAAGTTTTACTGTGTAATCTGTGCGTCTACAGTGTTGTTTGCTATAGCAAAGGTACTGTTGTGGTTTTCGCTCCCTCTTGTGGCTGGAGAAGTGATTATCTGCGGTTCTGTGTCGCCATGCAGGCCCGCATCCTGGCCAACCTGCAGACTCTGCAGCTCAACTTGGAACGCATGGATTCGGAGCGTAACGCTGCCGACCAGGCCAAGGTGAGGAAGGCTGTGGCTTCCTATAAAGAAACAAGGCAGAGAGAGAGAATATAAAATAAGAAAAGTGAAAAATTTCTGGCGAAAGTGTAGAGTGCAGACTTGCCCAGCTTATGACGACTCAGGTGTCGTTGAGAGAGCACGCATTGAGTGCAAAGTTCCATCGTTGTTCGTAATACAAAGGCTGCTACAGTTGCTGTGGTCTCTGACAGATGTCGATCTGGCCATGCATGGATACCACGAAAGTGCCTTAATTAAAACAGCCTTCGTAGTTAGTGGACTCGATGGTTGCGAAGCATGTGGTCGACAGGCCTTTTCGCCAAGAATTGCTCCTTTACCACAGTTCAGTAGAAAGCCAAGTCCTTTCCCTTATCGCCAGCACCTTCTTGCTGCTAACCACATTCTGAAGGGTCCCGGTGCTGGAAAGTGCTCACCTAATGTTGAGCAATTTGCCGAGAACAAGCTGCACTCTGTTCTTATCTGTGAACAGGTCTGCAGATGGTTGCAGCTTATTATTCCTTTAGCACTTTCCTGGTGCAGCTAGTGATGCCCGATGCATTTCTGAGATGAAATGCCTAGACTGTGTAGTAAGATGTCTGGGCCATATAAGACGAGGAGTATGTACAGTGGAATTTCTTAGTGTGGTGCAGCAGCCATTCCTGTGATTTTTTTGCCTCGAAACAGGTTGAGAATGGGTAATTTTTTTTAATTTTTTTTCCTTTATGTACCAGCATCAGTAAGTAATTGTTGGCCTTCGAAATTGATGCCCCTAAAAGGGATTCCTCGTTCTTTTAGCATGTATTGAGCGGACTTGCAGGAGCAGCTAAATGTCATTGTAATGATCTTGATGGATGTTGCTGTAATAAATTCTATAAAATTGGGTTCAGCAAAGAGCTACGTTTCTGCAGTTATGTGTATGTTACTTTGTTATAAATTTTTATTATGTTACTTCGTTATAAATTTAAATTTTTATTGTAATGAGTTTCGGGTGCACCTTATTCCTTCTTGTGCCTCTGTATACAGAGGCTGTTGTATTCAACAGCCTCTGTATACAGAGGCTGTTGTATTCAACAAAGAATTGTTTCATGACTGGAACGCCAAATGGCGCAGTTTGGAGGAGACGTGGTAATTTCCCCTTGTGGTCACCCTAAGGCAATATTTCAAGCTTGGATTGCTAGGAGGGGTGCTGCACTTTGCTGAATGTTCATGAGGCCATGTTGTGTGCTAGTTTTTTTTTTTTTTTCAAACGTGCCAGCTGCTATTTAGTATGAGATGAAGACAGTAAACACAGTAGCCGGACTAATCGGTGTATTTTTAAGTGCCCTGTGCCGTTTTGCTGTTGCGCTGCAGGTGGCTCAGCTGGAGCTTCGCTGCGAGTCCCTGCAGCGGCAGCTGGAGTCCCAAGCGGAGCAGCACTCATCGGCTGTGGCCGCCTGGGAGCGGCAGTTGCGTGAAGCCCAGCAGCATGCCAGGGCTGAGGCCGAGCGGGCGCGCAAGTCCACTGATGAGCTGGTTGATGCCTATGCGCAGCTGCACCAGGCACGCCAGGAGGTGCGTTGGGATGGCTTCCGTGGGTTTGAAACTCAGTACAGTATACAGTACAGTATACAGTATAGTATACAGTACACTACAGTAGATATAATAGGTTGGGGCAACCTAAAAGATTGAAAAATAAGTACAGTACAGTCAAACTACAGTAGAATCCAGCTGTAACGTTCTCAGGTGCTGTGTTTTCGCGGCTGCTACGCATACACATTCACATTTTCGTGAACCACACCTACTCCAGCTCACATCAAAGCCCATGCAATGCAAACTGTGGAGTTTTGACGCGATTTTGGCAGCATTGCTACATGGTACATTGTGAATGCTGCCTTGTGATAGTGGCATGCCCCGGGCCGCCATTTTCAAAGCCTATGTCTAGCGTGCGCATCATGTCGACACCATGCTGGTCAAAGTGGGACTCGGCGCTCCATCAGTGGTTTGACCACCGCTGTGCTGCGTGGTTTCCTGTGCACTGTGCCCAAGCCGATGCTAGCATGCTTAATGGCGGCACATATTTTGTTTCAATTGTTGCTGCAGCTCTATGCCACTGGGACGTGAATGGCTGAAGGTGCATAAACGAAACTATGCCACAGCGTATGCTGGTGCTACGCGGGCAGCGCTGTATGAGATGTGGCTGAGCGAGTTGACTCTCCGAGGCCCCTGTTTCTGTCACCCGCTTTTTTCTTGTTGCTTGCAGTTTAAAAAAAGTAATTTCTAGATTACAATCGACGAGCACTGCATAGGGTTAAAGTGGCTGCTGTGAAAACAGTGCGGAAGCTTATGCGTGCCGCAACTTCGCCACTCTGAACATGTTCCCTCCTCACTGCTGCATTCCTTCTACCAGCAGCTGCTCAGGAAGGTAGAGCCATTGCAGGAGACTTTGAATGTTCTGCGCATGCAAGAGAATTGAAAGAGCCAGAAACCTTTGCTAATTCCAGAGAACTATGTTGTACTTACAAGAAATTAAAAAAATGGGGCAGGAAACAATAGACTATATTTTTTTTTTTCGCATGCTAAATTCAGCTATTACGTTTCTCGGCTGGTGCTTTTTTTTTTTTCATGGTTTCAGGATAAGTGTAGCACCGGGGTTCTACAGTACTATAAACATTGCAGCACGTAATTGTCCAGTTAATTTTGCGTTGGAACGCCTTAGGTTGCTATTTTTAACTGTCTGTGGTAACTGTGCATCAGTGGAACCTTTCTATTTCATCTTATTACTTTTAAAACTAATGTCAGCATGTTACCCTTACAGCCTTTTGCATTTCCAGTGCGTGTGGAGAAAAATCAGTAGTTTATGTGGTAGCAGCTAGCTCATCAACTAAATGGCTTTCCTTATTTGTGTTGCATCAACTCTGGTCATGCCTGTTGTATCACTGTCTGTCCAACGAGTTTCCCACCAGACCTAGTCATTCAGGCAGTGTTTAGCCTTTTAAATGTTCTGGGATATTTTCTGGGAAATGGAAAAGTCTGCTCACCGTACTGTTAGTAATGCTGGAAGTTGATGGAGATGTGTAGTGGCAAATTGTTGTCCTTTTCAAAACGATTTGCCAGTGTTTCTGTTGTAGTATGTAGCTTCAATAGAGCGTCTTCACATATGGAACCCAGCGTTGATTTGGCCACTGCTGACTGTGCATACTTCTTTTCTTGTAGTGAGCAGCCTGCTTGTTTGTACTGACTGCGAGTACCTTGTATTAAATCTACCGTATTAAATTCCCCTGTACCAAATTCACCGTAGTATCAAGTTACCGTAACAAAATCTCTAACAAATTTAGACAGTCAAATTGTGCTTCTTGGCGCCGGATGTCTTGAATTAGGTTTGATTTAGTTTGGTCCCATCAGTTGTCATGGGGCACTCAAGTTTGAGTGGCCAAGGCCAGTCGGGTTTTTCATTATGAAGCAAAAAAAATAAAAAATTCTGTAAGATTTGTTTGTTCCTATAGGATTTCAGGGCTGAGATTTGAAAATGTTGTGTAGCTAAAAAGTCTGTTGACAGTGATGTGCTTGAAGCTCATTCTTGTTCTTATTCTTCTTCTCACTAGCTTTCTGAGAGCAAGTCTCACCTGGCACGCAGCGAAGGTTCAGGTAAGCTCCAGGTGTTCACATTTAAGTGGTGGTATTTAAGCAGCATGCAACACTGTCGAGTCAGTTTGGCATGGGTTGATATCTGCATTGGGTTTAACGTTCAGTATGAAGTTCTTGTGGAGCTGTAACAGTATGCAGCTTTCATCCCCAATGCTTGTACTGATCTGTCCTTCGGGCCATCTCGCATGTTGTATAGTATGAAACTGCTGGCCTATTTCTGATGTAGAAAGGTAGGTATGATTGGTTTTCTTTTTCTTTTTGTGGTGTAGCTCGGGGTAGAGAATTGTGGGCTTTGTTGAATAAACCTTTATATTCATCAAACGCTGTTGTGGGTGCTTGCCAGGAGACATGTCAGTCAAAGTTGGGGAATTTGATGAGCTTGTATGCAGGTTGTGCTCTCGAATATTTTAATAAATATTGCAAATCCAATGAAAGGATAAAATGCCAATTTATGGGTTAATGTCTTAAGTGGCCTCTCGGTGTTTTACGGGGACATCATGATGTACAGTCAGGGCCAAAAGTGCACAGGATGTGATTCACAGAAAATAATTTAGTATTTCTGTTTTGCCTCGCTGTTGTGATTTTCACTGACTTGCCTTGCCTGACTGCGTGCAAATTAATTTCTGCTAACCCGCATCCCGTAAACTTTTGTCAGTGTCTTTCCCTTTTTTTAAATGCTGGTATGTTGGTGGGTGACAGGGGGCTGTGCAGTTTTAATTTCTGCTTTTGCTTATTGACGAGAGAATAGGCCTGAGAAACCCATTACTCACTTGCAGCTTGGATAGCAGTTCTTGCGCAGATTTTTAAATGCTGTTACTGGGAGCAGCCCCGATTTAGAAATGTCACCAGTCATTGCACCGTGAGGTTTCAAACCAACAGCACCATTTTAGAACAAATGCAATGACTGTGTCAGTCACTCAGACAAAATGGGTATAGGGCAACTCCTTGGTTGAGGTAGCAACTGGTGGTATTGCCTGGCTTTGATTTGTACCTGAATGGTCACAGCGAACCAAGTAGCGTTGCTCAAAGTCTGGCTTAGAGGAGAAAAAGTTGAATTGGCATGTGGCCATGGGAGATAGTTGAGTCTGTTGCTTGCCAGGCTGGACATTAGTTCATGTTCATTTCTTGTGGAACTGGCAACTGTGTGTAGTTCTCTGAGAAACTGTAACCTTGAGCTTGTGCTCCTCAACTTTGCCTGCACACAGCAGCGGAGACGGCGGAAGTCAGCTCGCTGAAGAGCCTCCTCACCAAGAGCCAGGACAAGATCAAAGGTCAGTTTTCTGTCGCTCTTAGCAATCCACTGGTTCTCAAGTGATGCTGCTTTGCTGACCTTTTGGAATCCTAGAAAACAGTTCGGGGGGTTGGGAGCGTGCATATAAAAAATTCTTCAGAAGTACAGGCGTGATTAAAAAGAATTGGCACAAGTGACGCCGCCAGAGCTACAAAATCGCACCGCGCAGCTGGTGCAGTGGTGTGGTTTGGGAGCAAGCCTGCCACTCTTGTTATCGGCGTGTTTTAACTGCAGCGTCAAGCATTGCCATCTGTCGCTGTGGTGACACGTCACTTGTGCTAATCTTTTTTGTTCACGCCTTAACAGTGTTACGGTGCAGGGCCCATTGCAGAGATGGATCAGGGAAGTAAATTGGTGCAGTACACTTCTTGGATCATTATTTGGTGCACGTTCATTGACAGGTTGAGATTTTTCATTGCACTTAGTTATGTAACCTGTCTTAGGTTGTCATATAGCTTCCACCACCAGTCTACGTGGTCCTTTCAAATGCTTTTCACACGCGACAGTGAACAACCACAGGGTGTAATTAGTCTTGTCGGGGAGGGGAAGCCCTGTGCTGTCTTGATTTGCCTTTTCCATTTTCCTCAAGCTTTCTCAAGTTCGTTCTGCTGTGTTCCTCGTTGCTGTCTTCCAGAGCTACAGGCTGAGCTACGCACCATGCGGGAGCACTCGGAGCACCTGAAGGCAGTGTGCAGCCAAGCAGAAGCCCGCCTCGCCGAGCAGGACACCCTGAGCAGCCACTGCCAACAGGCCCTGGAGCAGGCACAGCAAGGTGGGTCATCCGTGCTGCATTGTAAGGGCACGCTGCGCAGGCAGTGGCACCATCTGGTGGCATAGCGGGACACTGTTGGGCAAGAGTTGGTGAGTGTCACGAGGTGGAGCAGCTAGTTGGGAGTGATGCTGCAAGCAGGAAGGAAAAATGTTTAGGTCTTTGCTTCGCGAACCGTGCTTATGCAGAAATGCAATGTAGAGACATCTTGTGCAAGAGTGCGTGACATTTTGCAAAGCACTGCAGTTTGTATGAATATTGCGAGAAATTTCGCTCACCTTGCCTTATGCCATGAGATGTTCATGTTGTGCAAGCGTGTTTTTTGGTTCGAAGCAAATAGTAATTTTCTTCGAATAATTTCGAAGCGAATATTTTGAATACTTCTGGCACACAAAAAAGGTTGAACGGCACAACAGGCATTTTCAAAATTGTGAATTTTTTCAAACGCAAAAGGCTATTACATGAAAAAGAGAGGGAATGCGGAGAAGCTTTGTGACCCTCGTTGAACCTGTGTCGACTTTCTGCAAAAATGGCCATCGGAAATGGCGGAAGCCATCCTACATGTGGTACTGACATATCTGTGGGGTGTGACACCACCTATATGTAATACCCCTGTCACACGGGCATTTCGAGGGCCCTCGAACCGATAGTCGATCGACTCAAAGGCGATCGAGCGCTGCTACACGGGCAGTTTCAATGACCATCGAGTCAATAGCCTATCGAGTCAACGGAGCAGCACGGAACTCCATCGAGATTTCGAGGGTCTTCGAGCGCTGCCCAAGGTTGCTAGCGTTGCTTCGAGCGGCGCCAAGCGCACTTTCGTACACGACGCATTCAAGGTACAAAAGCATGACCAAACATTATTCGCCTAGACTTTAATGCTAGCAGTCTGTACAATAATTCTAAAATCGTATCAGACTGGTTTTAACCGCATTAAGCGCATTAATTTGGCGTTGCGGTCATTGCGTTGTTTGCGTACTTTGCGTTGACAACATGGCGGCGCCCTGCCCGCCCGCTTCGCAGCGATAACAACTTCGTCGCTAATCCCTCAAAGCAATATCGTGTTCTAGGCTGTTGTATTCGCCTTCGATTTGCCCATTCTTACCCTCGCATAAAGTTTCAAGAGACAAATAGCTTTTGTTTTTCAGATATCAAGGCGACTTCCCATGTGTTAAGCCTGACGAAGCAGCGCTCCGACGCAGTTGGACTGGCTTGGTTTTGGCTCGTCTTGTATTAGAGTGGCTACAGCAGTGTCTGCATCTGTCCGTCGCGTGCGTGCAATTAAAAGGGTTTTAAACAACATGCGCGTATGCGTGTATTTAAGCATTTCGTATACATTTATCAAATATTTTTGTTATTTTTGTAAAATCTAAATTAGCCATTGTGGCACCACACAAGCGTAGCGTGAGACACGAGAACCATTTCAATGGCCATTGAGATTTGCCGTGTAGCAGCGACACAACTCCTTCGAGTTCGATGGTGATTGAGAATCTCGAAGACCCTCGACTCGATCAGCATTGAAACTGGCCGTGTGACAGGGGTATAAGACCAGCTCTTAATTGTGAGTGCTTCGTTGCACAGCTGTTGCTTTTAAGCAGCGACTCCATGACACCTGATAGGCGCACTCGCCTAGAGTAACTGTGTACACCGTATTTACACGATTGTAAATCGACCTATTTTTCAAAATTTGAAAATCCGATATGAGGGGGTCGACTTAGAATTGAAACCAAAGCATCGCACCATAAATAAGGGTGAGACAAACGAGATGTCAGGCATGCTACAGCGTGCTTGCAGTTTTGCTGCGCGGCTCTGTTGCATCGCTCTTGGTGCTGGCCTTGGGCAGCTGCTGTTGCAATGCGCAGAACCGGCATCCCCACACCGCGCGAGGCGGCCACTGGTGGCTGTCGATAAGGAGCAAACCGGCACCAGCCCACTGCCTACATGCGGCCGCAGATTGCTTCTGCTGATAAGCGGTGGCGGCCTGATAACGCATTCGTGTTCTAATGTTAATAGGTGCCCAAGTTTTTTTTATTTACTTTCAACCGCGCACTCGGTGCTCAAGGGAGCGTCAATAGTTGATGGAAGGGCCGCTGTTCCAATCGTGGCGGCACCGCCACTCGGAACCGCAGCGGCGCCGGGGAGTGTTGGTAGCCGACGGAAGAGCCGAAGCCACTCACACGTAGCTTCTCTTTGGCTTTGAAGCATTTGACTACTGCCGGCCGAGTTTCACAAGCTCATCATTTGTGCTCCGGGTCCAGTAAGCGACCAGCGCATGTTCACGGCTACATTCAAGATGGCTGTCATTCTTTACGCCGAAGAAACGAGCAACTGCGTGCCTTGTCGCAAGTTCGACGATCGCAACCAGTGATGCAGGTGTGGCTGTTGCAGTGAGGCAAACAGCTGTTTCGCGTGATGCCAGGATGTGGCTGTTAGCGAAGTGCAGGATTTCGCTGCACAACAATGTTAGAATGACGAGCTGTGGGACCGCAGTAGCGTGGCCGCAGACGCCTGGCAAGTACAGATCTGGGCGCCGCGCTTCCGTGTGCTTGAGTCTGTTGCCGCGAGCATGCGCAGACCGGCTCCAGCATACGCGTGGGAGCGCAGGCACGTGGCGCAGAGTCTGGACTTTGGCTGCACGTGCGCCGCGGTACCGTCGCGGAAGAGGTACACTTCCAGAAACAGTTCTGGAAACGTTATTCGCTCGAGACGAATACCTCGAGATTTCGAATACTGAACATTCGGACCGAATCAAATGTCGAATACTTTATTGTTCAATCGAATATTCGAACTTATCGAATATTTGTACATACGTAGTGAACAAGCCTATTGTACTACAACCAACTGCACATAGTGTGTTTACCAGTGTGGCTGACAGTCATGCTTTTTTCTTCACCGCTTTTAGCTGTTGCACTGTACAACTAGCCCCCCCAAAAATATGCTTTACCAAATAGAAATAAATGCTGAAAAACAGCAGACTTTTCTGAGATATAAACACCAGAAAGCCCATGCCCTAGGTGTGGTGGGACGGTGCAATGTGGTGGTGGGACGCTGGCGCTGTGGAGCATGCATATCTCAGTCTGTGAAAAATGGTATATGCGGCAAATTGAAGTGATGCATGATTTTATTTGGCCACATTAAGCAAGCAGGCTGAGTGTCCCGTTTATATTTCTTGAAACTTCTTTCCCGCAGCCAAGAGGGATCTGGAAGAGAAGGTATCGCGTCTGGAGCAAGAGATCCATGAACTGGCCAATGAGAAGGCTCGACTGCTTGAGGAGGGCAAGGCCAAGGTGGGTGCTCACTTGTCTACTAGTGTACTATACCTTCAACCCGTTTCTTTGGGTGCCCCTTGTGAGCCCAGTAGAAGTGTGCTCATTAGCTAGCTTGCCAGCTTCAAAACTCGAGTGTGAAACTGTCATCGCAGAGACATGCAGTAATGGAAGTGTTGTAGTAGTCGACGCTGAATTCGAGATCCAGAACTGCTGAGAATAGTGAGAGAATTTTTAAAGTACGTAATAAAGCTCCGGTTGATTTGTGAAGTACCTGTATTGTTAAGTGTCAAATAGGGTACCTGAAATTCAACAGTGCAGTTTTTTAGAGATAGTCCCTGTGCTCAAAGATATAAACAAGGAATGCTCACATGTGCGTCATTTCGTTTGCAGTGCGTCTTGCCAGCACTTTGTATTCCTGACACATTTGAAACATTTCCTCGTAGGTACTGCACTGCAACAGGACCAGTATTCTTGAATGATGATAAAAGCAGATTTAAATAATGTGGTAAAAAAATGCATCTTAATTTCCGCTATGCGTTTGGCAAACGTTTTCATATGGCCATTGACAATTCCATTCCCATTTGCAACATAATGTGTGTATTACTTTGCAGGCTAGCACATGCGTGGTTTAATCCGTGACAAAGTGCTAAAACTTTCCAATTGATATCAGAGGTCTTGGAGGGCTGTTGAGGGACGGGTTCTTCTGGGGGACCTCGGGTTAATTCAGATCATCTTTGTAGCTACTATGCGACTTAGGCTAGAGGGGGTAGTGTGCTGATGGGACGTCCAAATAGCTGCAGTAGCAGCGTAAGAGACGCAGTGCAAAGTGATAATACTGAGCCTGAATATCTGTGGTTTCAAGTTGTGGTGGTCTTTGACGCTTGACATGCCCGCGCCATTCTTATTGCAGGTGCAAGAACTGGAGCAGCAGCTGGCGGCCGCTCGGAACGAGCTCTCGCAGGCTCAGAGCCAGATGGCGGACAATGCCCGCAGAGACGCGGAGCACGTCCTCGACCAAGATGTGCAGCACTCGCTGGCCAAGCAGGTGGGTCTTCAAGCACTTGTGCGGAGGCACTGCGGGGGCCCACCCTGCCCTGCGCTGGTGTCTGGTTTAGTGTAGTGCCACTGTTGTCCCGGTGTAGTGTCCGGTGAGTCACATTCCCGAAGTGCAGGGCTGCTTGCTGTTGTGGTGTGGCGTGTTACTAAAGTGGGAGAGCAGTTTATGGCCTGTATGGTCCAGTGTCGTTGCTAGGAATGTGCATTCTTGTCTCAGTGTGCGGGAGTGTAGTGCATGCACTAACTGGCCGGTGATGAAGACAGATGAGGGTGTACTTATTTGTACAGGGTTGTACCAGTGTTGCACTGGTGCAGTTAAATTGTTGCCGCAAGTGGGGCAAGTGTAGCGGAACTCGCTACAGTAAAACCTCATTAATTCGAAATCGCTTAATTCGGACTTCCGGTTAATTCGAACTGACGGCCGGGTCCCGGCAAAGCCCTGTGTATTTCAATGGGTCAAAACTCCCGATAATTCGAATATGCCGGTATCCACGTCGGTTAATTCGAACTAGGCGCCGATGGCTGGCATTGCTCCTCGCATATAGAAGTCACCTCGTAGCAAATACAATGCGCTGAAAATTAAAAAAAATGCAGAATGATGAGAAAAAAATAAGCCAGCACGCATGAGGTGAGACGTGAATTTCGTTGCCCGAACCAACCCTCCGGTGCATGCCGTAGCAGGTTTTCGCTGCCGGAGCGTCGAAGCATTGGCTTGTCTATTTTTGGCTGACACGCGGTCACGCGGGTAGCCACCCTACCGCGGGCGCTGCCTATGCTCCGGCTACGGTGGCTCCGGCGCAAGCCGTTGCAGCAGGTCAACTAAAGGACTACCTTGCCGATTACTCGCTCAGTGATGTGTCCAATGCAGATGAAACCGCGCTTTATTTTAAGTTGCTGCCGAACAAGACTGTCAGTTACAAAGGCGACACGTGTTCAGGCGGGAAGAGAAGCAAGGAAAGAGTGACGGTGTTGGTGTGCGCAAACGCGACTGACTGGCACTGAACGGTGCCGCTTGCTAGTTATAGGCAAAGCAGCGAAGCCTCGCTGCTTTAAAGGGCATACTTTCAACAGAAAGTCGTGGATGACCCGAGCAATTTTCACGGATTGGCTGCGCACACTCGACAGGAAGTTCGCGGCACAGAACAGGAATGTTCTGTTGTTCGTCGACAACTGTTCAGCCCATTGCGACAGCCGTGGACTGAAGGCGATCCGTCTGGCATTTCTGCCGAAAAAAGGCCGTTTCACATGATGCGATTGTTGCCGCAGCGCAGTGCGATTTCTGCCGCTGTGCGACAGAAATGCGCGTCGTTCTCGTCGCAGGGCCACTGCGACAGACTTTCAACAAGTTGGTCGCACTGTCGCAACGTCGGTGCGGTCGCAGCGATGGCCACAGTAATCAGCCAATAGGAGTTCAGCGACATGACAGGAAAATCTCGAAAACGTCTTATTGAACTTAATAATACATCACAGCTCAATATTATTACTCATGATTACGAAATCAACGCCTGCCACGATGTTTGACATTTATTGCACCCGAAGAATTTTCGTCCACTGAAAGGCCGCACCGACGCTAGGGTGCCGACGGCACCGACAGAAATCGTTGGCATGTGAAACGGCGGCTGCGATTACCGTTGCAACGACAGTGCGACCGGGCCGTAATTTTTCGTTCCCGTCGCACCATGTGAAACAGGCTAAAAAACACTACGGCTGTGCTGCAGCCTATGGACCTTGGGGTTATTAAAAACCTCAAAACACTGTACAGGCGCCACCTCCTAGAGCGGATTCTTGTGTGTATGGACAGCGGCAAATCGTACGACATCAATCTCCTCGGAGCCTGCCACATGCTGGCAACATCGTGGAATGCTGTCAAGGCGGACACAGTCGCGAACTGTTATCGAAAGTGCGGCTTCATTGAAGGCCCAGAAGCCTGCAGCACGGCAGAGCTGGATGCTCAGTGTGATGACTCCGTCGCGCTGCACCCTGCCTACGCTGCTTTATCGGAGGGTGTTGACTTCCAGAGCTTCGTAGACGTTGACAGCGGCATGGAGACATCGGGGCCGTTAAGCGATGCCGAGATTATTGAAGCGGCCTGCGGTGACCAGATGCCGCACAACTCCGGCGCGGCGAGCACAGCTGACAGCGATGACGAGTCCGACGGAGGCGACGATCCATTGCCACCCCCGAGTGCATGTGAAACAGCGTCAGCACTCGATCTGGCTGCGCGCTACTTCTCCGCCGATGATAATTTGGACGCTGCGTTGGAGCTGTTGGGCAAGTTGCAGACGATGCTTGTCGAGTCACGGCAAAGAAAACGAAAACAAATGCGCATCACCGATTATTTTTCTCTTTGATATGCCAATCTTTGATATGCTTTGCCAATCTGCTGTTAATAAACATGTTTTTGAAGCATAGTGTCATATTTAATCATTAAGCTTGCTGCTTACGCGAATGCATTTTGATGTTAGCTCCAACCGCATAAACAAATTAACTTTATTTCCTTCGACATTCGGGCTCTATGATTTTAATTCGCGCAATCGCCCGCCGCAAATGTGTAGTAGCGCGTAGTAAGAAATAACGATCTCAGATATGCCTGTTTTAGCTTCGGCCCGTGCTGCCGGGCGTGATGGCCGCTTTTTTTAGCGCCCGCTCGTTAATTCAAACTCCGCTTAATTCGAACAATTTTCCGGTCCCCCTCGAGTTCGAATTAACGAGGTTTTACTGTATCACAGTTGCATGTGTGACAGTGGACAAAATTGTGAGCACAGAATTGTTGGAAGTAAGCTTCTGTTTATATGCCAAGGCAGAGGTAACGTAAGGTATGTAAGTGTGTATTCTGAGTATTATACTCGGATTATTATTATTAGGGATGCGCAAATATTCAAATTTGAAATCCTGAAGTGTGAAATGCGCATATTTCTCCTTCTCGAAATAAAGTATCTTATGTTACTGCATGGCAGTTTGGAACTGCAGCTTTTGTTGATCCAAGATGTATCGAATTACTGTTTTTATCGAACAATAGGAGCATACCCTTGAAAATTGCATGCAGTAGTACAGTAAAAGCTCGTTAATTCGAATTCCACGGGGCCGCCAGTCCAGTTCTAATTAACCAAAATTCGAACTAATGAAAGTGAGCAAAAATGGAAGCGTTTGATGCCCGGAGGGCACGAAAAACATTTATTTAGCAAAACAATCTGTTATCATCTTCTGCTTCTCTCTGAGGGCTGCCGTAGTCACTCGGTCTTCTAGTGCGGGAATGCGACGCAGGGAGTCTCCTTCCCCCTCTTCAAAGCTGAAGAAAAGGCGCGCGACATTCAGCGCTCCCATAACTTCTGCCGCGGACGGACTCACGGGCTCTGTGATCGCTGTGATCACCCACGTGATCACAGCGGTCTCAATTTCCGGATACTTGGCTAATCAGAGCCTTTTTCTGTTGCTGGCGAAATCTTCGGCTTCGTAGGCATCCTCGATGGCCTTCCTATTTCGGACGTAGGTCGACAACGTGCTTGGTGGAATCTCGTGCTTTTTCGCGATTTCCACTTTGCCGGCCTTCCGTTCTTCCACCTCTCGTAAAATCGCCACTTTCTCCTTCACCGTCTTGGCGCAGTATTTCTCACGCGAACACATCTCGCGGACACAAGCTCACACAGCAAGCGGCGTGCAAAACGAGGGCTAAAACACTAAAACGTCGTTCCTCGAAGCAGTCGCAGCAGGAAAGACTGGTTAGTACTTGTTCCAGCACCCAAGCGGCGCCCCGATGGTTGTGCCATCTATCGTTCTGCCGTGAAAGCTTCCAACGATGGTTTTCAACAGCGGCGCTTGGCGGCGCGCAGTTCGAATTATGGGTGGCGGCGCCAATTTTTGAGTGAATTAACAAGCTGTTACGCGCATAGACTTCTATGCACTGCAGACCGGACCACGATGACTATTTCGAATTATCCAAAATTTTGAATTAACGGGTTGTGAATTAACGAGCTTTCACTGTATATCACTATTATTTGCGTTTCTCGAACATTTGTTCATAGAAAATTCAATACACCAGACGGCATGCCACTCCCCTGCAAGTGGTGCTTCTCCTAACGATGCTCTAGGGGTCACTTTCTGTGCCTGGGGACTGGTGAACTGTGCGGCCCTATGAGTCCGTGCGAAGACCGGACTGCCGCGGGGCATTCAGTGTGGACAAAGCGCGCGTGCGCTCACGTCACTGTGTGTTAAGTAGGAGTCACATCAGCATTGAGGCTGTGGATGATGTGTCAGATATGCAGTTGTTCAGATTCCTTAAAGACTATGTGGAATGCGCGGTACAAACAAACCGGCTACGTGACTTTCCGTTGAAACCACCTAGAACCACAGTGCCTGAATTCGATGCATCGTTAAAAAAAAAAAACAGCAGCACGGTGCTCGCCTGTGCTGCAAAAGCGTGACAAGAGTTCACCGACACCGGCGCTGCGCTTCCTGCAACGATGTGCCCTCCACCGAGCGACAGCAAGTTGTTCCGTCCTGCTGGCCCGGTGTTACTAGGCCTAATGTGCTCCCCACTGAAACCACAGCGAAGTGGTTTGGAGCTAGCCTCCGCTCGTCGTAAAACGCCTGAATTTGTTACCTGTGACCGTCGACACTATAATTTCATGTTAAAATGAGCGCACAACTGATTTTCGTAATGCTTTTGTAAGTCGCCTTGCACCAACGGCCGTGAGTAGCCCAGCAAGTGATGTGCTGCCAGAAAGCTGGTGGGCGATGTGTCGTTGTAAGGAGCGCGTCAGTAGTGTGAGTGCAGTGTATTCTTGCTTCTAGGTTACAGATAAGTGTATTTACTGCCATTTTTTGTGTTGAACTATCGGAAAAACTGGAATATAGGTCGAACTTTTTTGAAAAAGCCATGGTGAAAAGTCGACCCCCGTCTTATATACCGGTAGTTGGCGGAAAAACTACGGAAGTCTTGCAGCAATGGGTGGCTGAAGTCAACAGCTTTCATCACCATCGCCATTAGCAGCAGCGCGGTGTGGCGACGTTTTTGCACCGCCATTTTGCATTTCCGTCGTTGTAAAGCTATTTTGTTAAAAGGCTGTTTTCTCACATTTTGTTTCAAAACGAGCAGAAGCCAACGGCAATTCACCGTCGCCTTAAAGAAAAATGCGATTGAGTACGCGGAGGCTTACAGCAACCTGGTGGCATGGCACGAATTTGGAGCATCCGAAAAGAGCATTCAGTACTGGCGGAAGCAGAAGCTGCGTATTACAACTTGCAGCAATCAGAAGACAACATCATTTCGTGGGTGGACCGCAGTGTATCCAGAATTGGAAGGAAAGGTTGCGCTGCGTTCAAGATCGCTGCCTGTGACTGCCGAATGCATCCGCGTGAATGCGGTAGAGATCGCGCGTGCCTCTAGACTCGCGAAGGCGCAATTCAAGGGCTCGCCATCCTGCGTATGGCGATTCATGAAGAGGCAGGGCTTTGCTCTACGGTGCTGTGTGCCAAAAACAAACACGCGGGTCAATGTCTGCAATACTGTTACAAAATTGGCCGGGTGTACATACAAGCAGCATTTAAATGAAAGTACTGTCACCACTTTGCAACCTTTTGAGTTGCATTTGTTTCGACGTAAGGGTGTCTTTCGGTAGTTTTCCCATTGAGAAAGATGGTCTTCATTTTTAGATTTAGTTTGTTAAGGGGTCGACCTATATTCCGGTCCGACCTATAGTCCGGTTTGTATGGTATTTTGCAATCCCCGACCAGTTCGATATACCCGGAATGAATTAACTGTACAGTAGAATCTTGGTATTACGAACTGAGTACTATACTAAGTATACTAAGCATAGTGAATATGGACTGGTGAAAAAAATGCTATCCAGAGTGAAGTGTGCACCAGCTCAGTGAGAGAGTGAAACGATATGCACACTTGTTCTCGAACTTTCTTTCTGAAACCTCTGTTATGTCAAAAGCAGTGAGAGCCTTCTTCTGTGCACTGCAGTGATTTTGGCACTGCCTCGTTCTTTGAAGTGCCTGATATTATGAATGTGCCACTGAGAGACATCAGTGGGCACCCTTTGTTATTGCAGGCTGCTTTCTCTGGTTGGCCCGTTGTAATCGATCTGTGGAATAATTGTCGTGCATTGCCTCACAGCACCTCATTTTTCTTTGCGCAGGCCCAGGAGAAGTACGAACGGGAACTGCTGCTGCATGCCGCTGACATCGAAGCTCTCTCAGCTACGCGAGCCGAGGTACTGATCATTTCATTATTTTATTATTATTATTTGTCTAGAAATTGATTGATTCCTGCCGTGCTTTCGGATGAACAGGTTAAACTGTTCTTGGTTTATTGTGTCATTCTAGAGCGTAGTTCTTAAGGGATCGTCGCAGGGTTTCTCGGTGGCTGATGATGAGTTTGGTGCAGCTGTGGTGGCACAGGTACAAACATTATCATACGAACCCGTAGCACGTATCTTTGTGAATAGTCGTGTGACAGATTGCAGTTCAAAGCTATCGCAGAGAATGTATCTGTGACTGAGAGAAGTTGCAGGCACTGCTGATTAGCAGATTCTTTTGTATTTTTGGTGCAGAAGCATATGTGGGGAATGTGTGCATTGTACATGGAAGCCGTTGCTAGAGGTAGTGCTTTGCAACTTTGGAGGAGAGATTTTTAAACTATCCATTTCAGGGGGCATCAAAAGAAGAATTGCACTAGGCGGTGTTCAGTAAACTGGTAGCCTTTGGAGCGAAGCCTCGACGTGCTGCACAGTTTAAGCATTGAGGGGAGGCAGATGCAGGAACTCTGATACAGGTGTGCCAGTAGCATTGTCTATAAATGTGGCCAAATTTCATTGCGTGTGCTATGCTACGCTCAGTCTCCTACAATGTGCTTTCGGTGAACAACAGTAGATGACGCTGAGTTGACGGCTACGAAGCACTTTCAACCTGCACCTGCCCTTGGCGATGAGGTAGATCGGTGTTTTCACTTTTCATTCACTTGCAGCTGAACCAGGTTCAGCAGGAGATATCCAGTCTGCAGCAGCAGGCCAAGGGTGCGGAAGAAACCCTGGCATCGGCTCGCGAGTCCTGGGCCCAGCAGGAGCAGCAACTGCAGGCCGAGAAGGACGCGCTGGCAAAGCGTGTCGAGGAGGTCTTGCATCAGAACGCTCTGCTTCACCAGCAAATGGAGCTGCTGAGCTCTCAGGTAGGCCACGTGAGTGGCGAACGCGTAAGGCCATGCTTTTAGATGAACATGCTTGAGCACGTGCAATCAGGATCTGCGAAGTCTAGTTTAGAGCTGCAGTGTGTGCTGGTTGAAAGCCGCTTGCATGCAGTTCGCACCCGGAGGTGCGAACATGCCGTTTAGTGTCAGAGCACGCGCTCTTTCAGAATGAAAAACTTTTATCATGTGTGTAACAGTTCTAAAGACGATTCTGTGCCTTTCTTTTTTCTGAATTTTTATGTACACTACCCCTCATGTAATACTTTCTGGCAAAGGTCTTAAGGTA
The DNA here is from genome assembly GCA_030143305.2 of Amblyomma americanum. Lineage (NCBI taxonomy): Eukaryota > Metazoa > Arthropoda > Arachnida > Ixodida > Ixodidae > Amblyomma > Amblyomma americanum. The sequence goes on from JARKHS020004887.1 coordinate 265,561, forward strand.
GTGGATAGAAGGGAAGTCCCTCAAAGTAAATTTCCATCACTGGTTGGTTTCCGTGTACGAGATGAAAGGCATTCGATGGCATTAGCAAAAAGGAGCGCAAAAGGAAGTTTGAAGGGGTAGCACATGATTGGCTGAGCACTGGGAGCATTGTTTGTGCTGCATTAAGTACCCGCACCAGCTATCAGTCTGCTGTTCTTAGTGTTGAGGGTAGAGTGAAAGGCCCAGGAACAAAAAAGCAACTGCGTTACTTAGCGCTGTTAAAACCCTCTTGGACACACTGGAGGTAGGACTCTTTTTGCTCAGTGCTATGTGTGGGATGTGCACTTGAGCCTCTGCTAGCTTTGAATACATTCATTCTGTCAGTCTAAAAAACCACCATCTATCCGTTCTATCCATTACACGTCCCACCCAAGCCCAGGTAGAGTGACAAGGTCGGGAAATTAGCTGTGACAATACAGTAATAGTATTACCATACATGTTTGTGTAAGGGCTGCACCCCCAACTTGGCAGCCAGTAATTCAGGGAAAAAAAAGTCAGCCAAAAGAATTGTTTCATGTGCGCATAATTTTGCCCATGTGGTACATTACACTGGAAGCCGATAGATGATAACTGCCTATGACACTGTACGACCACGCGCAAGTCGTCTCGCGTGTGGGGGACTATGCCTGGAACCGTGAACATGCGGTGCCACAGCACTGCGAACTCTTCATGTGCGTTTGGCATTCGCACTAGAAGGGACAAAATGTTATGCTGCACAAAATATGCACCCATGCTAGCAGCATGGTTCTTTGCGGCACCACCCAGCAGGCTCTCACACCGCAGTAGTGCACCGTTCGCTTGGTGTCACTAGGCCTAACAGACTTCACATAGAAGCTGCAGAGAAAGTGCTTTGAATCTAGTCATGGTTTACTATGAAAGGTCTAATCATGTTACCAGTTTAATATTACGCATTAACCTCACATGAAAATGAACCCATAATTGATTTCCACAATGCCCTCAACTGAGAAGCGCGTGCGGATAAGCAGGCCAGCTTAACTCCACCTCACGCTGACGAACGCGAGTTGCACGCGAGGTGCGCCACTTCAAGACGCTGGTCATTAAAGCGCAAGACCTTCGAAGGATCTTGATCTTAGAATCACGTGAGGTTTTCCAGTAAACCGATCTAGCAACGTGTTTCACTTTTTGTGGTTAATTCATGGTAGTCGTCAGGCGCACGTCCTATCATCGATGCTTTCGATGAGTTATGTATTTGAAGGATTCGCAGGGAATACACTGATTCGTCATACAGCGGCATGTAGCAGCGTAAGAAAAGGGACCTATAATCGGGGCTTCACTGTGGTCTGAAAAACATTATGGAAAAAATGCCAGTTCCGTATAAAGGCCACACCCCTAAAAACCGCGGGAAAAAAAGTTCGGCCCTTACTCGAGTATATAGTAGTAGTTGCCATAAGCTGGGCTAGCTGGTGGTTGCCTGCCCTTGTCCTGAAATGCACTGATCGATAGCAGTTGTTAAGAGCCGGGGCGGTTAAAGTGTCTGCTACAGCAGACGTTCTAGGCAGTGCCATAAGAGGGCGCTAGTACCTTGTAGTTGGGAAAATAGGCACAGGATGGCGCTAGACGCAGGGCAACTCTGGGGGTACGAACAAGATAGAAGTATAGGTTGTTGGCGTAGAAGCCGCCTACAGTGGGGTTGTCACTGCCAGTGTGATGCAGTGATGATGAAATGCTTTAACGTCGATGCAATCCCGACAGGTGGTTGGGCTGCAACAGAAGATGTGGCTAGACGCTCCAGCGGGCGAGGCAGCGGCTGGAGTGGGTGGCAGCGGTGGAGACCGCAGTGCAGAGCAGCTGCAGGAGGTGGTGCACTTCCTGCGGCGCGAAAAGGACCTGGTGGCGGCCCGTGCTGAGGCTGCCGAGGCTGAGTGTGCACGGCTGACGGTGCAGCTGGAGCACCAGTCATCCCGTTTGCGACAAGCCGAGCAGGAGCTGCGGGCCGAGCACGACCGTGCACTGGTATGCTTTTGTCTCTCTCTCCGATCCAACAGTTTCTAGCCATTCATGAGGTGAACACGTGATAAGACAACAGGCAAGAGGAGGTAAAAGTTCTCGCGCCCTGCATACCATGAACGCATGTCAACTCATCCGGTTCTCTGTTGATCTCGGCAGTGAGTGTGAGGCTGCGTTTAATACCAGCTAAGTGCTTGAATAGCCTAGAATGGCCAGTGGTGCAGTTGTACAGCTGTTGCTTATGCTTCATTGCTGTCAATAGAAAGAGAAGGTCAGGTGAAGGGACGGGTGGCATTCAATGTACTACTGCTGCCTGGTGTGGATAGAACTGTAAGAATGAGATGATCGTGCAGTGTTGAGATGGGTGGCATATTTAAGAATGCACACTTTCATCATAAAGTATTTAAACCATGTGGCCTGAGCTTTCTGATATTAGGTCACAGGACACACTCTCTTAGCCTCTTGAGTGGGAGTTTTTCTTTTTACTTGCCAACCATGCCCTGAAGACTTTTCTTTTTGCCAGAAAGGATGGTTTATGGGTTATGGGGGTTTAACGTCCCAGAGCGACTCAGGCTATGAGGGACGCCGTAGTGAAGGTCTCCGGAAATTTCGACCACCTGGGGTTCTTTTTCGTGCACTGACATCGCACAGCACACGGGCCTCTAGAATTTCGCCTCCATCGAAATTCGACAGCCGCGGCCGGGATCGAACCCGCGTCTTTCGGGCCGGCAGCCGAGCGCCATAACCACTCAGCCACCGCGGCGGCTTTTTGCCAGAAAGGAATGCAACAAATAAATAGAATCCACTTCCTGTTTTCTTGGAAGTCATGATATGTTAATTATGGCATCTCAGTCAAATTCTGGTTTCTCGAAACTTTTTTTTTTGCGTGCATGGGTGTGCATATATGTGTGTGTGCGTGTGCGTGCAGCTCAGAGGGGACATGCATCGCTTTTGAGCATCCATGCTACACACTTTGCGATTCCCGCCAAGAACGGTCAGTCCTTCGTCACTTATCACATATAAAGGTGCACTTATTTTGGCACAGTCGACATCAGGTTCGATGGATGGAAGCAGTTGATCTACATAGTCCACTTTGTTCATTCAAAAGAAACCAAGCCGCGTCTCTTGCAGTGCCCACCAGGTGCTGAATTACGCAAGGGTAACACTCTCGGAACAGGTTAAAAACAGTCTCAAAGCCCTGCTCCTGTTGGTTGGTTCTGACCTGCGGTCACATTGATCAGTAGGAATGGGGCTTCGTGGACGGTTTGAGACTATTTAGAAATTGTGTTCGTTGCGTAATTCATCCCCAGGATGAAAGTGCCAGAAGCGCTCGTCAGGGTGTGCTCTCCAGTTTACGGGTTGACCCTCGTTCATCGCTTCTCTCTGCACGGATCGCAGGCTCGTGCCACCAGCGACGCCCAGCATGCGGAGCTGCTGCGCAAGGTGGAGATGGTGCAGCTGCTGACGGAGAGCAACCGGGCCCTCCGGGACGAGCGGTCAGAGCTGTCCGACAGCAAGCAGCAGCTGGAAGAGCGGTGCGCGGCACTCGAGCGGGAGCTTGGACCACTGCGGGAAGAGGCTCGCAACCGGGCGGCCCAGGCCGAGACCCTGCAGGCAGACGCGGCCTTCCTACGGACAGAGGTTCAACGCTGGCAGCAGCGCACCAACCAGCTGCTGGAGCAGTCAAGCCGCACAGACCCGGAGGCCTTCCGCAAGCTTGCGTGAGCCTCGCTTCGTTGTTCTGACACTGTTCAAAGGTTGCATTAGAACACAGCAGTGTTTATTACATAAGTTGTTTATTACATAGCAGTACGCAGCATCACTCCAACTTATTACATAGGTTGTTTATTATTAGCAGTGTTTATTACATAAGATGAAGTTGGATAATATATGCTTTTAGGGCTTGCTTGTAGCTGGCACAGAAGAGGGCCAAGCAAAGGTTTTACCGAGAGATCCCATGCCCTGATTGTGTGCCTGCATTGTCTGATGAGTTATACCCTCAATGTTTCTGCTATAGTGGCTGACCGAAAATTTGGGCGCCTGATTTGTTGGACATGCTTGATTATTCTGACTTTTTCGCGGCACTGCTACATGCCCCATGAAGCTAATGATAAGAGTGCCTGAAATTTCAGACGCATATCAACTGACGGCTCAATTTTTCGGACGTCATTCGCTCTCGCCTCAGCACCGCTGCCAATAGCCTAGCTGTCATGTAATATGTATAGTAGAACCTCGTTAATTCAGACTTCAAGAAGGATAAAATATTGATCAAGTAAGGCTAAAGTCAAGCTAGAACGAAGCCTCTTAAGTGGCAGTGCTGATATTCTTTACAGATGCGCACATTGCCCACCTTGTAGCATTGCAAGCTTGTAGCGTTCTTGGACTTTGCCCACTGCTAAAACTTTGAATAGTCTTTTCGTTGCAAAATAGGCTAAGGCACAGCAGAAGCAAAGTGCGTGGGATGCGTACGGCTTCACTTAGACAGCAAGCGGAAGAAAATGGCAATGCTTTTCGAAGCAAAGAGCCCATATGCGCGATAAAACGCAGTGCAGCCACAACTGCTTAATCGAAACACGGTCAAAACTTGCGTCTTGATGACAGGCCGAACGCCTCTCCTTACACACAAGCCACTACAGTGTGCCTACAAAAAAACTGTACCACTGGTTGTGTGATTCGTTTTTTTTTGGGCCGTAGTTGCTAGGCCTAATTAGGAAGGCCAAGAAGGCCAGTTACGAAGACTCCGAAAGTCGGCCTGGTCATTATTTTGCTTGATCTTCTTCTAGTGCATGGGTTCTCAAAAAAAGGGGTAACCTTCGAGAACTTAATTGTCTTTTCGGTACCCTGAGCACCTAAATCTATTCATGCCTCGACCCTCACCTTTCCATTACAAACTTTATTCTCGGACACAGTTTGTACTCTAATTGCTCGTAGCAGACTGTTCCGCTTTACAGCCAATCATTATTATTTGGATTTGGGAATCTTTTTTTCGGGGGGCATGCCCTTAATTGCGTGCATGTGGCAACCAAGGCTCACGGGGTTCCTTGGCACTCTGGGAAAGCCTTTAGTGTTCCCGGAGGCTGAAAAGATAGTGTCATCTGTTCAGTATCTTATCATTTTTGTGCTGCTGGTACCTCGTGCAGGGAGGAGAACACCAGCCTCAAGCGGGAGGCTCACAACCGGGGCGAAGAGCTGGTCGCCGTCAAGAGACAGCTGGCCACCTACAGAGATGAGGTGGCCGATGCCAAGCACCGCATCAACGCTGCCACAGAAGAGGCCAAGACCGTGCGAGCCGAGCTGTCCTCGCAGTTGGCCGCACAGCAAAAGGAGTGGCACAAGGAGCTCCAGGCGGCCCGCACCGAGGCAGAGCAGCTTAAGGCAGAGGCAGAGAAGGCAGCCGTGGAGCTGCACGCCCTCAGGACCGACAAAGAGGAGAAACTCAAGACAATAGTGCAGGCAAGTTTGCACTTGTTTCGGGAGTAAAACATTGTGAGTGAAGGGAGTCAGTGGATGTGCAGCTGGGGGTTCAAATATGAATCGGTAGGAATCGGAAGCTGGCAGCATCGCAAAAGGCAAGCAGCGCAGAAAGAAGACAAGCCACAGGAATGAAGACGGGACTTCCCATCTTCGCTTGTTGCGTTCTTGCACAGTTTTTTTTTCTTTTGTACCGTATTGGCTTGAATCTAAGCCAGTGGTGATTGTGAGCTAACCCTAAAAAATCTCAAAGGCGGCGGGGGAAGCCTAGAAGCCAGGCCAATATTAAAAAGGCCACCCACCGCCCCTGAACAAAAAAATTGGCGGGGTTTTGGCGGGGTTTTAGCTCTGGTTAAACCTGGAGTGAAGCAATAGCTACAGCTGGCCGAGTGCAACTTGCTCAGTTGAATTGCAAAGTCAGTCTTTCGCCTCTCCGTTTCTCTGGGTGTTCCTTCTTCATCTTCGTCCCACTTGACACGGCGCATGCGCACAGCTGTTGCAGCTCGGTTTCGCCACTGCACTGCGCCACCGGTAGCAGCAGCTGCTCCGCACCACGTGGCCGGTCACGGGACCAACCAGGTGACGAACCACGTAATCAGCCACGGCGCCGCGCTGCAGGCAGCTGCTCCGCACCACGTGACAAACCGTGTGACAGCGTGGCGGTGCCACGCTGAAGGCTCGAAGTGCTACCGTAATGAAGCTATCGCTACAAAAAAAATACTGGTTGCACTTATCATGAACCCGACAGATTCATTCGGCGTTGTCTGCCTCCTCACTAGAAACCTCTCTATCACTTTCTTCATCTCGCAGTGCACTGTCTTCGTGTGCCATCCAGCGCGTTGGAAGCGCAGCATTTCTAGAATGACTGCACGATCATCTCAGCCGGAATGTCGTTACTGCGATCCAGTCGGCTACTTGACAAAGGGATGTGCACTTAAGGAGATGGTCGGAGTGAGCTGGCGGTCTTGTTTGGTCAACCAATTCATATACTATAGTTCTTGTGGACTCTAGTCTTGAATAGTTTATTGGTGGCAAAGTTCAGTGGCTGCAGCTGACTGGTCATGCCTCCAGGTATAAAAGCCAGATCTGTCCCACTTTGTGAAAATGCAGTCTCTGCACATCCATCGGGTGCTCGCTTTAGGAGTCCAAGACAGAGGGAATCCTGGCACAACAGAGCGCCTAGTCGACACTGCCAGACCAGCCCGATCCATTCTTCTGCCATCATGCTCGTCATCCAACCATTCTTGTGTGCATGCACGATGACAGTTTTTGGAAACTCTTCCTTAGCAGAAAGCGTTTACCTCTTGGAAAATTATGTACAGCAGCAGTTTCTGTTCATTGGTGGCACAACACAGCATCATGGTCGACCATTGCTTCTCGTGCCCGCGTCATATACTAGCTTCACTTCTTTAGCTCCGTTCTCGGTCATTGTGTGCGCCGTGGGCACTTCAGAGTCATATAGTGCCCGGACGGTGTTCCGAGTTTGCCCACCTCGTACTTTTTCGTGCTCTTTTTTTGAAAAGATTTACGTACTTTTTAAAAGCAACCAATTTTTCTTCAAAATTGCCTGGAAGCTTTTGGCTAACTGACGTTCGTCGCCGCAGGCTAAAATCGAATCACTTCATGAATCCTTGAAGCCAGCCCCTGCCTGTCAGAACTCTGTGTGCGAGGGATACCTCGTGCTTTTGTGTCTTCCCTGGCCTTCACCTTAATAATCTTTGTGGTAATAGGAACTTCTCCAGCCCTCTTCGCCGTTACAAACTGCGCAGCTTCCTCTTCTACTGGATGGTGAAGGTCTCGTTTTCTCCAGAATCGAATATCTGCTTTGGCCATGCCATACTCGCTGTGCTTGAAGATTGGGCACGCTTTTAGCTACTAGCACAATTTTTCACTTGAAAGCAGCGTTGTGGTGACACCGCTTTGTTGGCGCTGTCGTATCGTGAAACCAAGCGCACTGCTAATATGGTCACTACCGCAAACACTCTTGGCATCCAAATGAACCGCACTGAAAGAGGGCAGGGTAGCGAACTTTGGCGCTGATCTCTGATCTGACAGTAGCATGCATGAAGGAGGTTCCAGAGGTGCTGCATGGGCAGTAACAGTGATGGCAGTGGCGGAACCATATTCTCGATGCTAACCAGACACTAGAGTTTTACATTGAGAGTTCCAATAAAAACCATCAATTTAGATTCGAGTAAATATGGTAACATATCCTTGTCTACTTGTCTCCATTTCTGTTTTGTAGAACTTCACTTCTACTTCTTTGGGCCCCTCTTTTTCATGTTTTTCTAAATATAGTACATTCAAAGCTTGTTAATTTGAATTTTAATAGTTCATATTGGTGGGTAATTCAAACTAAGACTTGGTCCATCCATGCTTCATTGGAGTCTTTTCAGAACATAGCCTGTTAATTGGAACGCGAATTATTTGCGCCACCGATAATCCGAACTACGTGGCGCAGTGCCTGTGTGGTTTGGGCACATGGCCAACTGAGCATTGCACCCGCAAGGGGTCGCGGCCTCTTCGGGACATATGTGGAGAGGGTAAAAAAAATTTGCCGTTGATTGCATTTCTCGGTAATGGGGTTTTTGAGTGCACCTGCTGGGATGTTTGAAACCTAAGCGACTGCAGACCTAGCACGCAGTGCCAAGGGGGAGCAGATTTAGGTTTTGGCTTCGGCAGAGCGCACAGCAATCTGCCGCTGCTGATGGAGCACTGCTGCTGCAGAGCTGACCTTCTGCATTGTGCCGCTCTCACCTCTCTGCACCATCCTCCTCCATGTTCCACCACTCTCTTTTGCCGCACCCTCCTCTTCCACTTTCTTCCGCACGTGAGTTGAGGTGTTGAATGCTACAGGTGTGGTTAGCCTTGCTTTATCGGCCGGCAATTGTTCCACCGTAGCGTCCCTTCTATATTAACAATGTCCTAAACCTTGTCGCATCTACACTGCTATCCGCACAGTCTCTTATAATAGCACACATTCTCGCCCGCAGTCACCATCTATGCACACAATCCCTCCACACAGTCCACATCACAGTCCACTCCAGAAGTCACCATCTATGCGCATATTCAGTCACAGTAGAACATAGGCCATTTCAGTGCCACAATCCATACACACATTCACTCACAGTATAACGTAGTCCACTCCGGAAGACACCATCTACGCACACATTATATCGCAGTAGGCCATATAGTCGGCCGCACGTCCTCTTTGCTGTCGCTGTATGCTTTCATCCCTTGATATGCTCTTCGTTTGCTCTCTTTCATCATTTGCTCTGCCAGTTATGACACTGCCAGTTATGACACTTATGACTCCACAGCAGTTCTTGTCCCACTTTCTTTCACCTGGCATGTCTCATTCCTGGGCTGTTTTTATTTGTTTACTTTGAAATGCCCTGCATTGCCGAAGGGCACGTTAGCAGTGGAGGGTGGCACCTCAAAGCCTTTGTGATGAATTCCTGCAGATTCTTACCAGCAGTGTCTGTACATGCACGCAGGTGAAGAAGATAGCGCGCCATTATCGCAGCCAGTACGAGGAGATAAAGGCCTCCAAGGAGGCCCTGGAGAAGCGCTGCACGGAGATCGAGGAGGCCCAAACACGGGCCGCCACCGAGGGGGCGCAGGCACGCTCTGACCTGGACGCCAGTGTGCGCCAGCTTCAGGAGCGCCAGACCACCCTCACCCAGGAGCTGGACCGAGCAAAGGCTGTGAGTTCTGCCCTCTTCCTTTGGCTGGGAGCGCAGGTTAACGAAGTCTTCTGGTACTGAAAGCAGTTAGTTCCTTATGGTTGTATTCTGCGTGTGGCATTGTGCATGCTTTTTTACAGCGATGGCTGCTAAAGGGCACATTTCCTGGTTCTGTGCTATCGTTAGCGTAATGCGAAGGAGCAACGACGAGCACACGGGACTGGCACCGCTTGCAGCACTATATGCACTTAGTGTGCCCTCTGTATGCAGCGGCATCAACTAGTTCCTGTACCATGCGCACTCTGTGTGCATAGAGGGGGCCATGCGGTGTCACAGCTAATGGCACATTCAGCTCTGGAAATTGAGTTTTAGCATAGCCGTACGATTTGTAAGGCCGGTATGGTGATATGTTGCCGTGCTTGCCTAGCCATACTTGTCTTACGGATGCATTTTCCGTAGCTTGTCTATTATAGTTATGACGCTGCTAAAACTCTCTAGTAGCTGTCACCAAGGCCCCTAGTTTCCCGCGATTCCACGGAAAATCGCGGATTTAAGTATTGTTCGTGAAATTTTGCTTTGGCAGTTGAATTGTCATTTTTTGATACAGTTGTTGTTACTGGCATTGGTAGGAATGACAGAATGATGTCAAAATGACTAATTTACAGTGCTTACGCAAATACAACACGAGGGGGAGTTTGAGACCTCAGGAAAATTTTAAAAGAAATATTATTACAGTTATAATGACAGCCCAAACTGTTCAGGACAACCATAGCCGAAGCAGGATCCACTGCAGGTCAGAATCGCAGCTGCAAAGTGGTAAATGTACTTGAAAACCGATCGCATACTGAAATATAGTGACAGACTGCTCAATTTCTAAGCAAGGCAAACAAGGTAGATTTTGATGTCCCATCTTTCTGGGCTGGAATGGAAGAAGTGACCGTAACACTCCCTTTCATTGCAGTTGTTATGGTGATCTTGTATCAAACAAGTGCCATTCTTAGATAACACCAAACTTTTCTTGATGCTGAGTTGTAAAGCTACTTTCAGTTTTAGAAGATGGACTTCTGCAGCATGCGAAGCATGTGCTCACAATTTAATCTTGCATGTTTCTTTCAAGCCGAATTTCACATATTCGCAATTCTGCATTCGCGCAATTTCGCTGATTCTTCATTCATGTGCATGTAATCTCGAATTTTCCACTTCAAAAAGTTAGGTGCCTTAGCTATCACTGACTGTGGCCATACAGAGGCGTAGTAACCAGTGATCAGTTTTTTTTTTTGGGGGGGGGGGGTCATGTTTCAACACTTTACCCATGCTATGGGGGATACTGTGTAGCGGAATCCTCTTTATATGCCCTTATTTGTTCTTCATACCTTCTGTGAAGTTTCTAGCAGATGTAAACAGTGCCCAGCAGCTGAGGAGAACGTTGTTGTTAGTCTTGACTTGGCTTGACTGGTTTTTCTGCTCGTGGCTATGCAGCGTCCTCTGTGCTCTCTGAGTCTGTCAGAGACTCCCATCAACTTGCCCTAGGTTCAGGATAGCCCACCTGCACTGAAACTTGGTGCATCAGGATTCTCTCATTTCACCTCAATTTCAAATTGGACATGCTGCAGCTGAGTGCTGCAACCATTGTCTTGATCCGAGCGGCTCAAAAGTCGTCAGCTTACTTGTGTTTGGTTGGCTGGTTAGGACCTGGTGGATCACAGCTGCTTGCCTCGCCTTGTTGCAGGAGAGTGTGCAGTTGGCTGCTGAGAAGGAGCAAGCAAACACCGCAGCCAGTCACGCCAAGGGCCTCATCCTGCAGGCGCGCAAGCGCATAGCAGACTTCAACAGTGAGTGCCGTCAGCAGAGTGGAAGGCTCAGATCCTTCGTTTCTTTCTTTTTTCAAAGCATTTACATCTGCTCTTCAAACAGCCCCATGGAGCATCACTATAGAACGTGGGTTCTCAGGCTCGGTTCTGTTGTGCCTTGGGGTTCCTTGGGAGTGCTCTTTGAATTCCCCGAACACCTCAATCCGTGCATTTCTCAACCCCCAGTGTTCCTTGAACCACTTTGTTTCGGGACTGATTGCACTGTAATTGCTTTGTAATGGGCTGTTGGCTATGCGGCCAGTCATTACTGATTGGATTTGGGCTTCTTTTTTTATACAAGCGTGTTCATGAGAATCTACTCCTGTCTTACTTTTGTTCAAGCTTTCTGTTACCTTTAATAATGTTCTCTTATTGTTTTGTTTTACTTTGATGTTAACTTTGCTTAATGTTCTTGTTGCTTTTTCTGGGAAAATGGACACGTTGTTATCAAACTGTCTTCCCTGCGACAATGCCTTCTAGGTCACGCAGGTATCCTGTTAATAAATAAATAAAAATAAGTTGGCAGAAAAAAATTGAAGCCAAGTGAAGCTGGTTTTTCCAACATTTTAATGAAATAACTGGGGTTCCCCAAGTCTAAGAATATGGACCCCCTGTTGTAGAACATAGGTGTAACCGAAGACGCCCCTGGAGCGTTTTAGCGAGCTGCCTTAAACTTTTGTGATATGTGGAACCTGGAAGTTAAAATATTTCCTGCAGTATCCAGTACTAAAGGTGCTCTGAAGCCGTCACATTTCTTTTTCAGTGCTGTGAGGTGTGCTCTGTCATCTGCTGCCTTTTATTCTAGTCTTGGTAGCGATGGATAACACTTGCGCGTAAGTGACGGCAGAAAGCAGATCGTATTGACGGCAAAGCATCGTGGCATCGAAGTGCCAGAGCTCGCTCACATTGAGCGCAAGTACTTCCTGTGCCAGCGACTTGCTATACTTGATGTAACGGGCAGAGCGCGGTGCTTCATTCAATCTCTCTTTCTTTCTTCAGCCAAGAATGAAGCCCTGACCAAGGAGAACCAATCACTGAAGCAAAATGTTGAAGGCCTCAACCAGCGCATTGCCTCCATGGAGCAGATGAAGCGTGAGTTGCTGTTTTTCTGCAAAGCGGTGTCACTGCGGCGAAAAAAACTGTTGTTCTGTGCCTGAAACTTCAGAATCGGTATCTATTTTATTAACATTTCAATATTTTACATTGTGCTCATATAGAGGAAGGGGAGGTTACAAAGTCTGAGACTGAAATGGGACCTCCTGCATTTCTCCTAGTGCGTCTAATTGGTTGTGCAAGGTTCGGCTTCAGCCGTAAAAAGTAATGTCCAAATTTTCTCTAGGCATTTCAGACTGTTGACCTGCTGTTAGAACAACTGTTACCCTGTTGTTCGAATTACCATAGCTAGTGTAGAAGATGTCATGGTTGGCAGAAATATGAAGGTTTTGGCAACGTTGAAAGGTTGCAGGTGATCATCCCCCAACTAAAAGCCAAGAGCTTGGCATTTGCACTGTGCCACACCAACTTAGGCGAAAAGTTTTCTCAGCTAGAGGCAGGAAAGAATGAGATGGGGAACGCTGAGTATGGTTGGTTGACAACTTAAATGGAAGACCCATCTAAACCCCATATGGGCAGACAAACTAAACAGGAGGACAGGGGAACTCTGAATCGGTTCATAATTCCGCTTAGCTTTCCCGTTCAGTCTGTGATGAACTTTTGAAATTCGGCAAGCTTTGCCTTTTGGCCATGACGAGTGGTTAGCGGGAATGCGTTGATGCTAGCGTGTGGATGCCGTGATGTCGATGCCAAGGCACATGTCAATGCCGTGTCGATGCAAGCGTGTGGATGTCGATGCCAAAATGCAGAGGAGAGCACACTGCGGGAGAGCAGCCTGCGGTCGCAGTTCGAAGGTCGGCTGTTGCGCCAGGAAAAGGAGATGCGCGACACCCGTGAAGCCCTCGACCGGGCCCAGCGCCAGGTCGACGAGCTCACCCAGAAGGTGAGGGGGACTGCCACCTGTTTTTCTTCCCTTCTTACCTCTGTCATAGCATCCTAAGAATCTTGGTCTGTCTTGAGGGTCATTGCTTTTTTTCTCACTGTATAAGTGAACTCGGGCTGGGCAACATTATTTTTCTTTCTTTTTATCTGCCCACACTAATATATGTGTAAGTCAACTGTTATCGTAGTTCACTCACTCAAACTGTTGTTTGTCATACAATGCTCAGCTGGAATTGAACGCTAAGCATGCCATTGCATTCTGCGCTAAATGACGCAGCTGAACCAACAGCAGCAGAAGCAAGCGAAGCCCACCATGGTGACGGCGCCCGTGGAGAGGGCAGGGTAAGTAGAAAGCTGCTTTTTGCTCACACAGTGTGTTTCTTGCCTTGACCATAGTTTGTAGTAAAAGCTCGTTAATTTGAAACTCTTCAATTCGAAAATCCGGATAATTCGAGCTGTTGGCGCAGTCCCGGCCAGTGCCCATGTAAGTCTGTCGGACTTACATAGATAGACTTAGTCTATCTGACAGCACAGCACTCTCACTAATTTGTACGCTACGGGTCTCGTACCGGTTAACGGACCCTGAAATGATTTTTATGGGCATAGTCTAGTGCAACAGATCTGTCGAGGTGGCCTTTGCGGGCATTCGAGTCAAATTTGAAAGCTTTACATGGACCCTGTTAATTTAGAAATTTTTTTCAAGTCGCTGCTCGCAGTAGCTTGCAATTGATTAGGGCCATGCCTCACCATTGCAGCTCCCACCTTGGTGACATTAGTGGGCAGTCTGGGCGATTTTTAAATTATAGGGTTCATGCAGAGCTTACAGATTTGACCGGAATAACCGCAAAGACCATGTCTGCAAATCTGTTGCACTAGATTGTGCCCATCAATATATCATTTCAGGGTCTCTTTAATTCGAGCAGGCTCTCGAAGGGCCTGCGTGCAACGCAGTCGCGATGATGAACGGATCGCCCAATCTTTGACAGTCACGTCACATAGTTTTGGCCTCACTTTTCTGAGCTTTGCACCAGCCCGCATCAGCCAGCCAACCAAGCCCACCCGCATGCCGTTCAACTGCTGATTGGCGTGTCTTGCTAGTCTTTCCTATCCCCATTTCTTTTTTTCTCACCACTTTGGCACCGCTGAGTGTTTCCATTCTCTTAGTTCTTTCAGTGCGCCGAAACTTCCTGCTTATTGTGTGCCGTTCTTACTTTCTGTGGTGAAGCCTCCTCACATGTGATGCTGCTGCTGCTTGTGAGGTGTACCACACTATACCGGTGGAGCTTCACTGCCGGAAGTAGTCACTGTAGCGCTGTTCTCACCTCAGAAGCAAGCAACCATTGTCCAGTCTTTTGCCAAATAATTTGCTGTGATGCAAGCAGTTCTTGATAGTTTTTTCGGGTTCATTTCATAATTTGAACGTTTTTTTTTTGGTCTTTTGAAGTTTGAATTAACAGACTTTTACTAAGCCATTATTAATGTAGGCACTAATTAAAAGTGCATATAACTTTATGTGCCAAGGCACAGCTTTGGCTCTTGGGCATGCTAGAATGTATATTTTCTAGATTAGATTTGACCATAAAATCAGCTTTTATCCAAAAGAATATTGGACCAAGAGCCAGCGTATGTAGGGCCCGTATGACAGTGTGCTTTCTGCTGCAGTGGCCACGGGAGTGGGGCACCGAGCGAGCCGGTGACGGCCAACGTGCGGCCACTGACTCCACCTCCACAGAGCACTGTGCCCCTGCAACGCCCAGGTCCAAGCGTGGCACGACTGACTCCAACCGCCAGCATCCGGCCCATCACCCAGACAACCCGGGTGGTAACTGTGGCACCCACTGCGCCCTTGCCGTGCACGCCGCCAGAGGGTATGTGGAACTATACATTCGAGCTTGATTTATTGATAGTGTAAAGGCGTTTACAGTCGAACCCACTTATAATGATACCGGTTTTACCAATATATCGATTACAACAATGAAAAGCTGCTGCATCGTCCACTTTTGTATATTTTCTATGGTAAAATTACCCGCTTACTACAATGCCCCCATGCCGCATTATCAGTTATAACAATGAAGTTGGTTCTTGAGTGCTCGTGCCAAAAGGTAGTGGAATGCGAAATCCTTGAAAAGAAAAAAAAAGAAGAAAGAAATTCCAGCCGCTGCACCCTCCCCACCGCGCGCCCATGCAGTAGAACGCGTTTTCCGGCCTTCTCACTCCTGCTGCCCTTCCACCCCTCCGAACACAAATAGGCTGTTCCCATAGCTCTACGCCGCGCCACCCTCCAAAACACGAATGGACCTCGCCAAAGCGCCTACAGTGCTGATCTGCTCGCTCGCCCCTCATTCTGTGCAGTTTGTGGGGTTTGACTTGGGGAGATAAGTAGGTTCTCCCCACTCAATCGCTGCTGACACGGTTCAAAGCCGCCCGGACCCCACCCCGTGTTCGCGTACGCTACCGAGCGCTCGCCGACCACGGTGGGCCTTGCTCTGAGGGAACAAAGGAACGACACATTGGCTGACACAAACAGGCATTTATTGCTACAGCAACAATAACGCCAGCTAGCAACAAGGTACGCTAATGAATCGAGGTCGTCCGACTCACCAGCAAGGTTCCGAGCGAATGTTCGCCCGCGCTAGGGCAAGGGATATATACTCCGAGGCCGGACGGGACGAGTACGGGAGCCTGTCTCCCCGTCGCTTCCTCGCCCCGCCGGCGAAGAGCGGAGCCGCGAGCCACGCGTCCGCTCAGGCCGACGATCCCCGCCGAAGACCCCCCTGCCCCCTCTCCCGCGCGCGGGCTTTGGCAGTCTCCGCGCAGCGATGCTGGCGCCCTCTCTTGCCAGTTAATGTAACTCACAAGGGAATCCGCACAGCCTCGAGCTGAGACCGCCGCTGCACGGTGCCTTGCGGGAAAGCAAACTCAGGGGGCTGCAGGGCAGGTCCCCACAAGTTCTGCCAACGGATCTGGTTGTTTGTGTTAGTGTATTGTGTCGAAGTCGTTCCTGGCCACGTGGTTTCTCCGTCTCGTTTGAATCGCTGCCAAAATGGAAGATGGCTGATCCGCCTGCTGATTATCGGACAACGTTGCCGGTGAAAGGAAAGCGCACGACTATCGATTTGGGGACTAAGTGCAGTATCGTGAAGGACCACAAAGACGGTAAGAAAGTGTGTGACTTGGTTAAGAAGTACGCACTATCGCAACCGACGGTGTCGATGGTCATCCGCTCCGCTGAGAAGTTCGACTCACTTGAAAAGTGCTCACTTGACAGTGGGCTCGAACGTGTTCGACAAGGTGCCTATAAGGAGGGGGAGGAGCCCCTCTACGAGTGGTTTCTTGGTGCCCAGAACTTGCCTGTCACCGGGCCGATTCTGGCCACAGAAGCAGTTTGCCCTGCTGATTAACAGTGTGGACTTCCAGCCAGGTGGTGGCTGGGTACAGCGCTTAAAGGAGAGGCCATGGAGAAGGATGTCGGCAAGCTTCGCGTGAGGCAAGCAAGCTGACCGACATGGGGTTTTCTCGTGCAAGCCAGTGAGAAGTACGTTGCGAGATGCTTGTGGCGGTTTCACCCCAGCGTTTCTTCAGGATTTCTCAAGCTGAGAGGCAGCCGCGGCAACCTTCTCGTATTTTTTACAAGGCCCGGGCCACCAATACGATGCCTTGGCGGAGCTCGCATGTCACTTGCCGTCCGTGACCCCTCTTTGCAGTTGTTATGCTTTTATTCGTGCAACGCGCGGAGCGGAAAACCATGTAGAAGCATTGCCAGGTGCCTTGCCTAAACGTGCGGGACTCAAGTTACTGTCGTAGTTCGTTAGCACATCGTTCTCGACAAACCCGATGCCACTGACGCCAGCATAGCTTCCGCGCCGAACGAACGGGCAGCAAACCGCAAGCTTCATGGTGGACGCACCTTGGATGTACGCTGCGTTGTTTGCCGCTCACCGCGCGATTCCTGCATCCCCGCGCGGCCCCACTGTGCCCAAATGAGACGAGCGGGAGCCACTACCGTCGCGCACTATCTGTTGGGGCAGTGGGGTACATTGCGTGGAGAAGGAGGAGGAGGGAGTGGTTTTAGTGGGCACCACCTGATGGCGCTATGTGCACGCTTTTGGGATTTTTCGCTCACGGCCAACACCGCCGACGCTAACGACACCGGCTTTTCTGCGGCACGGGGCCCTTAACGCTGTCGCATTGAAACGCGAACCTTGCCACCAGCTTGCCGCACCGCCATCACTCACTTGCGTAGTGCGGCGAAACCTGCCACCTGCCATCTGAACGAGTACCGCTTGGGTCTGGGGAGTTCTATATATCCGTTTCATGGCAAATCGTGTTCGATGTATAAAGTAAAAATTGTATGTGTTTGTTAAATATATTTACGAATAGTTCAGAATATCTAATAATTTATAATATCGGTGTTCATGGCATGGAGGTTTAACTGTAGTAGCAATGTTTATGGTGCCTTTGCCTCGACCCTCAAACCATAATTGTGCAACAAAAATGACTTACGGATTCCTCCTGCATAGAAGTTATCTGTCTAACTGCCATTCCACGTGCTGTGTGCTCTGCGTGGTGCAGTGGAGGTGCAGAGCCCAGCATCGTCAGCCGCACCAGCTCCAACATCGGCGCCAGCACCGGCATCGCTGTCTATACCGACAGTTACACTTGTACCTGTACCTCTACCTGCACCTGTACCTGTTGTGCAGCAGCCAGAGGTGCAGCTGGCCACGGTGGTTGTGGCACCCGTCCAAGAGGCCAGCTCAGCGACCTCTGATGCTTTATCATTCCCTGGTGGGTCCCTGTGCTTTATGGCATGTTTCCCGGCGATCGCACAATGACAAGAGACAGGAGTCGGCACAGAAACGTCAGGGCCCTGCAGGTGCTGACATGGGCTACCAAATAATCTCCTTAGTGTGACCAATGTTTCCATGGTACACATAGTCTTATGGGTGATGAATATGGCTTGAAGCTTGGACTGGTTGATCAGTCATCACTGGCTTTTGTGGATACAGCAGCTGGTGGTCCACTTTGTGCTACCTGAACTAGTAACATCACTCATTTCTGACTGGCTGAATGAACATGGCCAACTATGTCACAGTGCACGGCCACAGTTTAGAGGAATGATTGGCTAGATTTTCTGCTTGCTTAGTTATTGCCGACCCACCTCGGTGGCTCAGTGGTTAGGGCGCTCGGCTACTGATCCGGAGTTCCCGGGTTCGAACCCGACCGCGACGGCTGCGTTTTAATGGAGGCAAATCGCTAAGGCACCCGTGTGCTGTGCAATGTCAGTGCACGTTGAAGATCCCCAGGTGGTCGAAATTATTCTGGAGCCATTTCCTTTCCCCAAAACCCAATTATATATATTAGTTATTGCCTGTGTTCAAGGTTGGATGTTTTGCTTTTCGCAAGAGCAGGTGGATTTACCATTAGAATACAGTAGAACCCTGCTGTTACATTCCCGGGTGCTGTGTTTTCCTGGCTTCTACATTTTCGTGAGCTACTCCTGTCGATGCTTCCATAGAAATCCATGCAATATAGAGTCGGCTGTTATGTCGCAACGTGGTGGCGTTTTTGCATGCTTCACAAATGCCAGTTTGCAATAGTGCTTTACCCCGTGTTGTAATTTTGACAGCCTACATTTAACAAGCGCGGAATGGCAACAGCAGACCAACCAAAGCGGGACTCTCGACTCCGTTGGCTCTTGTCCGCCACCGTGTTCGGCAGCTTCTGGCATGTTGCACCCGTGCCTATGCTGAGGACACTTTGTGGTGATGTAAATATTGTTGTCTGTTGGTGCAGTTCCACCGCAGCTGAGACACGAGCGCGAACAGCCGAAGATGCAAAAACAGAACTCTTCTGGGGTGCCGCACAGGCAGTGCTGTTTTGATAAAGACGCTCGAGTCGGCTCCAAGGCATGCTTCTGTCATCTGTGTTTGCTTTGTTGCCTGCAGCTTAAAAAGGGAATTTCTAGGCTCCAATAGATAAGGTTTGTTTAGGATTAAAGCGGCTGCTGCGAAAACAGCGCAGAAGCGTGCACGCATGCCCAAATTTCAGCCACTCTGCGTGCCCTTCCTCTTCGCTGCTGCCTTCCCTCTACTAACAGCGGCCGAGACACATGGAAAGGTATTGTAGGGCATTTAGGACATCCTGTGCATGTGAACGATCGCCAGAACCAGTCTTACAAATTCCAGGAAAGCATGTTGCCCCTATTCAAACTGAAACAAAAGGAGAAACACGGCAGGTAACAATGTAGCTTTTTCTTTTTCCCGTTCGCTTCCCGCCGACTAGTACATTTCCCGACTAGTGCATTTTCTTTTCCGCATTCCCTTGAACAATCGTACAGTGTGATTCTACTGTATCTGGTTAGGTGTTGTGTCTTGAAGTTTGCACCCTTATTTATCCTAATTGTGATTTGAGATTGAAGCTACTGTTGCTTAATAACTTGCACCTTTGGGTAATTTTGGCATCTTTTTTTTCGGTTAATTGAAGTCTGAATTAATAATGTTTTACTGCCCATCCTGTTACTTTTAGTTGCCTGTCGTGTGTCATTCTTCGCATTAATTTTGTCGCTCATTTTGCATGACCTTAGAACAGATTGCATACTGTTAAGATAAAACGGTATTCATTTCCGAGCACCACGTTTTCTTTTGTAGGGTGTTAAGTCAGTCTAGGTTTATTTCGGTTGGAAAAGATGATACACTATTTTGAAAAGAAAAAGAGAAGAGGCAGCACTATTTTTTGCTTATCTATTTCTAAAGTTTTCTTATTCATGTACAGTCGCTGGCTGATTTTTGGACTTTGTGGAACCCGGAATATGGTCCGAATAATCACAGCCTGAAAAATCCGTGAACTTCAGAGAAAGAAAATCTTTCTGCGAAAAATCTGCTTTCAAAATCTTGAACATGCCGCTTCCTACATTCGTCTAACAAGCGATAATATCAGACGTTATCTGAGCCACAGTCATGCTTTCGTGTTGTCTTCACCGCCTCGCATCACAATAGTCACTCTGTCATTATACCAGACAGTGTGACGTGGACGCAGGTCATGCTGCGAACAAATGCATGCACCGCGCAAAGCAAGAACAGCCAGTTTCCTCGAAGCGAGTGCCTCCGAAGGCATGCCCCCACCTCCCCATCTCCCCTGCACTGCGGATTGCGGTGTTCAAGCCACGGCGGCGGATGCTGCAGCTGTCCCATTCTTAGCGTGATTTGGCGCTTTGTAGGTCATCTCGATCGCAATGAACAGCATGCCGTTCCGTTATCTCAAGTGGCAGCTGTGATAAACAAATAGCCAAGCCTATCCAAGCCTGCCTATTCGATTGACTCAATTTAAATCAAAGATAGCACCTTCGTAGCGGCGGAGAACCAGTTGGTCGCGGCCCTCATGCCCGCTCGCATCTACATTAGTTCGAAAAAAGAAATTTTCGGTTCAAAAGTGATCTCCACAGTTTTGCTGGCATCTATTTTAGGCCGAAAAATCATTCTGGACTCCACAGAGCCCGAAATATTGGTTGTGAAAATGTACATGTTCCTTTGAGGTGCGTGATGGTTTCTCAGGGAAATCCGAAATATTGCCTATTATTAGTCCTAGTTATTAGTCAGAAAAATAACCTTGCTGCTGTATTCATATTCAATCCGTATTCAAAAATTTCAATAGTATTCGCACCCGCTACAAGAAACAGGACAGCTATTTTCTTTATCTGTATGAACTATCACAACAGCTTACTCAGCACTTTTTGTAATTTTTTTGCCCTTTACAATATGTGCAGAAACTGATTCTGGTGTCGAGATTGTGGTGCCTACAAGCACGGTGTCTATCACCGTCACCCCTTCGACCCAAGTGGCAGAGCCCAGCAGTGGGACTGGTACGTTTGCTGTAACTTGTTCTTTATCTTGCAATGCCAAAGTGTTGTATTGCTTGACTCTGTGCCTCGGCTTTTTTTTTTTATATGTATTCACAACTTGTACACCTTATTCATTGCTGCTTGGAGCCATTTTCTTTATATGTGCCGAGGCGGCTGCATGACGTACTCTGCTGCAGGCATGTGCAAGCATTCAGTTTACGTCCGCTTTGCTGCGTGCACTGAAGTAGTCGCCTGAAGTGTGTCACTTGCTTGTCTGATGGTCAGGCTTGCCGTGCAGTGCTCACTGGCATTTTCCGACTACTTAGGCGTATTATCGATTGCGTTGCATTTTTGGACTAATTGCTTAATTAAAGACTTTCTCTAAGGTTTTTCGAAACCCGCTGTTGTGTTACCATGCTGATGGTGCTGCCTCATGCTTGGTCTTCAACAGCAGCTGATGAAGGCCCGTCCTCGGCTAGGGGAGCTTCACACAAGCGACCCCGGGACATGGACCAGGAGCCATCCAGGTGCGTAGCTGTCACACGCCGCTTGTTTGTGGCAGCTTGTGATGGTAAAATGAAAAAAAAATATCTACGAAAACATGCTGCACCTGTTGTAACAGGTGTGCTCTGAAACCTTTCACAGCTTGAAAATGTTAATTCAGCTTGTTTTATATATTTAAGAAGAGCAGCAGCACTGGTAGTAACAAAATTGTGGCGCTAGAGTCACTCGAGGGTCTCATATTTATATCTAGAGTGATTGAATTTCTCTCTGGCATGTAACCTTTTCTCTTTAATGGGGAGAGAAGCTGCTCTTAGAAAAAAAAAAGTAAATTGTTCATAAAGTCACGGCTATAGAATTCCCAGGGAACGTGTTTTTGCGTACCTATTCCAAACTGAACTGACAACTTCAGAAACCCTATAACTCAAGTCCTGTGACTCGCAGGATGATAATTTTACCCTTATTGCATTCCTTGATGTCCAGACAAACCAATGGCATGCATTTCAGGAACTTTCCTGCAGGAAAATTTCTTCCAATTTCATTCCAAAATCATGCAAAACACGTTACATAAGTGCACAAGCACTACATTTACATGAAATTATATGGCATATTTGTAATCGGAATAGACATGGGAAAATACACGTTTCCTGGAAATTTTGTAGTTGTTGACTGTATTTAAAACATTTTTTTAAAGTGCAGCTTCCCCACTTAACGAGTTGTGCCATGATCGTTATTCAAACTGGAAATGGGGCGCGCATGCAGCTCGGACACACAGACACTGGGTTCCACGGTGGCGCGAGCTGAGTCCCCGCTCTCTAAGAAGCTCAAGCCGGCCATGAGCACAGCTGAGGTGTCCACCCAGGAGGCATCCCCGTTGGCTGCTGAGGCGGTCGAGGAAGGTGAGTTGTTCTCCTCTTTAAACGCCCTTCTTTCAAGAACGATTGTTCGCCACTCTTCTCTCGGCATCTTCTGGTTGACTTGCCACGGTGGCTCAGTTGCTTTGGTGGTCAACTGACGGCACTTAAATCCTGGCCGCACATTTTGATGGAGGTGGAATACAAAAACGTCCGTGTTACAGTGTGCTGGAAGAGGCAGTGCAGCACCCAGCTGGGATTATGGATTGGGCACTTGTCCTCGCCACTGATGAACAAAGGGGCAGCGCTGCAGTTGCCCACTCCTGAACGCGTTTCTATGGCATTGTCAAGTTCGTCTGCAAACAGAATTGGTGACTTGCATTGCGCTGCATGCCTGGTACACGAAACGACGAAACATCTCTTTTCTTTTGCAAAGACAGTACTTCAACAATGCTTTAGGCGAAAAGAATGTACCGGCTCAAACGCCACAGTGATCCACCCGTGTCTGGCAGTGCTGTGATCAGACTCTTTGAAAGTGGGCCGCAACTGGCGATGCCGCTGGGGTCATGCGGAGCCCTCTCTGCTGCTCTGTCTATTCCGCATCACGCAGCATACTGTACCTGTGTGCTGCGGGATGTTGGCGCACACTGAAGAACCCCAGGGGGCCTAAAATTAATCCGGAGCCCTCCACTACGGCGTCCCTCATTGACCAAATGTTGCTCTGGGTTTTTAAATCCCGTCTGTCAGTGCCCCACCTGGCTCACCTCTCTTGCATTTGCTAAGAACGAAATGTTGCCATTGGTCAGTTTTCGTGTACGGAAGGAGGATGTTGCTGAACACTTCATGGAAAAAGAACGCAGGAAATTTCTTTGCAGTTCTGCTTGTTTGACTATCGGGAACATTGCACGTACCCCATGTGCAGTGCTCTTGCAACTCCTGAAAACATGCTCGTCAGTCAATCACGGTACTATATCGATCCCGGATATATCAACTTATTGCTTATATCGAACTGTCAGTATATCTCCTTGAAAATCCCGTGCAAAAGTATAGCAGTGTTGTTCGCGCTTATCCAATTCCCGTTCAGCACAGTATTTGGTGCATCGAACTGTGTGCTGTGCCGCTGGAAGTGGTGCTTCTATTAATTGCACTTCTGCAATCAATTTTCGCGCATGGAGCTCGGTCGGCTGCATGGCCTTGGGCACTTGCTGGCAATGCTAGCGCCGTAAAACTGCATGGCTAGGTGAACTCAGGGTGTGCTTGACGGTGACCTTCGGTCTGGCGGGCTTATTTTCAACGCGACGCTGCTGTCATGGCGGTGAAGCCAGCCCAGCAGACCAAAAGGTTGTGGCATTCCTCATGGTTCGCTTCGCTGCTGAAGGCGAATCAGCTGTACCCCGCTTAATTTTAATTGAGGTATTATTGTGTTTATAGTGTACCGGTAATAGAATTGGGCCTCTCGTAAATTGGCGGTGCTTTTCTCAAAGCACCATCCGCTTCGGCTTCGGTGCAAACTGAGCTAGTCCTAGCGACACCCAGCGAGCGGTGTGCTGCTGGTGTGCCGGTGGGCTGCAGGTCGCTGCAGGAAGTGCACAGCTAGCTTATGTGCACCGTATTCATGCTTCTGGGTTGCAGGTAAGCTTATCTGTTGCCACGTTTTATTTGCTGAATGAATTATCGGTACACTGGAGCAATTTCGCAATACTCCTCTTGTTCAGTATGTCTGGGACCAACTGTATAGTGCTTTGGAGTGGAAACCCTTCTAGCTAGCTTGTTAACCTGCATCGTACTGTGAATAGAGCATTCATTTTTGCTGTGAGGCTCTGCATCTTTTCTGCATAAGATTGGCACGCACCTGATGCGAGGGGGCTCAAGTTTTGGAGCGGGATTCATTCGAAGACGATGTAGCAGGCACTGTACTGAGGTTCAGTTCTTCATCTTCATTGACAAGGGGTTTGTGGCAGATCAGATGCTGAGGAGTGTCACTATGGGAAGTGCCAACATTTTGCCATTCATTTTAAATCCTCCTTCCTTTTGTTTGCATGCAGGAGTATCAAGTTCACTGGCAGGACCCAGTGTAGAAGAGCCCCAGCAGTCCACCTCGGCTGACGACGCGATCGTTGTCGAGAGTGACGATGAGGAAGAAGCAATAGAGGAAGAACAGCCAAAGGTGACGATGCGTCCATTGATCTGTGTTTCCAGGGGTGCTTCTTTTGTTGTGAAGGTGTCCATGGTAACCTGTAACTGGAGGCTTCATCTTGATCGCCGGTGAGCACGTGGTACACACGCGCCATGGGGGTTCAGCAGCTGTGGAATTCTGGTGGGCCTGGCGTCGTAAGTTGTAGGGTCTGTGCATGGACGTCAGTGCTGAATTTTGATGAGGGTTGGCGGGGGGGGGGGGAAACGAAAAATGCCAATGTACAGATTTTTTGGTGTTCTCAAAAACGAGAGGTGATTAAAGTTAACAGAGAGCCCACTACTGCAGCGTCATTCATGCTCACAGTGCAGCTTTGAGTTGTGGAATGCACGAATTGATCCAACAGCAGCTCTTGGAACTCCTTTGAAATTGATGGAAAGGGACTGAGAGAATTGTGTTCAGCTTGACTGCAAAGGTTTCTAATTGAAGTGTACACCATTACATTACCAAGTAACATTTTAGCGTTCTCTTGAAAAAATAAAGTGAGGGGAGTTTCTTTGATGAATGTTGATATATTTTTAGAAATGTGTGGCCAGAAGACAAAGGCTTTTTGGTTTGTCTTTCTCGATGAGCAGTCGGGCAGCTAATACAGTAGTGATGTGCCGTGATTGTCACTCTGTGGTGCCAGGTGGAACAGTTGGAGGGAACTGAATCTGGAATGGAAGATGATTACGAAGATGAGGAGATGAACGTCACCTGCGGCACGGTAAGTTGTCAGTGGAAGGCCGTCAGCGAGCACGTTGGCACATGATATCCTTATTTTATGCTATCACCAGAACAAATTACTGTGCTGGCTCGGTGCCTTTTGGCTGCCTAGAATGAGTGTGCGCATGTTCAGTCCTGGCCATAGTGGTGGCATTATGACAGAAGTGAGATGCAATAATGCCAATGCATTGATATTTCAATGCACTTTTTTTTTTTAAATTATATCAAATTGGTCGTTTAGTTCCCATGCTGAATCTGTCAGGAAACAAAAATGCTTTGGGCTCGCCCCAGTCGCCTTAAACCGCACACAGTGCCAGAAAGACGGGACAAGCTGAACTTGTCAGGAGCCAGAAATGATAGTCGGCTCGTGAAAAGCCCGGCTCTTGCAAGTCCGCTAGGGCTCAAAGAACACTAGGTAGTCGAAAGTAAAGTAACCCAGAGTCCTCCACTATTGCATGTCTCATAGCCAACAGCATCGCTCTGGCATGGAAAAAGTCAGTCATCTAATCATAACTTGTTTCGCGCACAACTTCCAGGGTCGTGGCCCAGGTGAAGCAGATGTGCCTGAGGAGGACATGGCGGAACCGGAGTCTCTGGACGAAGCAGAGCGAGAGATGGACGATGCCAATGAGATAGAAATTGTGGGTAAGTAGGACGAACCCGGAAGTGGACCGAACGCAGCACTTCTCATGGCACGTTGTGCACGGTCGAGCTATGTCCTGTTCGCGATTCTTCCGCGATTCTTCCCTTAGTTCTCGATTCTTCCGGGAACACTAGCCGTCCTCATTGGAACATTTTTCAGTAGAATGTAAGAGAACTTTGTAGCTTGTCTCTAAAGCTAAGACAGCGGTTAAAGCATTAAAAAAAAAAATGCTGGAATTGGTAGTTGCGGGGAATTTTGGGCAGTGCGGTCTCTTGTTGCAGGAGAAAGGGAAATGAAAGGACGCATGTTTGAAGCATGGGTTAGAAACGGGAGAGCCGCGAAATGAACTCGTACAAACATGAAAGCAGGAAAGTAAGCAAGCTCGTGGTGTCCAGCGGAAACAGTGCCATATACCGTAGAAGTGTTGCCCGAGACCTGCTGCTGACACTGCCGAGTCTTGGTGCGGTGTGTGCGCAGACCTCGGTTACGAGGCTGGTGAGGACAACGAGATGGAGGAGCCCCTGGCCGAGGAGGATGTGGACGTGCAGCAGGGCTCCTCTTCCGTGCCCGTTGAAGAGGAGGAGGAGCTTCAACCAGCCCCTCCCGCAGAGTCTTCTGCGGCGGAGGTGCCTCCGTCCCTGCTGATCCCACCTCCGCTGCAGCAGCAGCAGCACAGGCTGTCACTTCTGCCTCGTGTGCGCAATGAGCGCCTGCCATCGGTGGGTTGCAAACTTCTTTGCTCTCTTGTTGGCGTCTGTGTTTGCTATCAGATGTTATCAATCAGCAGTAACTCGAAAGTTGTTGGCTATGCAGTATAACACCAGAATTAATTGAAGATTTGGGAAAGGGACTCGTATAATGAATGCAGTTATTAGCAAGAGAGAAGTCGGCAGAAAGCAGTCGGGGAGCAGAGAAAACTATAAAAAGACTTGAGTGTGCTGTCACAGGCATGTTCCTTAAGAGTGATTTACAGTGAGGCTTTTTGAAAACATTACTGACTCTTGGGTGAGTGTAGTTGCACGTTACTGAGTGAGAATTGAACACAATGGGACGGGGAGGGCTATTTTTAAGGGTTGTAGTTTGATTTCGTTTGCACATTAATGCTTGCATAACATAATACGAGCATTACAATGTTGAAGAGGGAGGTGGATGTTGGAAGTTACTATTACATGTATGGTTTGTGTCCTCTCGTACGACCTTTGTGCCATGCTTGAAAGCATTCATAACGGCATGCTCATATTTGCTGAATTTATTTTATTCCTTCCTACATGGTACTTATTCATTTGTTTTTGTTATATATATATATGTTTAGTTTTGTTTTATTTTACATTGAGCATGCAGAAAACTGGGTATCAAAGCTCGAAAGATTTGTTTCGCCAGATAAAAAGGAGACAATTAAGGCTACTAGCAGCTTGCTTAAGTTGTGTTTTGACTAGATGACTTGCTTTTTGTTCTGTTTTTTCATGGTACAGGCACCTGTTTTCAGAGGGGTGTAAAATTGAGGCTGGCAGCTTTTTTTTTTTTTTGTAAATACATTCTGCGATAAGCTTTTGGTTGTCAGTCCTACTGTTGTACACATGTAGGAAGCAAGGAACTGTTGTAGCAGTGAGTGGAGAAATCAAATTAAGGAATCTGTTCCTAGTCTACAAGTTTCAAACCTCAGCGCAGCTATAGCAGGGGGGTGCTTTTGGAGAGACGAAACCGCTGAATTGATCTTTGAGACAGCCTAAGCGGAACCTAACGAGGAAATTTACATCTCTTCTTTCACTTCTTTTCAGAAGTCTCGAAAAAGAGATTGATAAGTAAGGCCGAACTTTCATATATTTTGCTCTGGGGGTAATCAATAAAGACAATAGTTTAACCGCAGCTCGTGTCGCTGCCAAAATGGTGCTGTTGCTGGATTGTCAAAATATGGTTCTGCATATACCGTATTTACACGATTGTAAGTCTACCTGTTTTTCAAAATTTGAAAGTCTGAAGTGGGGGGGGTTGGCCTAAAATCAAAACCAAAGCATCGCACCATAAATAAAGGCGAGACAAACGAGGTATCAGGCATGCTACAGCATGGTTGCTTTTTTGCTGTGTGGCTCTTTCGCATCGCTCTTGGTGCTGGCCTTGAGCAGCTGCTATGTCAACATGCAGAACTGGCATCCCCACCCCATGCGAGGCGGCCCATGTTGGCTGTCGATAAGCAGAAAACCAGCACCAGCCCACTCCCCACACGTGGCCGCAGATTGCGTGTGCTGATAAGCGGCAGCGGTCCGATAACGCATTCACGTTCTACTCTTAATAGGCATCGTCCAAGTTTTTTTTTTTTTTTTGCTTACTTTCAACCGCGCACTTGGTGCTCAAGGGAGCTCTGATAGTTGATGGAAGGGCCACTGTTCCAATCATGGCGGCACCCCCACTGGGAACTGCAGCGGCGCCGGGGAGTGTTGGTAGCTGATGAAGGAGCCGGCGCCTCTCACACGTAGTTTCTCTTTGGCTCTGATGCATTTGACTACTGCCAGGCCGTGTTTCACAAGTTTTTAACCTAGTGCCTCGTCATTCGTCATTTGTGCGCCGGGTCCGGAAAGCGACCGGCACACGTTCACGGCTACATTCAAGATGGCTGTCATTCTTTACGGCAAGAAACGAACAACTACGCGCCGGGCCACAAGTTCGACGTTCTCAACTGGTGATACAGGTGTGGCGGCTGCAGCGAGGCAAAATTTTCAACGGTTCCACGCGATGTCGTGATGTGACTGTTTGCAAAGTGTGGAATTTTGCTGCACGACGATGTTAGAATGACAAGCTGTGGGACTGCAGCAGCGATTACGACGGCAGCACTAGTGAGGACGATGGCGCAAGTGTGGATGATTAGTCCAGTTTTCGTTTTGGAATGCGCCCACAGGCGCTACTGCGCGTGGCAGCCGGTAGCGGTTGGCAATAAGCGATAAGCAATAAGTGGTAATGCTATCGCGTTCTATTATTAATGGTCAAGCGTAAACGACCTCCAAGTTTTTTTTTTTTAGAAGTGGGATTGGGGGGGTTCGACTTACATTCGGGTCGACTTACAATCGTTTAAATACTGTAAGTCCGGGCTACCTGTTATGCATTCGCCTGCCTGTTGAATATTTTGCCATGTTGTCTTATCCACCTTGTCAGGCCTCGAATAGAACTTTGCTCCAGTGCGTAGCTAGCCGTCGCTGTTATGAGTTTCGGCTAGTCAGCTTGGATATTAAGGGATTGCTGTAATGATGAAGGGGCACTAAATATGAGCTGTGCATTTATGCTATTGGTAAGGATTCCAGTTTGATCAAGGCAGTATATCTCTGGGTGACGCTGGTCTAATTTAATGAGATAGTGCCCAGCTGAGGGTGTTACTGCATGCCTCATTTCACATTTTTGTGCTGACTGCCTTTTGATAAGTTTCAGGGTGGCCCTGGACAAACTTTTGAAGCAGTTTCATGCCATCAGGGAAAACGACAAGCAGGTGGTTAGGTGTAAGGGTTTTTTTTTTTTTTTTTTCAAAGCTGCCTAGTTTTGCAGGATTTGGATACTGCAGCACTGTACTGCAATAAATGGAGAGGGTGTATGGCAGTCTGAGGGCTGGAAGCTGTTACTTGAGGCTGCTGCTTGCTAGAATTACTGTTTAATGCTGTCACCTTGCTACTCCTGGAGGAATATCTAGTCAAGAACAAGAAGCGTTGTAGTTGGATGTTGGGACCCTAATGTTGGGACAGTTGTGCCTGAGAAGCAGTGTCAACCCTTTTTAAGACTTTTGGCGGAGTGAACATATCAGCCACATCTTGCACAGTCCATCTAGCAACGTATACTTGCTGTTTCATTATGTTTCAAAGGATGTATCGCATTGTGCATCTTTTTGATTGTTGCCTCTTTGACAGTTATGCTAACTAAGCCAGGTTAAGGCCACTGTTTTTGCGTCCCAGTTTTTTTTATCTTGTTTGTTGAATGTTGCAGAGTCAGAGTGCTGCAGGCTTCGAAGAGGGCGACGACAGCATCGTGCCCAGCACGCCAACCCTGTTTGTGCCTCGCAGGACTGATGGCTTTGCAGAGGCTGTCGGGTGAGTTTGAACGGATCCTTTGCAGCTGCCTTTTGCAGTTGATTTCTTTGGAGCAGGTCTAAACTCTTTTATGCACAATAAAAGTGAAGAGTCATCGTTATTTTCTTGTTGTCTACAAAGTGTGTGATGATAACATCAGAACATTTGCTGTGTTCTGTTCGATAAGGCGGAGGGCTAGTTTGTCATCATAGTAATCATAGTCTAACTGTGCCCACTGCTGAGCAAAGACCTCTCGCATATTCCTCCAATTAGCCCTGTCCTGTGCCAGCTGCGGCCACCCTATCCCCGCAGAGTTCCTATAGTGCCACTCACCCGCATTACTCTCTGCCATCCTCTGCTACGTTTCGAAATCCACTCCATTGCCCTAACGGACCATTTTCGTGAGAAGCTAGGCCATAGCTGTTTACTGGGCTGACTTCCATGCACTGAAAGGAAGGAAATGAAGGGGCTTAAAGGAGTACTCGAGAGGTGCATGAGATTAGCAGCAAAGCCTTCTCCAAATTTCAGAAAGGAAAGCACTTTTCATTTGCTTGCTAACTGTGCGTCTGTCTTCAGTACTCGGGATTATGTTTTGAAATATGCTGCTGCAATGTCTTTTCGTTCGGCAGGTCATACTTAATAGCTGAAATGAAGCAAGGTTGTTGACAGGCAATGTAGTGTTGTTTTAAAAATGCCAGCCGGTATAAAGGAATTGGTAAACAGTGGCCGGTAGTCCTTTATCTGTGTGGTATTCTGCCTTTATTTGTTTGCATACGTGATGCATTAGTTAAATGAGCCGTAGGTACTTGCTGCCGCGCAACTTAATGGAGCAGCTGTGGACACTCAGGTTTGGTTGTGCAGAGTTACGGCATGTGGGTTTGGAATGTTTGAGTTACACTGAGTAGTCTCGTGGCCTGCTTTATTATTGAAAACGAATGCTGCAGTAATTTTCTTCATGTGTCACGTCCCTCTTCGCAGCTCTCCGCACGTGCCGCACGCTGGCTTTGTCTTCGGTGCGGCGTCCGAAGGTCAGTCTGCACCAGAGCCATCCGGTCTGTCACAGCTAGCCTCACAGGAAGGTGAGTCTCTCATGCACGCTACATGATGTCACTTGTTTCACTTGCATTTCTGTTGCCGTGTTCATGGTCGGTCGTAGTCATCAAAAGTGATTTGGAGCAGGCAGAAAAAAGGTCAAGATTTGAAAAAAAGAAAATGAATAAACGAATATGTGACTGCATGTTCTTTTCCAGGTGTGGGAGTGGATGACACCCGGATGGACCTGTCACACTTTGAGGAAGGAGGCGGCCGCAGCGTACCGTCCACGCCGCTTCAAATCTCCCCACCTGGTGAGCCTGTGCCCGGCATTCGAAAAGGCCCATACTGCCAAACTCTTGTGCTGTCGGTCCATTTTCTGTGTTTTTCTGGCTGCAATTTGCCTGGAGACTCAGGTTGAAGCTTGCTTTCTTCTTTTAGCTTTCTTGCTTTGCTTAATTTCTGAGAGGCTCTTGTCTTTCCTTTCATGGCTGTTTTTATTTATTTTGATCTTTGTTTTCTTCCAGTCCTTGTCTCCTTCCATCATTCTCTTCCTGTGTTCTTGCCTTCGGTCTTACATTCTCTTCACTTTTTTTTTTCGTCCTTGATTCTATTTCCTTTTTTGTTTCTCGTTTCCTCTATAGGAGCAGCACACCCTCAGCAACACACACTGCATATCAGTTCTGCACTTTTGCTAAAGCACTAATACTTGTTGAATGCATGCCTGTCCATTCGCTAAGACCTCATGCATCACTTCTTGCCTCAGGAGTGAGCAGTTCCTCTGAATAGAAACTCAGTAGCCAGTTTCCTTCGCTTTTATTGTTTTGTTTGTTTTTGCTGTAGTCGTTTGGATGCGTAGCATCGGACAGTGTGGTGCCACATGTGTGTAAGCGAGGGCGTGTGGCACATGCAGGTTTTGTGTTTCGCGCAGAATCGCGGGACGCATCTCTGTTCCAAGGGGAGGCAAGTATCGTGGAGGAGCCCCCCGACGAGGCACCCGAGGAGGGAGTGCCACCCGCCACACGCGAGGAGGAGGTGTCTACGGCGGGGACGCTCGCAGTCTGCAGCCCGCCTGTCGTTCTTGTCACCGAGGCTCCCGAGTCCAGCGAAGAAGGGTGCGTCTGGTTGGCGTGATTCTGTTTTTTCAAAAATGCACAGCACCACAACTGCTGGTTTAATAGTGCCACATAGCAGCAAATAGTAGAGATGTTATGACAACACAGAAAACACAGTTAAGTGTTTGTTCTCATTGTTTCTGTGGCACAGTAGGTTAGCATTGTGTTAATGTTTATGACAGCATTTCGAATCATGTTGGTCATAGTACCGTATTTACTTGAATGTAACGCGAGTTTTTTCTCATATTTTTTCCCCTTAAAGTCTACCCTCGCGTTATAATCGAATACCGCACTTCGATTGGCCTAAACCAGTGCCTCGGTGCAGCCATTTCAAGCAATCTGCTTGGTTTCGGTTTGCGCAGTTTTGCGATCTTATGCTGGCAACATGGGTACCATGGAAGCCAAATTCTCATCCATCCAAAGTCAAAGTATTGTTCTCTGTCATTTTTTGTGTTTGTTGCGACCTCGCGCTCAGTTCGTCATTGTATCGTGTTCTTGTGGCGTCGCTTGCGGTGTATTGATTCAGTGTGCATGATGGCAATGCGTCATGCTCAGTACGACAGTCGTTTTAAGAGAAAAGCGATCCTGTTAGCTGAAAAGGTCGGGAATTCTGCGGCAGCTCGAAGACTTGACCTCAACGAGTCAACCATCCGCAGACGGCGGCTGCAGCGGGAGGGGCTTTTTAATTGTGCGCCCGACCACAAAGGATTCCGAGGGCCTCGCTACGGCCATCACGTCGAGCTGCAAAAAAAAAGTGGCGCACTTAATTATCGAGCAGCACAACCGTCTCATAGGGGTCAGTGTCGAGCTGATCCATTGGAAAGTTAGACATTGCTCGGGAGATGGGAAGTTCAGAGCATCTCGTGGGTGGGCCCAAACTTTCATGAAGAGAAATGAATTCTCTCTGCGGCGAACAACATCGATGCGGCAGAAGTTACCGGGAGACTTCGATAGCTAAAAGGACTCAGCTTCCAAGAACTCGGCCTCCTAACGCGAGGAAGATGAATAAACATGTTGGCCACGATGTCTATTAAAGGTACTTTGTTTTGCGTCCTTAAGCCTCGCGTTACATTCGTGGTTTTATTTTTTCCCGCTGGAGCATGTAAAGTCACCCCTCGCGTTACATTCGTGGTCGCGTTAAATTCGAGTAAATACGGTAATTATCTTTTCTTCTTCACCCCCCCTTCACAGTTCTCAGGCTACAAATTGTTTGCAATCTCTGGCAGGTACACATTATCTTTCAGGTTATATTTTAAGATCCATTTTTGAGCCATAATTACGAGGTGTGTGTGAATATTCGAAACTTTGAATAGTTTACAAGGAGTACTCCTTGTTTGATTCGTACCGCACTTTCGCTATTTATTCGAACTTTCTAAAAATTCAGACATTCCAAATTTCCTGATAGTCTAAACTTGCAGCAAGAGTGAGGATGTACGTTGAACTGAAACTGTAGACAGGAAGAGTGAGGATGTTCAGTTGCCGACCGTTTTTTCGGACCCCAAAAATTCTGGCCTGCTTGATTATTTGGACTGTTTCGCAGCACCGCCACTCTCCCCATAGACTGTAATGTATAACAACTGCCGAAATTTTGGACACCGTGCAGCGTCTCGTTTGATTTTTCGGACACTCCTTGAGCCAACTCAATCGACAGCATCTCCCCCTACCCACTCTGATCGAGGCATGGTTCGTCTTGCTGAACGCCATTTTTGTTTTGACCTGTTCCTCTCTGCTGCCCCACGAGGTAGCGCTACTGCAAACGCTCGCTCATCATCATTGTTTCTGTGCGTTCTGGTAGTGGCAGTTCCAGTGTGGGCTTGGTCGCCTAAGCAACTAAGCCAAGCCATGTCTAGCCAATCCAGCAGCCGATTCATTTGGTTCTTTGTGTACAACACTGCGAGTAGGCCACGTTTTTAGTTTGTGCGACTGGTTTCCGCGGGTGTTTGCCTTGTGCGCTGTGTTGAGGTTGCGGTGATCCAACTCGGCACACGGAAACATTGTGTCAGGTGGATAATGGCGCCGACAGTGCCCGTGCAGTCTGCGCCGGGGAATGCTGGTAAGCATGATAAATATACCACAATGACAATGGCTAAAAAGATCGCCATTGTTCACCAAGTGCAAAGTGGCCGGTCTCAGAGCAGTGTTATTCGGTTAATGTTTCGAAGCAGACTGTCTCGAATTACATTAAAGGGACACTGAGGAGAACTCTATCAATTTTTTTTTTGTTAGCAAAATCTGATAGTTCGGCATTTCATGGCTTTGTTACCGCTTGTCCGGGCGCGAAAGATGCATTTATTTCAAAGAAATTTGGATTCGAAGTTGAAAAAGTTTTTCCCGCCGCTCTGATTCAAACTCAGGAAACTCTTATGACGTCACGGCAACTCTTATGACGTCACAGAACGGAGTGACGTGAAATGTGACGTAAACACAGACTCCGTGATTTCTGACGGCTAGCGGTGCGGTGCGCAACCTTCCTTTGCCAGCCTCAGAGATTCGTGGTGTCCATGAAGTAAGGAAAATTCCTCCAAGGTGGCGCCTCTTGTCCTAGGAAGTTACCACGCTTGTACTTGCGAGATTGGCCTGTGGCGGCGATAC
Source organism: Amblyomma americanum (assembly GCA_030143305.2). NCBI lineage: Eukaryota > Metazoa > Arthropoda > Arachnida > Ixodida > Ixodidae > Amblyomma > Amblyomma americanum. The sequence continues at coordinate 300,089 of JARKHS020004887.1, forward strand.
CTGTATTGTGGTTCTTGCTATTTTCTACATTACAAGAGCTTTGTTTTCGGGAAGAGTGGCGTTTTTGTGATCAGGAGCTGCTATTCTATCGATACAAGCCAACTTCAATTTCTCCTCAATGTCCCTTTAAGATTATTGGCGAATTATACTAAGGTTATTGGTGAAGCATCCAATTCTTCTTCTAGCTTCGAAAGAAAAAAATTTTACAGACGGCAACCACCGCAGTAAGAGTGAGGTTGTATGCTTAACCAAAACCATACGCTGCAAGAGTTTCGGAAAATGTTATTCGTTTGTGACGAATACTTTAATTTTCGAATACCAAACATTCGTATCGAATATTTTACTGTTTGACAAAATATTCTAAATTATCGATTATTCGCACGTGCCTAGTTGCATACGTAGTTACATACGTTTGCTTCGAAATATAATGCGAGGGAGGCGCATTCTGAAACTTGTGAACTAAGGAAAAAAAAACTTGTTAGTAGGTAAGTAATTCCCAACCAGACAGGCAATTCTGTTGGAATTTTTACATTGTTTAGTTTTCAGCGTATACAAGTAGGCTATTGTTTAGGTAGCAAATAGTTCTTGCAACTCTATGATTTGAATGCACTTAGGTCATTTACAGTTGTGTGTCTGCATGTTGCATTCGTGCCCTGTTGCTTATCTACTGCCTTCAGGCCTTCGTCGGACAGTTCAGCAGTGCCCATTGTGGAGGAGCCTACAGAGCCCGAAGAATCGTCGGCCAAGGCTGAGCCAGCAGCCAGGCGGGCATCACCAACCACAGTTGTCATCTCTCCGGTGCCTATCATTGAAGGTGAGTGTTTCAGTTTCGGCACTGCCAGCGTGCGTCTCAGATCAGGCAGAAATCCTCCATTTGTTAATGGATTTTGTCATCTATCACTAGCCAAACAGTAAGGGACTTCTTTCCTCCACCTACCGTTGAAAGCCACAGCGTCTTTTGAATGGTCCTGCATTTCTTTATCTCCATTCCTCCCTGCCTAAAATGCATGGCTCTTCATGCAGTGAAACCTCGAACTTCATTCATTCAAATTTCTGAATAATTCGAATCGCACGACTTGAGCCTGCCTAAGTGGGCTGGACACTCAATCTCTCGAGTCCTCCTGCGCAGGAAAAAAAAAAAAATGCAGGTGATCACAGGAAATTTTTAGAGCAATAAAATATAATCTTACTACCAGAATGCTTCCTGACCACAGTTTACCAAATTTTTTGTTAACTTCAGTTACTTAAGCGGGGCAGAATGGTGGGCCTGTTGGTATGGCATGTTAAAGAAGAAATATACCAGCCAAAAAAAAGATGAACACACAAGGAGAGAACAACAGGCGTTGTCCGTTGTCCTGTGTTGTTCTCTCCTTGTGTGTTCGCCTTTTTTTTGGCTGGTATATTTCTTCTTCAGTTACTTGGAACTTCACTTGATTGAAATTATTTTGGTGTTTCGGTGTGGTTCGAATTAACGAGATTTTACTGCAGTCTTATTCGCTACTTCTTGGGAACAGTGCTTTTCATGTTACTCGGAAATCCACTTCCTAACCAGTTCATGGATCCCAAGTCATTAATCAACAATGTCTGCACTTGGTATAGTCAAGAATGTTGTACTCGCAAACGGTTACATGAATTAGGGTATAATCGCTCCATCATTAGGTCCATCATTGACGTAGACTAATTTTATTTGTTTATTTGGTACATGTTTTCGCTTTCTTTAAGTCCCTGTTTGTGTCCTTTCGTCTAATAATATTTTTGTGGCCCTTTGTAAATTATTCACCGCATATTGCCTGGTGTTAGTATTTGATGTTTTATTTGTTGACTTGTTAGTCTGATGTTAGTAATACTTAACTGAGGGTTCCCTTGCAGCCCTCGTTAGTGTACGAGTACGCCTCAGTTAATAAATTCAATTAATAATGAGCGGCTGCAGAATGAAACTCTGCTGAAAGCAATTAAAGCCCGATTACTTTCAAGATAAAGTACTGCGTCGTGTTCTGAAAGATGCCGGGGAGGCCCTTGCAATGAAGCATTGATGGAAGTGTAAAAAGTCATCATTGTCACAGAGTTCTCCTCTCAAAAGCAAGCAACCATTGCACAGTCTTCCATCAAATAAATTTACTCTTGGAGCAAGTGATTCTTGTCAGTTTGATTTTTTTCCAGTGTCATTCGATAATTCGAACATTTTCTCCGGTTCCTTGCAGTTCGAACGAACAAGCTTTTACTGTATTAATTTTTCTTCGCTATGTTCAGTCAGTTCAGTGTAAGCATTCATTAAGAGGTTAAATCTTAACCTTGGCTCAAATATTCTTATTTCAAATTTGATGAAGTTACTATCTGCTAAACTGAGGTACTTGTGGCTTGTTAGATCACCAAAATAGGCAGCTTTCGCAGAGAAAGTATCTTTTTACAGCATGGTTTGAAGACAACTTGTCATGAGTAGAGCATATAATCTGCAGTTTGTGTATGCTGCGGTACATTTATACATGGACCTGTTTTATACTTAACACCTTTGAAAGCTGGCTCTCCTGATACAGGTTATGCATATTCTGCTGATCAGGCTTTTTCCCCCCACATACTGTTTTGTCAATGAAAAATGACATGCAACCCCCACTGCTGCTGCTTCTCAGTGACTCCCGATGAAAAGGAGGAGGAGGAGCTTCTGTGCTCGGAAGGAGATGGCCCCGACACTGCAGTGGACACTGGCTCCGAAGCACAGGCCTCGGAAGAGCCAGCCCCCTCGGGTAGGTCGCGCAATGTTAGCGCAATATCTTAAACTCGTTTGCCTCATGTACGCATTGGGAATGAAACCCGTGCTTAGTTGATGGCGCCAGCAGCACGTGCACGTGAATGCGAAACATTTCGAAGGGGTTGCTGTTAGCAGTTATGCCAGCGAATTCCGCAACAGCCGCGGGATGCTTCTCACCCTCGCCCTGGCACTGCTGCCTAGGTTCTCTTTTCTTGTAATTTGTGTTCTTGCGTGAACCTTTTAATGCACTGTACAGTGTCCCTGTGAGGAGGGAGAGCACGAGCAGTGACAGGCTCTTGAGTTTATGCAACAGCAGCGACAAGGTATGCAAGATGTCGCACTGTGAGTAGCAAAGCAGTGTAAGCATCTTGCCATTTTAGTGCTGCAAGAAATCAGTGCGTGTGGTACCTTAGTGACTTCAAGCCACTGATTTATGGCACACACAGGAACTTTTTCATTTTCTTCCACAATGGCCACACCACCCCAAAATGTTGTCGCTGTTTTTAAAAAGTGTTGGTTAGTTAAATTGTGTATGTCGGGCGGCATAGTGTTAATACAGTAGCCGACGGGTAATTCGGACTTGTAGGATATTTCAGACTTCGATGAGGCACCGTCAGTCACCCCATAGCAGCGCATACATATTTGCGACGAATATTTCAGACTTTAAAAGTCCGAAATTTTGATTTTTCGGACTAATTTCAGTCGCCTGCAGGCCAAAATCGGCAAAATCAGCCATCTTATCGGCTTTTTGCCGGCTCTAAAGGCGCCATCTTGGATTGAGGCGGATTTGCTCTGCAGTTGGATTGGCTTGACATACTTTCGGTACCTTTTTGCCAGCAGAGGTCCCTGCGATCTCTGCCACTTCGAGGTGGCAGTCGATTGTCATTGCCGTCAACTTCCTTTTGTCGCCTACGTTGTCCGGGCAGTTATTGCTTGTCTCATACCTTGAAAATTGGTTTTTGGGGAAAGGAAATGGCGCAGTATCTGTTTCACATATCGGTGGACACCTGAACCGCCCTGGGCTGTAAGGGGAGGGACTAAGAGAAGAAAGGAAGAAAGAGGTGCCCGGCTCCGGAATAATTTCCACCACCTGGAATAATCTTCGACCACCTCCGGATCTTTAACGTGCACTGACATCACACAGCACACGGGCGCCTTAGCTTTTCGCCTCCATCGAAACGCGGCCGCCACGGTTGGGTTCGAGCCCGGGTACTCCGGATCAGTAGCCAAGCGCCCTAACCACCGAGCCACCACCATTCGCCGCTTCGTCACTTGGGTTTCTCCGACCGCGTCGACCGAGTGGCGCTTTGTCTTCACGAAGTTACATCCGTTTGCCGTTTTGTGATTGCGTCCGGTGGTTCCACAGCTTAGAACAAAAAGTGCCTTGTCTTTGCGCGTGTTTGACGAGCGATGTGATGCACACTCTGGTTGTGGACAACATGGCCCCGCCGGGTCCGTCAAAGAAGCGTGAGAAGTATTCAACTAAGAAATTTTCCGCAAGGTAAAATCAGTGACATTTTTAAGCCAGTTTCATCTCAATAAAGTGATTTTCTGTACTTCACGGATTTTTCGGACTGCTCGATTATTCTGACCGTTTTTCGGGTCCCTTCGAGTCCGAAAAATCTGTCGGCGACTGTACTATGCCTTTGGCTAACGATCTCCTCACTTTTGCCGTTGTTTGATATAGCTGTAACCATAGTGGCAGATGCAAAAAAAAAAACTTTACCAATGATTTCGATACTTTGAGCGCAGCTTGATTTTATCATATATTGAGGCAGAAAACTTGGACGACACTTAAGCTACCCTTAAGAGGGCAATGTGAATGTGAAGCATTGCCGCCTTGTTGCGTAAGGCTTCTGAACTATCGCACTGAACAAACGTTCCTCAGTGGTGTAGAGTGGCATGGTGCAAGCCTTGTTTGGTTGTGGCCACGTTTGTTGCCCCCTGCGAGAACTCATTGCAACATGTTTGCCTCATTGCTTTAAGGAGGAAAGCTGAAGCCACAAAGTACGCACATTCGTTTGGAGCACGTTGAGCAGCACGTGCCCTTTCCCGTAGTAAATGATGTGGGCTGCACAAACGGCCCCTGTTGAAGCCCATGTATGTGCTGTTGACTGTCGATACATGACTGACTCAAGTTGCGACTAGCAGTCTGTGGTAGATCTTACGCTGATTCAAACATAATCAGCCACGCACCTGTGCAGCAGTTAAGTGGCCCACAATCTTTGCACAAGGAATTGCCTCACTTGGGCAAGGTATGTTGCGTTGTCTTTCAGAAACCCTCCACTTTGTGCAGCTTGAAATGGAGGGTTTGCTGGAGTATCTGCCTGCTACCTCATCCTCCACAATCACTTTTATGCAGGTGGTTGTGGTGCATGTTCTATGCACGACAGCTGTCTTTAAAAAATGCGTTTAGAAATTTATTGCACAGCAGCTGGCCAAACTGAGCGCGACACCTCTCATCTGCACCCATCGCACCCTCCTCCTCTGCCTTTTCATTCTGGCCCTCTCCCTTCATTACCGCCCTACTTCCATCCATGCTTTTCGCTTTGCCGTGCTGGTTACAACAGTGACGACAACTTGTAAGTCAGTAGCGGGCACTGAGGAGCTCCACTCTGAAAGCCTTTAGGGAGTTTATAATAAGAGGATTTGATTGGTTAGGCGGATAGGAGAATAGCGGAACGCCAGTGTGCCGGACAATAACGGCCCTCGGGTTATTGTTCTGCGCATGCACAGCGGTGCCCCGCTATTCCTGTACCCCTCTAAGCAAGTGTCTTCCCATTCTAAAGCTACCCATTTTAGAGTGCAGCTCCTACATGCCTGTTCTTTTATGGAAGACCTGGATTCCACATTGTAGTCGTCGTCGTGATACGCCGCCAGCCAGTGGTGGCAGGTGGCGTGTGATAAGTAGTGCTCAAATTTTTCATTACCGACTATCGTAACCGTCTGTTTATACTGCAAGTGCGTGATTGAACTGCTCTTTTATGTGGCGTGTCTAAGAGCGCATTCCACATCAGGAGCACACTTGTGTGTGATGCTGGTGAGCACGGTTGTGGTCAGGCTGCATGCAACTAAATGCACGTAACTAAACATAAATGTCTTTGAGCGTAGAAGGGGTGACACCCACCACTGTAGATGTTTTCCACTGCACGTCACACGTAACATGCAAATATTACGGGCTTGACTCCCGCTGACGGCATGACCTCTTTCGCTGAGCTTTGTCAGTTTATCTCCTACCTAAAATGCTACTCACTTTTCCCTTCTAGCAAGAGAGAAAAAGCAACAATCGTAAAATTTTCTTATTCTTTCTTTGGTTCCCCATTGACTGCTTTCGTGGGCTAGCACCATGCGTAGTATGGCCCAAAAGTGTTGCGGTACTTAGTGGTGTTCATCTTGGCCCTCGGGTTGCGTGCAGCTGGCGCATCCGTGGCCACGTCGTCGTCAGGCCCGCCGTCTCAACAGCAGCAGCAGGCGCCTTCACAGCGTCGACGCATCGTGTGGGAGGAGCCTGAGCCGACCTCCAGCTCGGCAGCTCCAGCTCGACCTCCAGCTCCTTCCCCGCAGGGGACGGCGCCGGCTGTGAGTGGGGTGCAGGGGGTGGCACCCAGCCCTACCCACTTCTCACCGCCGCCGGTGCACGCGAGCCCCGTTGCTGGAGCCGGCGGGCCTCCCGTGATGGCGCAGCAACAACAGCAGCAGCCGAGAGGACACCCGATGCTGCGCGGCCGCCGGGTGCGCCTGCGAGGAGCGTTGCCACAGGGCCGGAGGGCGGGCCCTCAGGGCCGAATGCGAGGGGCGGCGGGTCTGATGTGGAGCCCCAATTGGAGGGGTGGACGGTCCCCCCGCGGGTCGCACCCTCCCCGCGGGCCGCACCCTTTCTAAGCCGCTGGTGGTGTCATTTAAAGCGGGGCCAAGTGAGAAAGCATAGCGGTATTGTCAGTGGGCAAGGGGGCGCAGTCCTTGTCATAAGTTCACAGGCCACTTAGCGCATTATTGGAGGAGAGATCGGGCCGCGTTGAGGGCTTCCTCTTGCATTCCCTGTATTATTGACACACGTCAACACATTGGGTTTATCTCAGTGCTTGCTGTGCCTGCCTCGTGGCGGGATAACTGCTCTGCTATGCTGCTAAGTGGCCCGTATACTTCTGACATGGGCTGCATGAGGTTGTCTGCTCAGCAGAATGTGTGGTGGTTGTTCTGCACTGGTTTGGGAACACATGTATTATTTGATCAGAACCAGTTGCTGTATGCTCACTTGCATTCGTTGTCTTTCTAGGTGGCACTTGTATAGTATGCATTGCCTACTGCAGAGTGTTCGAAAGAGGAACAGTCACGAAGTGTTTCTATTGAGCAGCGTGTTGCAGCGGACTTTTTATGAAAACGTGGGAAACTGTGTAGTTTCTGTTTTGCATGTTCTGGCAAGGTTTTCTCTTTGAAAAGTGGAATTACTTCACAGAAGTGCCGACTGAGAGTTCTAGATTTGTTGCTGAAAGAATGAGCCCTTGTGCTTGTAAAAGCATTGCTTGCACGATTGTAAAATAGGGTGGAACAAAGGTTTGAGTGAGAACAGAGAAATGGCTGCCCTGTCTACTAGCTGTGTACAGTGTGTTGTGGTTGTAATCAGTGTAACAATACAGGAATGTCAACAAAGCAAGTGATTCATTGCTGCATCTACAGTTTACCAAAGTTTTAAAGCTTTCAAGTTTTAAAGCGTTTTCTCATTGCTCGTGAACCGAAACGTGTAGCATGTTTCACCATTGGAAATGCTGCACCTCAGTTTCATAGTAGCCATAATTGGCGCTCCTTCACTTTCTTTTTTTTTTTTTCACAGCTGAACTTTAGGCTGCTTTAATGCAACCTGCATCCCGCAATTCATTTGTGTTTAACTTCAGATAATGCACATCTTATCATAGTCACTGTAGCATGACTGCATTGGAACAACTCTCATCATTTTGGTTGTCACAAACTTCTGTGTTCATATTGTGGTTGGTGACTGAACAACATTGTCATCATGCTGGTGGGCTGACTAACATTTTTTTCGATGATACCAACAATGATGTCATTGAAGCTGCCTTAGCGAAATTTGTGTTGAAGCTGCCATAGCTAGTTAGAACGGGTTTAAAATTTCGTATTTGCGCTCATTTTCTTTCGTCTTTACTTACCGGACCCAAAACCTGCATGGCCTGTTGACCAGGCTTGTGCAGCACAGAATGTGAAGATGTTGCAGAATGTTATAACTGCAGGCAGCATCTTTGATCATGTGCGAAACGTTTGGGGTACTGCGCTCTCATGCTGTTTTTTTGGGGCAGCTGTTACATGAATCCTGGCAAGGATTTGAACCGGCGATGTGCTGACGTACTCATCGCATTCGAAATGTTGCATGTTTGGTTGTTTATTTTGAGTGCAAGAAAGATTTAATAAATTTTTTGTCACTCTTCATGTTTCGTGCACTCAGTCTTTGAGCTCAGTGCTTTTCAGCAGTACAGTCGAGCCCACATATAACGGCCCCACCTAAGTCGAACTTTTCGCTTATAACGAACGAGACCTACGCAACCGTCAAAATACACATTGTTTCATTGGCACAAAATCGCACGTATAACGAACGTCATTAAGCCCTGCTGATCGGTTACAGCAAATGGATGGCGTAAACCCGGTGCCGCAATGCGAGATAACCTGACTCCGACTCCTTTGTACGCCCGGCGCGTGGCATGTTTCCTTGAGCCTCATCCCAGGCAAACTGCCCGCCCCGTTTCATACCGCCAGGCACCGCTCTGAAGCGAGCTACCATTTCCGCGCCAACACACCTTTCCCGCCCCTCCTTGCAACTCCGCTTCCCTCTCCTCACTCTCTTGCAAATCCGCACGTGGCCTCCGCGATCAACCGTGCCGCCGGTGCCGATCGCAGAGGCCACGCTCCGTGAAGCAGGCTTTTCATTGGAGCCAAGAGGTGGCTACACTGACGCTCACAGACGCCCCTCATTGGTCTCTATGCTGGCGCTGTGCGTCTGTATCCTTAGCTTGATTGCCTCCTGTGCATATTGCATTTCTACCCCGTCGCGCGCTTTTGTCAATCTTGTTTATCATGTTGCGGTGCGAGCGTTTTGTTGCCCTGGTTGTAATTCGGGATGGCGGACGGGAACACCGTGCCCATTTGCCATTGTTATCAGCGGTAGAGGTAATGAAAGTGGCCAGGGCGAAGGTGACTGCCACTAGCATGCGGAACTGCTTCCGCAAGGCCGGCTTCGTCGACATGGTGTCTGATGCCGAGCCTGGTGCTTCAGAAGATGACCAGCCCGGCGGCGATTTATGGCAGCGCATCGTCGACTCCGACATGGGGGTCATGAAATTGGTTGTAATGATTTTATTTCTGTCGCTGACGACACCGATACCGCGGAACCGTGCACGGACGAGGGCATCGTTCCTGAAGCGCGGGACGAAAGTGACGCGGAGGAATCTGATAAGGATGAAACTTCGGAGCCAGCACCCATAAGCGCGCCTCTAGCAATGGGCTACATAGAGAGCCTCAGACAACTTGTTTATGCCACGGGCCTTGGCGATAGCACGCTTCTGCTTTAAATAAACTGGAAACCTCCCTCATTGGATCTGCGCTGCAAAAACAGACGTCCATCACGGACTTTTTCGTGAAGAAAAAATTTTGTGTTTCGACAAACAACTGTCTGTGAAGTTGTGGTCCACTTACCAAGAACTTTGGGATATAACGAATGGACGCTGCGTGACGTTCATGTTCGTTATAAGTGGGCTCGACTGTATCTCGATGATATGGACACGGTTGATACGAATTTCGGGATCATACGAAGTCGTAAAATTCCCAGGTGCACTGCATTGTGTAGTCGAACAAGCATATATCAAACTCTCAAGAAAACTTTATAGTGTTTGATATAACATGTAGTTCGATATAAAAGTAGCTGTAAATTTAATAACATACAAACTTGTGGAGATGGAAGAAGTGTATTTCTTTGATAGCCACTTAAGTGCACAGATTACCGAGCAAGTGTGTCATGAATTTTTTGTTTCTTAGTCTTCACTGCCTCGGAGAGAACACATTTTTCAATGTTATCAATGGACTTCAAATAGCTGAGACCACAGCCATCTATCAACGTGCAACAGCGACGAGCCATGCTGAGCACGCGAAGCAAGTCAAAGCATGTGTGCACAGGTTCTCTCAAGTCCTCATCACAATTCGCATCGTCCCTGTTATCCGAGACCTTGGCAGTGTCGGTTTACAAGGTTTTCTGCTGTCTCAACGTTGTCATCCGCGGAAGCAGTCTCGTATGGCTGCCCTATCACAAATAGCTCCAAGACCCATGACAGCTTCGGCAAGCTTATCTAAAAATTTGCTCTGTCTTCTCCAGGAAAGCAGAGACCAGAATGTCGGAAGCAGATCTATATAGTTTTGTTTTTCAAATCATTCCACGACATGACCCACTTAGCTTAGACAGAGTGCCTAAGAGAACGATTATTGGGTTTCTTCTATTCCTTGGGGTTTTGCAGGAGTCGCTCAATCAGGCATTGCTTAAAACTAGCCTTCACCACGCGAATTATCTCCTGGTGTGCAAGGGTTGGAGCACCGACATTGCGTTCGGCGGCAGGAAACTAAGTGCAGTTTTACTGGAACTAGCACTGCAGCAATGGGCAAAGACTTGGTGATCTTGTCCTATTAGGTCGCCGTTCCAAGTCCTTCAGTCATTTGGCAAAAAGTTCAAGGGTCATCCATGCTCTTTGATTCGGCCTGTAGGTCACCAGAACTGAAAGCGTGTTCTGCAAACATCGCAGAGACTTTTATTTTCCAGTCACGAGTGGTCAAAACTTCGTCGAGCCATCCATGTTGGCAGCAAGCAACTTCGCATTTCTCACCTCATTCAACTCTATAATTTACAGTTTCATGGAAAAGGGGCTGTTCTGCTGTTTCATAGCTGGGATAGCACACACACAGACAATGAAAGGGGACACTTAAGCTCAGCTTTAGGTGTATGATGCAATAGCATAGTGGGTTGATTCCCTTATAGTTTGCAGAAGGTCATTTTCTACTCTATATTCATAGATCCCTGAGAGTCCTCATACCCCTCCTGGCACAGTGGTGCACCAGTTAAGCAGCGATGTGTCACTGCCCTGTGACGGCAAATGCTCTCACTAGTGGGCCTGGTCTGGCCCAGATTGCTGTTCCCAAGTGACCAACTGTTGACATCCACGGTGGACGGTTGACAGTAACGATGACGAAACCAGTTCGAAGTGACGAGTCCTGTTTCGAAGGGACATTTTGGAAACTATATAGCATATGCAAGGTACACATGCTAAACTCTGGAAAAGGCATATGAGCGTGCGTGACGCAAGCGTACGGTAAAGCTAGATTTGAAATGCCGTTCAGCATATGTACGTTTCGAAGCGCGGTATTTTTTTTCCGTGTACGCTATCTCGTATGCCTCATTTTAACCCGATAGTGTTAACGGCCCGTTACCCAATAAATCCGGCGTCGGCGCTGTGAGCGCAAAATAAAGTGGATACCCGCTTGAGAAGCCACCTGGGACATGTGACCTTGAGGCGTCATCACAAACATCACAAAGTAATTTGATTACTGTGCCAGGTGGCAGTTAAACTAATGATTGGTCGCAAAAGGTTTCTCGGGAATAGCAACCTTGGTCTCACAAGCCCCACCTGCAACAGCTTCTGCCATCGCAGGGCAGTGGCGCATTGCTTAACCACTGCACAGGAGCAGTATGACGACTCCCTGGGGTCTATGAATGTAGAGCATGACCAAATCTGCATATATGGGCATTAACCCATTATCTCTATCGTCAAAGGGACACTGAGGACAACGCTATCAATTTTTTTTGTTAGCAAAATCTAATAGCTCGGCATTTCGTGGCTTTGTTATTATTATTATTTATTTGAACCTCAAGGGTCCCTCGCGGGACATTACATGAGGGGTGGGTGCAAGAATGGCGTTGCTGCTTGTCCGGCAACAAAAAATACATTTCTTGCTAAGAGATTTGTTTCGAAATTGAAAACTTTTTCCTGCCGCTACGATTCAAACTCTGGACACTGATAACGAAATAGGAGAAGAGTGACGTAAAGCGGCGGAAACGGAAGCGAGGACTCCGTGATTGCTGACAACGAGGGACAAGAAAGGGAGAACTTGCTTTGTGCCACTGTGCAAAAGTGGCTACAAGTCATACAACGAAAAGGCTTCTTTGTTCAGGGCTCCAAGGGACCGAAAACGCCTGGGAGAATGGGCAAGGAACATCAAGAGAGACGACAAAGCACTGGACAAAACGTGTGTTGTGTGTTCTAGTCACTTTGATGACCGCTTCATTCTGAGGGCTTTCAAGCATGTCAATGTTGAGGTAGTTGAGATTGAGCGCTAACGACCGGCACTCAGTGAGGATGCAGTCCCCACAATATTTCTCGACACTCCAGCGTACTTGACTAACGCACTGCCAAAAACGAGAAAAGTAAGAAGCATTGCTGAAAAATGAGGCCCGCCATCGAAGCACAAGACATCGGGAGCGTGCATGCACGGTGCCAATGCCCCAGGAATTGATGAAAACATTCATGCACACAGAACGTCGGAGGCTGCGCAGCACCCATTCAGTGATATACGGATGCCTTCATCCCTTTGTACAAGAATTGTTCTCCCGAACGAACCAGCGACATTATGCTACGCGTGGCACACTAGCACGGATCTGGCCGACGTGCATGTATCGAAGCACATTGTGTTTTCAGCTGGCAATGAAGGCAGTGGGATAGAGAATGAGCAATTCTGCTGCGCGATATATTGCCGTAGCGTCAAGGTTGGCGAGCTCTATGTGCATAGCAAAAGCGGCGTCGAAGCGGTGTTGAAAAGAGCTGACGAGATGCTGTTGTGTCCTGGCTGTAAAATTGAGCCTGTGATAGCCACTGATTATGCTGCACGGGTAGGCACAGCTTACTATCTGAGAAATGGTTCATCACTACAGCTGATGGTAAAGCCTGCTTGCAGTGCAAGTACACCTGAAGGGTTATTCAAAACCAGGTGAACAAGCAAAAGACGAAAAATGCAGAGACATACAGACAGCGAAGTGCAAGAAGATCTCTGCTGTTGTTCAGAGCCAAGAAGAAGCTGGCGAAAGCGGAAAGGAATGTTGCTCAACTGCGGGCCGTCAATGAAGGAATTGAAAAATCGGCACTGGAGGATAAAATAAGTGGCCTTCCAGAGAAGCAACGCCTTGCAGTCAGGGCAAGCTTTCAGGTTGCTTCAAGAAAATCGAGCCAGGGCATGGCATATGACAAGCTGTGGGTATTGGAGTGTGTTCTAATGAGAATGAGGAGCCCACAGCTGTATGAGCATGTGCGAAGACATAAGATCATGGCGCTACCGAGAAATTCTTGCTTTGACAAGCATATGCAAAGCTTCAAGAGCACATTCGGGTTCAATACGGCTGTCTTTTTCAGCCCTGAAAAATAAAACTGAAGAAATGGACGAATTTAGTTGTCATGGTGGACTAGTGTTTGATGAGATTAAACTCTCTCAAAACATTGCTGTTAAAGTGTCAGGTGAGGTAAGTGGCTTTGTGAATCTGGGAACTTTCACAGACGGCTCAGCCAAGACTGAAACCAGTGACCACGGACTGGTCATCATGTTTCAGCCTTTTCAGGGTAAGTGCGCATCACATACGATTTTTCTTCTATTGATAGCTGCAAGTCTGTGTACAGTTATTTTTATCTAGCAATATGAGGCTTTGTGCTAGGCATATAGGAAAGAATTTTTACTATGAGAAATGCAGAATTGTGCACGTAAAACTTCTTGACTGCAAGTGATACATTTAGTGTTTTATACTTGCAGGAAAATGGGCACAAACACTAGGTGTTTTTGCCTCAAAAGGCAACGTGAAAGCTCCTGTCTTATCGAAGACACTTCTCGAGGCAACAGTTCTTGCCGAGAAATCCAGTCTATTTGTGGACTTCTGGACAGATGATAATGCCCCATGGAAGCTCTGGAGGCTATTTGGTATCAAAGGCATGTATCAAATGTACCTTACAATCTTTAAAGTAATTTCATGCACCTGTTGCTTTATTTGTTTTAATTGACTTCTTTTTTTTTTCACAGCTTCATGAAAAGAAATGAAATGCAAAGTTCCGCATCCTGTCAACCCAGCAAGAAATTTACATTTTGTCTCCAACTTCCCCCACTTAGTGAAGTGCATTCAGAATGCATTCATGTCAAAAGGTCTACATGTAGACACCAGCTGGACATGTTCGTGCCGATATTATCAAGGAAATCTGGAAGGTTGACAATGACTTTGACGCTGAAAGCTGTGCGCCACATAACACTAGCACATGTAGGACCAAATGCATTTGAGAAAATGAGAGTCAACTTAGCCTTACAGCTTTTCAGCCAAGAAGTCTTGAAGCTTTATTTTTACAAGGAGTCATTGAAAAAAAGAGTTCAAAACAATCCAGCTGACAGAAGAATTCATAAGGTAGATGGAAAGACTCATTTTTGTGGTGATGTCCAGAATCCCCTCTGAAAGTCTGAAAAGAAAATTCAGGAAGTGCACAGTTCTTGCAAGCTTTCATTGTATTTTTGGCAGGATGGGAACAGTATGCTACTCTGCACGGAGGTAGATTTCTAAGCGTGTCTACAGCTGTTGGGCTGCGCGCATTCTCACTTTTGAGCTACGTAACTAGCTGTCTGCGATACAACTACCTGCTCACAGGGAATCTGAGCCAGGATAAACTGGAAAATGTTTTTGGAATTGTCAGACAGTCATTTGGGTGTTAGCCGCCGCGGCGGCTGAGTGGTTGCGACGCTCGGCTGCCGGCCCGAAAGACGCGGGTTAGATCCCGGCCGCGGCGGTCGAATTTCGATGGAGGTGAAATTCTAGAGGCCCATGTACTGTGCGGTGTCAGTGCAGGTTAAACAACCCCAGGTGGTCGAAATTTCCGGAGCCCTTCACTACGGCGTCTCTCATAACCTGAGTCGCTTTGGGACAATAAACCCCCATAAACCAGTCATTTGGGTGTAATGATCAGCCAACGGCTGAACAATTTTTGGGGATTGTAAGCAGCTTATCATATTATAACCTTGCTAAGCCACCAAAGAGTGGTAATTCACCACCTGAACTAATATCCGCTCTTTTGGAGCCGTCGGATGCTCCAGAAAAAGAAAGCGTGCTCGTGTAACTGCACTTATTGACAAAGTTTTGGATGGAGGAAATCTGCTGGCTGCTGAAATGGTGCTATCGGATGACAGGTGCTTGTTGGACCACCGCGATGTTGTAGAAAAAAAATTGACAGTCGGATAATTTTTTACATAGCCAGTTATGTTGCCCGCAAATCACTGAAGTAGTTTCCATGTCCTCATTTTGTATCATGCTCTTGCACCTTGCCCGTGCAATGTGCAAGCAATCGGAACGCCTCACTAACTAGCAGATTTGACCATGGCGGCCTGCTCTACCCGTCAAAATCGCTTGAATACCTCGTAGCTAAGCTTGAGCATTCTTTCACTGTGTTCTTCAGCCGAATCAAACTTCATGCTGACAGCATGGTTTCTTGCGCTTTCTACAGGGGCAAGAACTCCAAGAAGTTGGTTGAGCTGAGCACGCGCGTGAAATCACGTCGCACGGGATTAAATTTTACGCTGTGACCAGGCTGCATTTTTTCACGAAAGGTGTGAACAAAAACATGAGTGCACTGCGCGAGAAGCAAAAGTTATTGAAAATGAGGCGGTGCCAGTGACGTATGCTGGCACTTCTAAGTCGGCTCCCGCAATTTGCTATTGTGATAAAGTACATTCCTGTTTTGTTGCTCTCATTTGATTGCAGAGTGGCTGCCTGCACTGTCATTCTAAAGTGTTTCAGTTGGGCGGCACTAAGTGCAGTTAAAACAGTAAACTAAGGCGGAGATTTTACTAGAAACTGCTTCAGGAACGCAGCCATAACGTCCTTGCTAATGGGCTACCACAAACAGGCAAACGCTTAACCGTAATTGCGACGAAACTGCTAGCACTCGGGCCTGAGCTGGCGGGAGTCCGCGCGGACCGCGCGCCAGCTGGCCGTGGCGCCATCTGACAGCTGTATCACGAAGTATTGCCTCTCCACATATTTTTTTTAGGCGAAATTTATTGCCCTAGGGCACCAATGATGGGCGAAGGTGTGATGAATGATGTAGTAGAGATTAAATTAATGGAAAAAGGTTAGCTGATTTGATGAAGTCCAGTAGATAACGATGGTACGGTCCCTGCGTCCAGGCAATGTATGAAGCAGGGTTGCTTGGTGAAAGACCCGCTACCATCAGGTTCCGTATCCTTGTAGGCTTGAGAGCTGGGCAGTCCCACAGTAAGTGATGAATGTCGGCCTCAATGTCCTCGTGTTTACATATCGGACATCCTGGCCGAGGAAACAATCCTCGGTACTGAGGCCACTTCCGAGTGATGGCTGGTGTGAGGGCAACCCCGACCCGGATCCTCCGAAGCGCAACCTCCTCTGCACGGGTAAGACCGCGGGGCAGGGTTACCGCACACGGAGGGATGAGAGCACCTGTGCGGCGCCGGAGCAGTTCCTTTCTTGATGAAAGGAGGGTAAAATTGTCCAGATGAAGGAGCCGAGGCGGTGATGAGTTTGTATTCGCAAGGCGGGTCGCTAAATCTGCCTGGCTTTGATAGGTCAGCAGATCCCGTGGGACCCACTCAATACGTATTGGCTGCGGGATACGTGCCGCGAGCCGGTGGATGCCCTGACATATCGTTGGACAGCAGCTAACAGGTCGTAGCAACCGGACAACTTGAAGGGCGTCAGTGCGGTTGACAATTAACGCGGGCCGCAGGGAGCGTAGTTATGTCGGCCACGGAACAGAGTGCTTCATGAACTGCAACGAGCTCAGCACAAAAGGACGAAGGGGGTTCCGTAAGCTCAAAACGAGGTTTGATTCAGGGCAGGTCTGCACGGGCAGTAGATAGCTGTTGTTGCTTTGCAGTCTTGTATGCTTGCGTCTACGTACACAACAATGGATCCTTCAGGCAGGCAAGCATCTTGTTCCTCAAATTTCTGGCGAAGCAACGATGCCGAATGAGCAGATGTTGGCCGGCGATTATCTGTTGGCTTGTCGCTGAGCTGTACAAACTTCCATGGGGGAGAACTGGCGTTTGTGGCTGAAGAATCGAGTATGACGTTGCATAAGTCCTCAGTGCATGCGTGGAGTGCGATAGACTGGCCTCAAGGCTGCGGGCTTCACGCTCTCCGCATATTTAAATTCTGTAATAATGGTCATCGTAGGGCTGGTTATGCAGCCCGGAGTCTTGGTGGGTGAGGCAGTTGCGTGCCGCTGCACGAACTTTGTCCGAGCAGCACATAGAGAGGAGGCACTTGGAGGTTCTCCGCTGTTGCGCCCTTGCAAATTGCTTTGTAGATTAAATATGTGTAAGGATTTACGTGAACGGCAAAATGGTCACTTGTTTTGTCAGTAACCGCTGTTGTGGAATGTCAAGGGTGGATCGTAAAAAGCGGAACCAAGACAGCGGAGTGACGAGTTTGGGAAGTCACCAGTTGTTGATGAAAATTGAGCTGTATCAAGCATTTTCTTGCATTCACTTTTATTTGTACACTCACTGTGTACAGTGTTTGTTATCCAGTTGATGCCGATGCTATCACCGTAGCCGATCACGTCTAGTGTTAAACTGCGACACACTCTCGCGCTATGCATTGCACATGGTCGTCTTCATCAACTTCCACATCTGTGCGTGAAAGTCACGAAAAGAAAGGAAACGCGCATAACTTGCTCCTTGATTTAGTGGACACTAAGCCGTGCTTTCAGGTACGTTGCGGTGTTGCCGACCTGCAAAAATGTGTTTTCGCACAATATTTAGTGCCTAGCAATGCTGAACTGTCAGCAGTTTTTTTTTATAAGCCTGAAAATTATAGTTGCACCCAAATCTTTTTTGAAGTCGTTCCCCGGCTGCTGTTCACGACACTGTGCACTTTCGTTCGCCTTCGGATCGAATCTGTCGAAGTACCGGCTTCTTCCATATGACTTACCGTTTGCTGCACTGCACGTTACTTCATCCTTCGCCTTTCCTTCCTGGCATCTGCATGTGCACGCTGCCGCATTTCTCGCTGTTCATCTTCACACCCTCTCTCCACTCGGCTGCAGCTCGCGCAACGCCATCCTCGCATTGGCTGCAGCTGGCACGACGCCTTCATCCCATCGGCTGCAGCTGGCGCGACGCTCCTCCGAGCTTACCAGAGTTACTCCAAGGCTTTAGAATCGCGCATCACGACATTTACGCTAGTGAACCTTCTAGTGCTAGCACTAGAAACAAAGCAGTCCTTGGTATAATTAAGGCAAGAACATCATGTTGTCAAAATGAATTTTGAGGCCTTCCCCAAATGGAGCGCGTCACAGCGCACGGTGCTGCTTTGAAAAATAAAAAAATAATAAACAAGTAAACGTGCTTCAAAACAAAGGGCGGGCTAATAACGGCAACAGTTTTCAAAAGATAAGCGCCGAAGCGGGGGCTCGAACCCCGGGCCTTTAGGTTAAAAGCTTATAAGCCTAACACTCTACCGCCTGAGCTATCCGGGCGGGCTGTCGTGCGTTTCATAAGTCAGACTTTCCCGTAGGTATTTTTGTTGCATGAAAATTTCACAAAAAAGGAACAAAGAGCACGCGGAAAGCCACGCCAATATTTCAGGCAGGCGTAAAAACTCTTAGCACGATAGAAATATGTCACGCACCATCTGTGCAGCTTGCTGTGGGATTTATTTTCCAAATACACACTGTATTAGCGAACAAATTTTAGGGATACTTTTTATTGGAACCTGTGCTGCCTTCACAATCGACGTCTATGTAGCAGTCAGAGGACATCAATATGATACACCAATTTTATCTGGATGAATCGAACAAGTATTTCTCGTCATTTTCTTTACAGTGGCACAAATACAAAATTGCAAACGCAAACAAAATATCATTTGCTTCGTGAATGGTTGTAAGGCTAGATGCCTTCTAGCAATTTTCAGTCGCAGGCTTTGTGTGGAACATAATTCATCATGTTTTTGATTTTTTGGGGAGGAGCCGCGCTCCGCATTTGTCAGCATCGAGTGACATGAAGGTGAAGTTGCCCCAGTTGCTATGACGTCACCGAACCCAGTGGCTATTCTAGGAACCACCAGAGCTTTCCGGTGATGCCGACGTCATCAGGAAAGTGTTAGTCCAGGTTGACCGTGACGTCAAAGTGCGCTTCAGCTGGCGCCGGCCGAGACCGGCACTGCTGGTCCAAAATCGTTTGTAATTATACCCTCTGCGCACTAGTTTTTTGAGCTCATTTTGATTATCACTGGACTGATAGGCCCTTTTCAAGGCAAAAACAAAAAAACGAACACCCAAGAACTTCTGTAACCCTTTAAGGGTACGTGTAAGCCGATTGATGGCAAACGTTATCTAGCCCGCGCGCGCATTTAGCAGAGGTCCCATTGACCTGTGAGGGTTTCAGGCATAGTTATGATGTGCCAGGATTCCGGATATAAAAAATAGTGTAATCTCGTTAGAAAACTCGCTGTTTTATTTTAATTCCTAACAGTCATGAAAATTTTGCTGGTTTTTCCGCTTTGAGGGAGAGCTTAATTTTTTAGAGATTTTCTTACAGTGCTTAAGCAGAAAGTCGAGTTTGTGTTCAGCGTGCATTATTATACTGCCTTGATTAACATGAGGCAGTAGAAACTGAAGCCATTCGATGAATAAAAGCAACAATTTTTTCCCTGTATAAATGTGCGAATATCTCCGCTGAAGAACGTCTGACATGCCTAGAAATACGTAAAAGCATAGTGCACCGAAATAATATACCGCGTTGCTCGCGATACGAGCTAAGCTTCGAAATAAGGCACTACTACTACTACTGCCTTGCTTACATCGGCTAATCCGGGTGTGGGAAAAAATGCCACCGGATGATTCGTCCCCGGAAAATACGTCCCCTGGGAAAATGCCCTCTTGGAAAAAAAGTCCCAAAGTGAATTTTTACCCCAACAATGAAGTCTTCGGGAACCCACTAGAGAAATAAATTCCCCTCTTTATAGGACGACAGCATAGACGTAAGCATGAAGTATTCTGCAGTACTAGATCGCACTATTGTCGTGTAGTGCAGGTCATGCCAAGAAAAGGCACACCACAATGCCGTTCCGCCGGTGACTTCGCTTGCGCCGAATGATCCAGAGACGCTTTTGCCCTCGTCCACTCCATTACTGCCACCATAATTTTTTTTATCAGCGCTCCGCCTGAGTCACTGATATAAATGATAGTAGCTTACCCACTGAAGCCAGTGTTCTCTAAAAACTTCGAGAGCGGCTGTGGGGCTGATCACCGCTCAATTCGGGAACCCTGAGGTATACACGATGACAACCATTATGTCTGGCACAGTGCCACCGGAGGGATTAACTCCCGGAATCTGTTGTTTAGCTTCTTCCATGCCGATGGGTGGAATCACTGTAGCGTACAATGTTCCATAACTGTGATCCTGCTCCCCCTAAAAAGTGACCGAGCGGACGGTCCTTATTATAGGGAGATAAGTGAGAGGCGTTCGCCAGAAAGTTACCATGTTCTAGCTCTGTTTACCCACCCCTACTTGTAGGTACCGGAAACATGTATCAAAGCAGTCTAGTATATATATCTGGCAGCTTCTGGCATCAGTCGCTTGGGGAACGGTCACAATTTAAGCCCCCCCTGTTGCCATCACGTTTAACAGCACCATCGGGGACAAGTATCCGTCTGTCGCACTGTTATGGATCCTCTTTAGAGCGCACTGCATGCCGCTACTGCACGTGACGTAATATACGCTGAGCACCAGGCCTAGAGGGGTAACCGTTGGGATACCCTGGTGGCACTGGTGATCGAACCCCCACCTCCCACATGCGAAGCTTATACACGCTCAACTCCTAGGGGGTTGCGGGACGTTTGATGTCACTCGTTTCGGGTTATTTTTTTCTACCTCGAAAACGGGACGCTTTTCCGGGAACATTTTTTGGAGTCGTTTTTTCCGCAACCCGGCTATTTCATGGCTCGGCAGACCTTGGCATATCTGAAAGTTCATTTTTAATAGTTCACAAAGGCTAGAAAAGAAGGACATTAAAACAATATATGAACGTTTGACCAGGGCAAAAAAAAAGTAATTGTTCTAACATTCCTGTGTTACCTGGGATGATATCAATTTAAAAAGTAATCGCAAATGAAAACAGGAACGTTTTATTCAAAAATGCGTGAAAATGCACCAAAATATAAGGCCACAAGGCGAGGACACGTCCGAGATCTTTGCACGTAGGTAACAAGTGAAATATCAAAGATTGCAATAGTGAAGCTGCATTCTATATCTCAAATATGGATTGCCGAAACAGCGAATCATATGAGCACGCGTCAGTAGTATTACTGCACTTATATTTAACCGCGTTCATGCTTTCGCAAATGCCGTGAATATTTCTGTGCTTTTAGACGTGAAAAATTTTACAGCTCCCAAAGCGTGTAACCGCTGTGAAACTGCTCTGCATCGACTGATAATTACGAACAGAGGGCCTGCGTGTCGGGATTCAAAAAGACATCGTGTTAAGCCGAATCCGCATCTGTGCTAGAAATTTCCGCAGTGCTTTCCGGAAAGAAGCCACGAATATGCGGTGTCAATTAAAAACCCACGATGTCGCCTTGTGAGCACTATATGATAGGGTGGCTAGACTCTAGCCACCTTAACTACGACGTCACGGCTGTCGCCATGGTTGCTTGGACGCGTTCCACCTCCAGCTGAAACGGATAAAGTTCAACCAGCAAAAGTACCTCCGTTGAAAAAAAAACGCAATATGTCTACGTGAGTCACTGTGAATTATGGCGTCATGGTTGGAAAGAAAACAGTTCAGAAGTATGGCAGGCGGGAAAGTGCAGTGAAGTACAAAAGCACCGGCATTGAGAACGAAGAAAAAAAGAGAGAAAGCAGATCGAGAAGTTGAATGGAATATTGCGCATGCACCCGAGTCTCAGTGACGTCACTGTGCGTGCGCATTGGAGCTGAGCTCATTACCGGTACCGTATTAATTGTATCCTAACCCCCATGTTCATTTCGGGAGTGTCAGTTCTGCAGGCTTTTTGAGTTTAGGGCGAACTGGGTGAACTCGGCGATGAGGTGAACGCAGGGGATGATGGCGTTAGGGGCGACGCCATCGCGGGAGACCTTTTGCGATCGATACCGCAGCTGAACGGCCGCACCAGCAGCTCCTCATCGCCGACGTTGTCACCAATGGCATCAGGACTGGCAGGCTGCGACTCGACAACCCTAGGCTCGACAGGCTTTGGCTTGGAAGGCGTCGGCTCGGCAATCTTCAGCCCGGCAGGCTTTTGCTCGGCAGGCTTCGGCTGAGCAGGCTTCGGTTCTGCAAGTTTTGGCTCAGCAGGCTTTGGCTCAGCAGTCTTCGGCACGGCAGGCTTTGGTGCAGCAGGTTTCGGCTCAGCAGGCTTTGGCGCAGCAGGCTTCGGCTCAGCAGGCGTTGCCTCAGCAGGCTTCCGCTCAGTAGGCTTCGACACTGCAGGCTTCGGCTCAGCATGCTTTGCCTCGGCAGGCTTTTGCTCGCCAAGCTTCGGCTCAGCAGGCTTTTGCTCGCCAAGCTTCGGCTCACCAGGCTTTTGCTCGTCAGGCTTCGGCTCACCAGGCATTTGCTCGCCAAGCTTCGGCTCGTCAGGCTTCGGCTCACCAGGCTTCTGCTCGCCAAGCTTCGGCTCGTCAGGCTTTGGCTCGTCGGGCTTTGGCTCGCCAGGCTTCTGTTCATCAGGCATCGGCTCACCAGGCTTCGCCTCCGCCTTTGATGACTTGTGCTTACGACGCCTGAAGTGCGAGCGCAAAGGGAAGACTCGTCTCACGCAGTGCTGGGTACGGCATTAAATACAGCGCAATCTCGCCAATTACATCTTCCGCTTAATTAAAACTTCTGGTTTATTCGAACCAATGGCTTTTTTCTCATGAGCATTTCTTCTGCTAAGTGGAGTGCGCTCGGGCTCCTCATTATTCGAAGACTTCAATTCAAACACATTTTCAGTACTATTTGATTTCGAGCTATCGTGTATTAACTCTAGCGCATAAACATTACCAGCTGAATGGCTATAGTCTCTAACGTTTGACAAAGACAGCTATGAAATGATACTGGCAGGCATCTACTTCCAGCAAATATATGTAAGAGTGCCACCAGATAGAAAATAATCGGCCATTTTTTTCCTCTTCCGAGATCGTCTGTTCATGACACATTTCCTCGTTCACCTGCGTCGGCGTGCGCTTCACCAGGCCAAGCTGATTGGTTAGCATGCAGTTAAGCCACTACAACACGTCACGTTGACTGGTCCACACACTATGAAGTAACGAGGTACAGTTAGTGACGTAACGCACACTGCCGAACAAGGAAATAAACATTAATCAATAAACCGTGTTGTCGAATTGCGCAGTGGAAATCGTCGTGCAAGCTTTCTTTTTCCTTCCTCTCTTCTTGTATATATGCCAGCATTGTACTTATCCTTACATCTCAGCTCACTGAGGTAGCGTTTGCTTAACAAAATGCAGTACTCACGATCTTTTGCGAGCCTTCACTTCTGCTGTGTGCTGGATGCCACTGCAGTTGCAAGCAAGCAACAAAACTACGAATCAGCAAACAACCAAGATTGGCCGTGCATGTGCCGTTAAACTAGCAGCACATTGAAGCAGCCATGTACCTTGCCGCGGTGCCTCAGGGGCTGCGGCGTTCGGCTGCTAAGCACAAGGCGAGGGGATCAAATGCCTACTATGCCGAACGCATTTCTACGGAGACAAAATGCGAAATCGCCCGTGTGCTGCGCGTTAAACAGGCTCATGTGGGCGAAATTATCCTCTTCAAGCGGTGCATGTACATTTGTAAACGCTTCCTGGATCCTGTCAGACCTCCGTATAGAAGGCGCATTTGTCAACGTCTCCTGAATCCTGTCAGATCCTTGTATAGAAGGAACATTTGTAAATGCCTCCTGAATCCTGTCAGATTCCTGTATAGAAGGCAGATTTGTAAATGCCTCCTGAATCCTATGAGATCCCTGTATATAAGGCAGATTTGTAAATGCCTCCTGAATCCTATCAGATCCCTGTATAGAAGGAACATTTGTAAATGCCTCCTGAATCCTATCGGATCCCTGTATAGAAGGCAGATTTGTAAAGGCCTCCTGAATCCTATCAGATCCCTGTATATAAGGAAGATTTGTAAAGGCCTCCTGAATCCTGTCAGATCCTTGTATAGAAGGAACATTTCTAAATGCCCCCTGGATCCTCTCAGATCCCTGTATAGAAGGAAGATTTGTAAAGGCCTCCTGAATACTGTCAGATACCCGTATATTAGGCACATTTGTAACGCCTCCGAGTCCTGTCAGACCCTTGTATAGAAGGAACATTTGTAAATGACTCCTGAATCCTATCAGATCCCTGTATATAAGGCAGATTTCTAAATGCCTCCTGAATCCTATCAGATCCCTGTATATAAGGCACATTTTGTAAAGGCCTCCTGAATCCTATCAGATCCCTGTATAAAAGAACATTTGTAAATGCCTCCTGAATCCTATCAGATCCCTTTATAGAAGGCACATTTGTAAACACCTCCTGAATCCTGTCAGATCCTTGTATAGAAGGCACATTTGTAAAGGCCTCCTGAATCCTGTCAGATCCCCTTATAGAAGGCACATTTGCAAACGCCTCCTTAATCCTGGTTGAATCCCCGTACAGAAGAAAGATCTTTCTTGCACCACAATCTCATGACGTGTTCTGGCCAGTTATCGCTTCCTTTAACAAGAATGCAAAGCAAGGGTAGGGAACCGGCGCCTCGCCTTCTCTCCCACCTGCTGGAGCTGCTTGAAGAGGAGGTGGAGGGCTTCTTGGAGGCACCCGCTTTTCCCTCTTCCGCCTTCTTGCCGTCACCATCCGCACCCCTGGAACGCGAAAAACACATAAACCGATTTTCTCTTAGCCGCTCAACGATGTGTGAACTTTCACAGATACAGCTGGGAGATGGACCTTCTTCGGGGTGAATTCAGCTTGCGGTATCATAAACGAAAACTGCCACTCCGCTTGGCCAAAACTACCCAGGGGCAAAGTTTTGTGGCCGTTATTTTGAGCATTCTCCCCGGTCACTTCCCGGTCCAGCTATGAAATATTGTAACTGACCAGCAGAACAGCAAATATGTTTTCAATTATGACATATTACAACCCTATCGGCATATACGCTGGAGAAGGTGCCCGTAAATCTGCTTTTTTTTAAGGCGGTCATCAACCCCGTTCAAAGTCAGCGAATTATCAGCTTGAACTGGTTACTCTTTGCCGCCATGAAACCAGGGGCGGGTTTATGGTGGCGACGGAGGGGATGGTCGACCCTGCCCTAAGCGAGAAATTTTACATAGCAAAACATTGCTGAGCCACAATTTAGAGAGAAAAATGTCCAAGAAATACGCTGTTCAAATGGAACCACCCCCAACCGCTCCTTCCAAGAGTGACCCAGAAGTCCGTCCCTGCATGAAGACCACAGCCATGGCACAGCCACGGCCGGCACAAGAGGGATTTCCGTCGACCACCCTTCGTACAGCCTGGGCGGAAATTTACAGACTACGGGTTCTGCTTCTCAGCTATGAAGTGTCGCCATAATGACACCCCTGAAGCTGTAATTATTAGCAAATTGAGTTGTCCATGCCTTTCAATACCGTTTTTCTTCAAAGGTGCCATTAGTGCCCCACAGTACAGCTGGAAAGGAAACCGAGTGAGCTTTTTGACCGAGGCTGTACACGGCCCTGCGCAGTGCTTACCAACGGAGCGCGGATGAAAAGAAAGGACTGCGCAGCACTTTCTTGCGGCTGTTGTATTGCGTCATAATGATGCGATGCAGCAGACTCCTTTATAGGGAGCAGAAGGTGGATGATATCCGGAAATTTTGGACAAGCGCATTTTTCAACGGGAAGTTTATGAACGTAATTGTTTTCATATATCGTAAGGTTCGACTATAACAATCGATATATCTGCAGATCTCGAGAGGCTTGCATTTTTGCTAAACTTTTTTGCTATTTTCAAAAACTGTACCCATGAAACACACGTGTTAGAAACGTCCTAGAATAGCTTGAAATGGCTTCAAACGTCTTGCGCCAGATCGAAACGGCTTATAGACGTTGGCAGCAAGACGCTTCTGTAGAAACTTCTCTAAGACGTCTACAATGAGATGCTTTTCTATAATGCTTTAGCATTAATAACAAAGATGCCGCAGAAAAAGCAAGAACAGTGACGACCGTGCGCAAAAAACGGCATTCTTGCGCATATAAACGAAATATGGAGCACTGATCCTGCATTAACCTTTCTTAAATTCAACTCAACTTGAATTTGGGGCTCCTTTCCGTAAGTCCTAAGACTGTCTATTTTTTTCTTGCAATCTTCGTTCGAATCAGCAAATCAATCTAAGTTTTTTTTTATGTTGACCCAATCAACTACTGCGAATAAAGCTGTCCCATTTTTGTTTGTAGAAAATTCAGCATAACTTTTTATAGCATTACATTATAGCTGCCAACTATAGCTTTTCGTATGTTGATCATCTACCACCCGCCTGGATCTACTCATTGTCGCGGAACGTCTTCTATTTTGTATAACCATTTTGCGAAGACATCGCTATATATACAACTACACATTTTTCCGACAATATTTTGCTAACCTTCTTTTTTGTGTGCGATAAAGTGATTTCAGTCTGTGTGCGCTCTAAAAATTTAATGTTCGTCGTTCTTCCCCTGTAATGTTTGGCTTCTTTATGTTTTTAATCTGGCCGTCTTTTTGTTTTTGCATTCATACTTCCGGCAGCTATTTAGGTTTTTGTTTGTGAGATTTATGTACTTTGTTTTTTTCCTCCTTTCTTTTTCAAAAGTGCGGTTTGTTTTAAGGTACCAGAAATAATGAATAGTGAACGCAGCTCTGTGTCAACCAAGATGTGAGCTCCACCGCGAGAGTGATGACGTCAGCGTGTAGAGAAAGAGGTGTTTGGTGACCACTCACGCTCCTTGGGCAGCAGGCGACTGTGGTCCGGAGCGCACGTACATTGTGGAGAGCGAGATCGCGAGCACGAAGGCCGCCAGGCCCACCAGCATGTAGGTGAGGATGTACACCCAGAAGCTGTTCTGCGTCTCCGAGACCCCATTGCCAGTGGCATGCGTACAAGAGGGTGTTGGATGAAGGGCGTCGCCCAGAGCTTTTTAAATCAAGTCGAACCTCGTTATAACGAAATGGTTTATAACGAAACATTGGATATAACGAAGGAATGACTATTCCCCTTAGAAGCTTGGTCAACACTGGCTATTAACGAAGCTACGGCTACAGCGAAGTAATCGCCGAGCCCCATTCGACTTTGTTATAATGAAATCTTAGGGTTCTTCAGGCCTGTGAAAATTTTTCTTTCTGAGATTGCTTAGTCGAAACATTTCTCAAGCCTGGCTGCTGTCACGAGTGTGCTGCACACTAATTTGGGCGGCCGCACGTCCAGGTGTCCTTTTTCGATGAGCTTCGTTTATTTTCTTCGCTACAGGTCTCTATGCATTCAGAAACACGCACCAGCATCTTACGACGCGTATTTAGTTAAATACATACGTGGCATACTGAAAGTGAGGTTACGAATAATTTCACTGTAAACACCGGGAAACTTAGACCCCGGGAAGTGTAGGACTGCTCGGAGGAGGAAACTGATTTAGACGGAACAAACTTTGAAGGCTTCTCATAGCATATGATGGGTTGGGTTGGGTTAGGTTAGGTTAGGTTAGAGCACCTCTGTTGCTAAAAAATTCTTCAATACGTGACTGCGTCGGAGCGCAAAGAAGATTCTAAGACTTCTAATGACACTTAGGCTGCAGATCTGATGAGTTTAATAAAATTATTGTAAAAGACGCGAATTAAAATGCACACGAGGAGTGACGAGGCTATAGCAGCTGCAAAGCCCCCCAAAAAGCTCTGTGCTTCTCAAAACTCGAGACACCGATTGGTTCTTCAGAAATTAGGTTAGCAGATTGTTGCGCCACATAAAGGCAGTCGACGAGGGTGTGGGATGAAAGGGGTCGCCCAGAGCTTTTTAAACTAAGTCGAACCTCGTTATAACGAAATAGTTTTAACGAAATATTGGATATAACAAAGGAATGACGATTCCCTTTGGAAGCTCAGTCAACACTGGCTATAACGAAGCTACGGCTTAAAACACGGTGAAAGTGTTGCATCGACCCAATAATGAACGTCAGAGATATCTTGAGCGCTTGTCCAACAACCTCTAAAAATTTTATGTTAATTATTCACAGATATTGAACTTGGATTTCGAAGCTAACATCAAAAATATCTGTGCTCTATCCCTGACAACAGCGTAGAGTTCACATACTGTGGCCGCGGCGAAAGCGTCGGCGGAATTGTGTGTCCATCTTGTCGACTGTTTCGTTCTTATAAAAACAGTAGCAGCAGCAGTCGTCGCACACTTGCTTTGTAGCTTGAACGCGGTTACTGGTTACAAGGAGGAAACGAGACGGCTGTGCTTACAGAGTACACGAAAGACTAACTTGGCTTACGTAGTCAGCCAACACTACTGAAAGGTTCTATAGGAGCTGTTCTTATGGAATTTTGGGAATATAGAGTCCATAAGAAATGGAAAAATATATGAATTCTATATCTTGTCTGTAGAGAGCGCATAAGTATTCCACATCATTTCCATGTAAGTTTTATAACGAGTGCGTGAGGTCATGTAGAGTCCGTAAGTTTCCATCTGTGCTTTCTATATAGTCCATACCGAATTCATATGCTCTATACTGACTCCATGCAATCAAAACGGAAGTTTGTGGAATTATGGGACTCGTGCGGAAATTTTGAGTAGGGAAGTCCCTAATTGAAAAGACTTTTCTCTGCTTCTTTTTGCTATGAGCTGTAATCTTAGTGAGCTATACTTGTGAAGAAAGTATACCCTATCCATCTCCTCCTTGGTCATCCCCTTGCCGTCCTCCATACCCAACACCCTTCCCCTGACGCTTTATTCACCGCTCCTCATTAAAAAATAACAGACCTTTGGCTCCTGCAGTTTCTCTGTTGTGTGACTTTCGCATTAACAGTGCCCCTTATATGTGGCCATTCCGTACTCAATTCTTCCTGGTCACTCCACTGATTCCTTTGAGCATTCTCATTCAAATCACTTTTGTCCTCTTGAGATTCTTTTTACTGGTTATAATAGCACGAAATAGAAACGTGAAGATTCCGCCTCTGTTATTCAGAAGTATCTTCCAGAAATTTCAATCTCTGTTCTAATGTCCAAGTTGCTTTCACGTTAAGATAAATTTATGTTCCTACTGCTAGAATTATCACGCGCTGTACACCAGCTTTCAACCCAGCTATAGCGCCACCTTTGTTCCTATAACTAGTCCAGTGGAACCATTCTCACTCTTTAGGAGTAGCCAGTCTAGAAAACCGTGTCTTCCACAGCAGCTTCGTTTCACAGCACCGGGCAGAACGCGGCAGTGACGCTTATAACTCGCCAAGAGTGTCTGTTCTGGTTAGAATACGAAGTATTAAGGGATATGTGTACAAAGAGGCACCCGTATACTCACATAGGGTGCCACCAAGTCGAAGCAGGCTGCCTTCAAGGCCGACTTGTACATAGTGTACGCCGGACCGCAGCGTCCTACGTCCTCCCTGATCTGCGAAAGGACGTTCGAATCAGTTTTCTTCCCGAGATCATGACTGTTCGCAACATTCTTACCCAAGGGAAACGTCGTTCCCCCGGGTTCATTTTGTAAGGCGCAGCGTCTGAGCATTAACACAGTTTATCTTCACGTTGTCGGGATATTTAACGTCGATCGTTGTTATGGCCCAGATTAAAACACATCAACCTATCTGACATAACATACATTTCTTCAGTTCCATCTGCAATGTAAGCACGAAAACACTTATATGGGAGTAAAAAGGGAGTAAGCTATCTACTAGCCCACTTCCTTTTATAAAAGGAGGGTGCTAAAGGACAGCTTACTTTCTTTTTACTCCTTTCTACTTAAAGTGTAGGTCTGGATGGTCGCAGTGAGCGGACAGAACGAGGGCTAAGAAATAACAGTTCATTTCATAGCGTGCACACACTCACAAAAGACCACATATTAGACACCTTTAGCATAACGTGTGCCGTGTTACCGTTACCGGAGTACCAGGAGCCCTCCCACCGACGGTGAGTGCGCGCCGATTGGTTCCGATGCTACAGATGCGTGCGCAGCTGCTGGGTACCTGGCGCCATCTGGCGCCCTTCAAGATAACTTGCGCATGCGCATTGGTTGCGCACGGACTCCCGGTACTCCGGTATCGGAAGCGGTAACACGGTACATGGTATGCTAAAGGCGTCTTTTTTTCTCAGGACAGTTTATGTCTTAGGATCACTGAATAACCTGAGCACACCGTTAAGTGCTACCACTATCAAGTGCCCTGTCACTATATAAGCCGCCATTTACACAAAATGGCCACTTATTCCAAAACAACTGTAGCGTATCTGAGAATGCCCTGCGCAGTTCGCTGCCTTTAATAGATTACTTGCTCGCAGGCTAGGAGCTGGAAAGCAAGAACAACACTTGCCTCATTGGCGACGTGCGACAGGTAGGTGTTGACCAGATTACTTATCTGCTGCTTGTAGCGGCCCGACCCTCCCAGCACCCTGGCGAGAGCAGGACGAAGCTCGGGCGTGCGGGATGTAAAGTTGGCCACATGATCCCGGTAGTAAACCTGCAAGCGTGTTCATCATGGCACGTTTAGCAACATCCGTGCTTCCAGACCACAGTGTCACAGTGAACCTAAAATCGCTGCTCATTGTGCAATTCTTGCGCATTTAAAAATTGTTCCAATCTTTTTTCGTCATCTTCGTCAGCCGACTTGACTCCTCTTCCAGTAACCTCTCCCAAGGCCTCTGCCAAACGTCTCCCTTCTACCACTGTTAGCCGTCGCGGTGGCTCAGTTGGTTATGGCGCCAGGTCGAACCCCAGATAGTCAACATTTCCGAAGCCCTTCACTATCACATCCCCCATAGCCTGTGTCGCTTTGGAACGTTAAAGCCCCAACCAAAACCAACCTTCTACCTCTGTCTTGAGATAGCCGCAGTCACAGTGCCCCAGAAACTTTACTAAGCTCCCCTCTTCATCCCATTCTCTCTACCCTGAAAATATTGCCGCGAATATTTGCAGATTTTGTTCGTTCTTCAAATCTGCCGCCACACCACTTTATCGCTTTGTTTGCGACGCAAGACGCGACTAGATTTATCTCGATTCATCGCAGCCAGGCAGAGCTGATTCTACGTTGTTCCGGAATGTTCTAGTAACCTTGCACGCTTTTATCTCGAAAGTTCGCTATCAGCTTTAAATTGAGCACGGCCGACAGCGGCGGGGATTCTGTTCGACGACCGTCGAGAACGCTTGTCGCTTCGCCGCCGCCGAGTGATTCAGTCCATTTTGGGTGCAAGTCAGCCCAATAAACAGTTTTCAATTAGAAGAACCTTTTGTCCGTTTTCATCGCTGCTTCGACTGCCGTCACCACTACGTGACAATATTTTCCTTCTTTGGTGACCTGCTGGTCACTCTAATAAACGACCGGTAATTCTGTTGTGGAATCAAGAACAAGTGAGAACATCCGGCCGTTTTATGGCTAACAGATGCGTCGTTGCCGAGGTGCTGCTGCCGTTTAACGAGCAACAGCCAATGTTTGATCCAGGGATCTTGGGCTAGGAAGCAGAATGCGAAAGCCAATGAGTCACCGTGACGGGTTACTCGTCGGAGATAGAAAAGACAGATGCTCTCGTAATCGTCGTTCCTTTTCTTTCATCAGCTATAGGAGGCCTTTTTCTACAACAAGCGGGAAATAGTAAGAGTTGAAGCATGATTACTATTGAGAACTCCTCATGATATCGACAGCCCTGATCATTAGACAGATAAATGGGACACGTAAGCTGCGTATTTGTTGAAATAGCAGCAAAGTGGGTAGAATAGGTCTCTCGATCGATTGATTGCTTGAAACCCTAATGTGATCTGGCGGCAGTCGCACTCTAAATCAAGCCGTAATGAAATGAATATGCATTGTGGAAGGCTAATTTTAGAGTTCGTTTCAGTAGGCACATTGCAAGGTTTCAGCGGCACGTTTATTCTTGCTATTGTTCGTCGAAGACTCTGTTCGTCAAACGCTCTGTTCTTCAATGAAAACTGCAAAACGCATCCAAAGACGAGAAATCGTCATCGCAAAGCAAGTCTGCAGCCTTCCATGACGGTGCACCGAAACCACCATTACCATATTTCAGTAAATGGAATTAGCACTTTTGCAATCCACCATATATGATATCAGCATGAGGATCCCTGCAGCCCTTTGAAATTAGATTTCAGGCGTTCCCCCAGCTTTATTGTAGCGAAGACGCCTTACTACATATAGCTAACAATTCTCCCCGGCAGGAAAGCATTCCTGCACCTAAAGTTGTGCGCTATACAGAGACTCACGTCGATGGTCTCATTTTCGACCGTCTTCAGGGAGGCCAGTTCCTGCAAAAGCTGGACCACTTTCTTCTGGAAAGGAGAAAGGGAGGAAATAAAGGGAATTATTGTGTCACAGTACGGGTTGGAAGAGGCGAAGGCCACCATTAATAAAAAAAAAACAGGCGTTTTCATAGCCATAGTAATAATAGGCATAATAATATAAGTCGCCGCTGGTAAATGAAACCAGGCCAGTCGAATTCGATGTTAGGCGCCTAGTTCTCATAAGAGATCTGTCGCTGATGATTAGGAACAGGCCGATCAGTGCTCAGAGTTTCTAAACAGAACTGTGTTCGTAGCAGGGGGCGGCATAAGGTTGGGTGGGCGGATGAGATTCAGAAGTTCGCTGGGATACGGTGGCCGCAGCTGGCAATAGACAATGTTAATGGAGAGACATGGGAGAGGCCTTTGCCCTGCAGTGGGCGTGGTCAGGCTTGTAGTGACGAAGACGACGGCGCAATGCTCGCGCGCACGCGAAATGAGGAACGAAGGAGGAAAAAGAATACAGAACGGCTTGTAAGGCTGATGATGATGATAATTCACGTAATCAGTATACTAGTTAAGTACCAAAGCAACGAGCAGAAATCCCTATAAGATCCCTATCCTATAAGATATCACTAGCACTAAACGCCAGCTACAGATCTAAAAAAGTTCAGGCTACTAAATATAATGGTAAAAAAATTACTATAATTTACATAACCAGCGTACTAGCCTGCAAGGTTCACCCGTTTTGTGACGTCCCCACCACTCGAAACTACTATGCCGAAAAATCCAACTGTAAAATAAACCTCAAAATTCATATTTTACTGGACAGACGTCTTACATGGGGGAGGGCTCGCTATCAGCTCGTACCATTTGGTATCGTTTAACGGTCATCGAAATCTCGGTCCACTACTTTGTTTTTACATTTTATCAAAGTTCGGCCTCCGTTTTCGTGCTGAAACCCATAACCTCGTCTTCAGTGCCAGAAAACCAGACAATGCTCGGTAAACGGAGCGACATGCGAGGCCAGACAGTGTCACGCATGCATCGATAGCAGAAGGCCAAGAAGGCAAGCAAAATCAAGGGGACGAGAAAACATCTGAAATGAGCTCTTGTTAAGATGACTACAAGAAGTGCCAGTTATGTGCCTCCCACACAAGGGATGACGTTTTGATGGCGCAGCCCCTGCTGAGCGGCGGTAGACGCACCTTTAAAGGCTCCGCATTCGCATAGTTGCCGGTGGTCTTTGTCACCTGTTGGAGGGCGTCGGAGACTTTCTGCTTGATGCTCGGCTGGCCATGCGAATACAAACGAGTTTTGTTGCTCGAGGTTTATTGAGGTGATACATAGTTCTTGCCCTTAAGGCAAGGCTAAAGGAGGGAACACATCCTCCTGACTAGGTCCTAGCCTAACAGGGCACCGACGGTGCAGCAACAGTGGCGCGTCAGCAGTCGCTCTCCACAACAACAGTTATGCAAGGACAAGCAACATTATCCAGAATATTGTACTGTGCCAAAATGTACATATGAAAAACATAATGTAACAGTGCTGTGCAAAAAGCAATAGGAAAGTAAAAAAAAAAGTTGGTTAGTAAATTTAAAGGCAATCAGTAAAAAGAATGCTCTGTTTAGGGTGGGAGTAAGAAGTGAGAAGAAAAACGAGAGAAAATCACAAGACCTCGCATTACAAAAATCATGCAGACAGTAATATGGAATTCCAGCATTCACGCTTAAATTTGCGAGCTGTTTTACATTTCTTTGCAATATCAATCAATTTAGGGTGAGCATTACAGATTAGCATGATTTCATATTCCACAGTTTCCTTTCTATAATTGGTACGAGGGCGCTCTACTACAACTGAGGTTTTCCGAAAAAAGTAACTCGTATCTCTGCTTAAGGTATTGATTATAGAAGCGGTTGTAGTCCTGTGTTATTTTTGTGTATACAAGAAGGCATAATCTGATAGTGTAGGAGATTTTAACAGGTGGTGTAGCACTGTCTGTCTCAGTGTATTGCCACTCTTCAAAGCTAAGTCATGTTTTACCAAGCCAGACTTTTCAAACGCTTAATTAGCATTTATGGGGCATACCCTATGCCCTTGTTTTAACTAGTGATATTTACTGCCCGGCGTCCGAAGAAGCTTTGCAAGGCCCTCGTTACAGGTCCAAGGATATATGGAAGGGCGCACACAGAAACTCACGTCGTCGATGGAGTCCTGTATACGAGTCAGTCGTTTATACAGGATGTTGAAGGCGTCCGTGCTGAAATCAATGCTGCTCACCTGGCAATGGCGAGAAAACAAGAAGCGGTTACAAAGACATTCCCTCCTTATTATCTTACCTAACCTCGTAAAACGCGCTTGATTTGCCTCACGTTGAAAGTTGATATATCATAAATCAGTTTCTCTCTCTTTGAAGCTCAAATGTGCAACTGTGATTTGAAAAATGAGAATGGGATGTTGAATTTTTTTCAATCCAATACAAAAATAGAAAAAAAAACGAAATTAAGAAGACGTAACGCCGATATAAGTGCAGTAAGTACGCCACACGTAACACTGACAGAAATCGCAACGCTATGGAACAAAAAAAAAAAGAGAATACCGCCAACTGCAAAAATACTATTTCCGAGCCGAGAAAAAAAGAACGCCTTGTGGTACCGTGGATCAGGCGTAAGAAGGCACACGTCGTACAAGGTACCTGCTTATTCCAGATTTTTGCAAGCAGATATGCTCAGGTTAAAAAAAAGGCGTAATCGACCTCAACGACTATTTTTAACACTTTGTTAGTGTGTGTAGTTTTCCATTTTTCATGTGGGAATGTTGTGCGCTCACAAACCCTAAGAGGACAACTGTAAAAAAAAAAAAAACTGCGCTCTAAAGGACTTGTAAAAATTATTAGAATAGTTTATTATTTCACCAATTTACCGACACGTTGAAAGCTTAGAAAGCACCTTCATATACTAATATACTATCAGTATTAATAGCATATAAACTGTAGATAGCTGGAATAGTAAATAATATATTAGCATCTAACAACCCCCTGCCCCTTATTTCATTTAGATTACCAATGAAACCAACACCTGCAACTAACAATCTAACTTACAACAATAATTGTCATAGTATGTACGGCCAGAGACGCCTAGAATATAATGTAGCCCATGTGTGCAAGAAGTCCCAAATCAAAGAAAAAATAATTTTTTGGCATCTTCAATACATTTTTCGCTAATTTCCAGGGAAATGCAGGAATGAAGAAGTTGTGCGATTTGATTGAGAAAGTTTGCTTACAGCTTGCTGTGTTGTGATCTAACCGACCATACCCCATAGTTTTGTAGTTCAGCTGTGTTAACTTTTTTGTGCATTACCGATGTGCGCTGTGATTGCGTCCTGTAACGACAAGGTTTGCCAGTATTATCGTGCTTGTTTATCATTTGGACCCATTACTTGCCCTAAAGTCTATGGGTCCACCCAACTGTGTGTGTACAGGTTCTTAAAATCAATAATGAAAAAACAAAACAAAAAAGAGGTGAGCGACAGCATCGTTTGTGATAATAATAATAATAATAATTGGTTTTTGGGAAAGGAAATAGCGCAGTATCCGTCTCATATATCGTTGGACACCTGAACCGCGCCGTAAGGAAAGGGATAAAGGAGGGAGTGAAAGAAGAAAGGAAGTAAGAGGTGCCCGTAGTGGAGGGCTCCGGAATTATTTCGACCACCTGGGGATCTTTAACGTGCACTGACATCGCACAGCACACGGGCGCCTTAGCGTTTTTCCTCCATGAAAACGCAGCCGCCACGGTCGGGTTCGAACGCGGGAACTCCGGATCGCATCGTATGTGCCATGATCTAATAAATCGCAGTGCGACGAAGAGAGATCGATGAGTCGCTCACGTCCATTATGTAGGTTTCCACGTTCAGGTGTTCGAACTGGACGCCCTTGATGCCGCTCAGCTTGGGCTCGAGGTCGCTCAGCTTCCGGACGTCCTCGGGTACCAGGAGGGGCGCCCTGGGGTCGCCAAAGTGGGACAACTTGTCCGACAGCTCTGGGTCCTTGAGGTCCGACCAGAGCCAAGAGAAGGCCCAGTCCTTCCCCACAGCGCTGGAAGTGTGCGCGAGCGTGTAGTTGATATATTCTGGTGTTCGAAAGGATCCCGTCTGCTGAGGCAGCAGTATATATCGATGAATGAAATAAAACATGCACTCGCCAAAGAACGAATAAAACACGATTTATAACGATGTCATTTCGGAACCTACAAATGAACCATAGCGATGAACTAAGAAGGCGATTTAAACCATTGACACTTCGGAACCTACGAGTGACTTTTAGCATAGCGATGCACAAAAAAAAAACTCACAGGACGGTTACGACTATGTACCGGGAGGTTCAGCGATAGCTATTTAGGCGTTTGGTCACGTGACCACTGGTGCAGTGGTCACGTGATGCACCTTTGCACTGGCAGGCGGCTGTTGCAAACATAGCCACCCTTAGGCTCATGCGAACGAGGTTCTAGTACACGGGCACGGAAGGGGAATTATAAATCTAGCTAGATTCAGGGAGTGCTGCCTCAAGGTGGCGAATATGACATTTCTATCGACAGCACCGCTTGGATAAGCCAGGAAATCACGTGAAATCGAAGAGAAGCAGCAAAACACCCCCCTGACAAATTCCGGTAACTGCATCCCGTCATACGATTTCTTCGCCCGGCGCGGTTGGTACGTCAACGTCAAGTGCACCACTATTTCGATGAGCCTTTGCCGGCGATTAAGTGCACCAATTTTCAAGCGAAAAGCTTCACTGCGCTAGGTAAAGCAGTCTTCGGGTAGGCAGCACGACGACCTTGAACGGCCTTCAGCTCAACCAAGGATAGCCGTGTGTGACCATGTATGGTACAGTTGTGGTGTCAAACATTTGATACTTGACCTTTTGTTGACCTTTGACATTGGGTGACCTTTGGGTAAAGCAGTCTTTGGGTAGGCTGCACAACGACCTTGAACGACCTTCAGTCCAACCAAGGATAGCCGTGTATGACCATGTGTTGTACAGTTGTGGTGTCAAACATTTTATCCTTGACCTTTAGTTGACCTTTGACATTGGGTGACCTTTGGGTAAAGCAGTCTTTGGGTAGGCTGCACAACGACCTTGAACGACCTTCAGTCCAACCAAGGATAGCCGTGTATGACCATGTGTGGTACAGTTGTGGTGTCAAACATTTGATCCTTGACCTTTAGTTGACCTTTGACATTGTGTGACCTTTGACCTTAAGGACATCGGATGGGGTGATGTGAAGCTATGTGATGACATCCGATGGGGGTGTCCTAAGAGCATGTGATACCACATCATAGCCATGTAGTCGTGTGGGTATGCATAGAACGGCTGTCGCGAGCGTGTAGCGGAGCTGCCATGGACGAGCCTCAGACGCTTTGCAGCGTGCTTGATTTTCTCTGAATTCCAGTGTTAGCCAATTCTTAAGCCACTGCCAATTTTTTTTCGCCTTCTGTTGTATGCAGGAAAAGATCACGCCTATATTCACCCTGGCGTTCATGCGGAAGGCTGCTTGCGGAGATAAGTACCTTTCACTTTTGTCTCTTTTGTACCATAACCTTGAGTGTGTTCACGAGCGCCACCCTGGACTATATAGCGGCGATAGTAGCAACATCGTGTTATATACCGCCAGTTCCTCATACAACTTAATCGCATGGTAAAGGAGGTAGCTGTGCGATAACCCCCTTATGCTTCCTATGGCATGAAGACTGCCAGACAAGAAAAACTTTGAAGGACTGCTATGCTGCGCTTTGACACGATATCGTGCATGCGCTGTTTGGTGCGTCATCTGATGCTGATGCGACTTTTTAGGTTCTTTGGTCTTTCCATTTTGAGCAGTTCGGCAACTTTGAACGCATTTTTAATTTTTTCAATTCTTTTAATTAATTGATTAATTACACAATCTAAATTTTCCAGTTATCGTAATCAAGCATTGGCTTTTTCATTATGAGCATTTTGACACCTTTGACGCCAGTAAATCATCAATTTCTAGAACGACAAATTACCGTGATACGACTTTTCTTACGTAGCTCCCGATTATTTCCGACACGCGGTGACGACTACCCCGACGGCTTTTCGACCGAATGAGCTGTGTATGCTATTGCGTAAAATTAATTTATGGTTTCCTCAGTTTCAATGACTGCTGCTTTTCTTCCCGTGTCGCCACTTCTAGATGTGTTGTCAGTGATAAGAGACTTTTTGTCACTAAAAAGTGGCAATCCATTAAGCTACGCCAATATTTATTTCTCTTCACCGTCTCTTTAACTTGGACACAAGTCTTGCCCAATGCAAAGAAGTTGACGACTTCGCACAGCTCAAACGTTCCATATGCGCTGCTCGTATGGCACCGTACGGCATTAAGGGACTACGGAGTCCATAAGATACGGAGAAATATATGAAAATTCTTATCTTGTCCATATACGGAGTCCATAAGCATTCCACATTATTTCCATACGGGCTCCATAAAAAGTGCATGACGTCATATAGTAGATTCCACATGTTTCCATGCGTGCTTTCCATATAGTCCATATACCGCTTTATATACTCCACACTGACTTCATAGAATCCATATGAAAGCGTAGGGAATTATGGGACTCGTCTAGTTACGGTATTATATATATATATATATATATATATATATATATATATATATATATATATATATATATATATATATATATATATATATATATATATATATATATTAGCAGACAAGGCAAAGGAAATGAGGGGCTCGTTTTGACAAACATATCAAGGAAGCCAACAGTCACCGAAACCAAGGCGCATAGGGGAATGTTTTTAATTTTTTTTAATTTGTAGTGCCAGTCAATCGGTTTAAAGAAAATTACTTATAAAGCAGCAGAAAAAACAACCATGCCGCCGGTGGGATCCGAACCCACGACCTCCGAATATCGCGTCTGGTAAGAGCACCGGACGCGATATTCGGAGGTCGTGGGTTCGGATCCCACCGGCGGCATGGTTGTTTTTTTCTGCTGCTTTATAAGTAATCTTCTTTAAAAACCGATTGATTGGCACTACAAATTAAAAAAAATTAAAAACATTCTCCTATGCACCTTGGTTTCGATGACTGTTGGCTTTCTTGATATATATATATATATATATATATATATATATATATATATATATATATATATATATATATATATATATATATATATATATATATAAAATGGGAATTACAAGGCACTGTTTGCCTACTTGAGAGCGACTGTATTGAGGGACAAATTGTGACAGCGTTCTACGTGTGTGTGTTATGCCTTTTTTCCCTTCTCTTCCTCCTTTTAGTCCCCTAATCCCTCTTCCCCAGTGCAGGGTAGCCAACCGGAACCCCTTTCCGGTTAACACCCCTGCCTTTCCCTCCTTCCCTTTATCTATCTGTCTATCTATGGGACTCGTCGTGCGAACATTTTCAGTAGGGAGGAGCAGCGTAGTGACCTGCTGATCTTCTGTATGAGCTGTTCGCCGAGCAGGTTGTACATGCTCAGCGGTTCCTCCTGGCACTGGCTGAAGCGCTTGGCGATGTCGTGCACGGTTTCCGGGTCGACTTGCGCCAGCGCCTTGCGCGTCTCGTTGGCGATGTTCCTCTTGCGCGCCACCTTCAGCGCCACCCCGAGCACGTCCTTGAAGGCGGGCTGCGAGACGTCGGACATGACGTCGCAGCCACACCGCTTCAGGGTGAACCCGGTCGCGACGCCCACCGCGGTGGCCAGCATGGCGTAGCCGAACAGCAACAGGAAGATGAAGCCCCCCAGCGCCAAACACCAGCCGCCGTTGCGACGGTCGTGCCAACCCTGCACGCAATGTCTGGCAGACTAAACGACAGCGGTTTACGCGGCAACACAATCTTGCCTCCAGTCAAAATCATGCAGAGCCGCACAAAGCCATGCCAAAGCGCA
The DNA here is from genome assembly GCA_030143305.2 of Amblyomma americanum. Lineage (NCBI taxonomy): Eukaryota > Metazoa > Arthropoda > Arachnida > Ixodida > Ixodidae > Amblyomma > Amblyomma americanum. Next base: position 340,322 of record JARKHS020004887.1, read on the forward strand.
AAAAAAAAAGCCTTAGCGCAAGCAACAATGACCACATCAAATGCAAGGGAAGCACCGCGCAAAACCACTGCGGCCTATCGAAAACACAACGCGCTCGACACACCATACATAAGCGAATAGGGAACTTGCGCTGAAGTTAGCTGTGCCGATTGCAGCGCCATAACACACTGCCTAGCGAGAAGAGCAAGCAGTTTTGGGTAGTACTCTTAGTACTTTTCCGCGCCACCTTACGGCGCTTATTGGCGTGAGCCTCCGCTCTCTGTCGAAGGCGCACGTGCCGTGCGTCAGCTATCTGGGCTACGCCAAGAGAAGCTAGGCAATGAATGCTGTCAGCCAAACGCGGGTATCTAATCGCGCAGAATCTGTTCTCGCGTTTGCAGCGGCCCAAGTGGCTGACAAAAGCAGTTTTGAGTCACCGAATGGAACAATTGCAGTGCCACCTTGGCAGCGCAGGTTCACTATAGCATTGACTTAAAGGTGACGCACACAGTGGTGACACCGCCAGTCGCGATATATGAGACAGATACTGCGCCATTTCCTTTCCCCAAAACCAATTATTATTATTATCAGTCTCTAACAAGCTGCGCTAGACAAAGAGCTAGTCATCGGCACAAAAGCGGAATCAGGACAAGCCAAAGGCATCTCACCTCTCCCCTCTCTTTTTGGTGTCGCAGCTTGGCCACAACAGTTGCAATGATGGTGAAACTTAAGAGAGCGAAAGCTCTACTCTTCGCACTGCAACTCCCAAGGTCAAGTTTGGGGAGCGTTTGACCTTGAGCCGGCGGAGCGGAGTTGTGACAGGTGACGTCGTACCACTTGACTCGCTGTGGAGAGGCACCGTAGCTGTGCTCGCTCGGAGCCTCGCCGCTTCTTGCACCACGTGTCTAGCGGGGGTATAACAGCTGCTTCGCTGGCGCTCGGTCGATCAAGTCTCGCCGTGGATGAGGCGCGCGCCGGACTGACTCCGGTGCCGAACCATGAGTAACCATGCTTAACAGCGTTCGCTCGTATCACTAGGTTTAACAAGCGTTAAACCTCTGCTAGTTTTTTTTTTGTAGCGATAGCTGCATTATGGTAGCTTTCGAGTGTTCAGCGTGGCAGCACCGGGGCGGTAAGAGCGCCGCCACGCTGTCACGTGGTTGGTCACGTGGTGCGGAGCAGCTGCCGGCGGCGCGGCGCCGTGGCTGATCACGTGGTTGGTCACGTTACTAAGTTCCACAAGGCCAGCTGTAGCTCGCGTCACTCCAGGTTTAGCCAAAGCTAAACCACCACCATTTTTTTTATACTTCGGCGTCTAGTTCACACTCTTGAAGACAGTGTTGCTTTTTGCAAGCGTTCTATGCTACCTACGGCTAGTATAGACTGCGAATAATACTAGGGTGACAACTAGGCTGTCTAATTTTGCTTCGAGTAACCGAACCCTGGATTGTTTTCCAAAAGTAAGCAGGACAGTGCGAACGCCAAATCATTATCATCGTCAGCCTGACTACGCCCACCGCAGGGCAAAGGCATCTCCAATGTCTCTACAATCAACCCTGTCCTTTGCCAGCTGCGGCCACCGTATGCCCGCAAACTTCTTAATTTCGTCAGCCCACCTAACTCTCCTGCCGCCTCCTGCTACGCTTGCCTTCTCTTGGAATCTACTTCGTTACCCTTAAGGACCAGCGGGTATCTCGCCTTCGCATTACATGCCTTGCACAAGCCCATTTCTTCCTCTTTTATTTCGACTAGGATGTCATCAACCCGTGTTTGTTCCCTCACCCACTCTGCCCGCTTCTGGTCTCCTAACGTTACACCTATCATTTTTCTTTCCATAGCTCGCTGCGCTATCCCTAACTTAAGCTGAACTCTTTTCGTTAGCCTCCACGTTCCTGCCCCGTAGGTGGGTACCGGTAAGATAACGGCTTTTGTACACTTTTCTCTCGAGGGATAATGGTAAACTGCCACTCATGATCTGAGAGACACCTGTCATTTGCGCTCCACCCCTTTCATATTCTTCTCACTGCATGACCTGGAACGCACCTGCACATTAACAAAATAGCGTCAACAGTGGGTGCAGTGCGCGCAACATTTAACGACGGCTCGGCGTACCGCGTCGGTTCCCCAGGAGAACCAGGCCAGCCCCCACGAGTAGAGGCACACGATCAGGAAGAGTGTGGCGACGAAGGACACGCCGGCCGGGGTCAGTGTGCGCACGTAGGGCTCGGCCGCCCTGAAGAAGCCGCCGTAGCGCTCCCTCACGATCGAATGCAAGATGCCCGGGTCTTCCACCCACTCCACGTTGAAGTTGTCCACGAGATCCACGAGGTCCGAGCCGAAGTACTCCACCTCCAGCTTGACCTCTGCGCATGCGTCAGTTGACATGCTTTGCTCCTCAGGCAGTGCAGCTTGGATGTTTTAGTAGTGCTGAACTGTTTTCCCAGTCTTCATGGTTTATGGTATATGGGGGTTTAACGTCCCAAAGCGACTCAGGCTATGAGAGACGCCGTAGTGGAGGGCTCCGGAAATTTCTACCACCTGGGGTTCTTAACGTGCACTGACATCGCACAGCACAAGGGCCTCTAGAATTTCGCCTCCATCGAAATTGAGTCTTCAGTCTTCAAAATGAATGAATGAATTGGGGGATAATATACTAAGGCGGCTTAAGTACAAAAGGTGCGAAAATCTAAGGTGTTGTATATTTAAGATTATAGCGAGGTGTCCTTGTAAAAAGGTTTTTTATTTTTAGTATCCCTCCGTACACATCTCAGTGAAACAGTAAGCTCGCTCACCTTTTGTGTGCTCGCTATCCGTTGTCACTCTTCAACCTACGGGTTATGCGCCGAACAAAGAACTTCAAAACGCCGGACGTATGATTAACACCTCGGCCAGCGAGACAGCAGAGCTAACGCTGGTTTCTATCTTGGGCTTCCAGGCGCTCCCAGCTGCAGTAAATACGGCTAGATTTCTTTACCAAACATGCAACAGACACTCACGGTGCAGTATGCCGTTATTCAGTTTTATTTCACGGACACAATCAAACCTAGCATAAAGTTGATATCCCAACGGAGCAACATTGCTCCTTTGCCGTAAATATGCGAAGTATTTGTTACAAGTTCAAAGGCCCCCGTGTCTGCTTCTCAAGTACTGTCGGACATCTAAGACGCCTAAGCTATTAAGGTCCCCAGGGGTAAGGCTGAAACTCTTCCTCACATTCTTCGGCTTTCGAGGATAGCGCGTTTCGTAAATTTCTCCATACGCGTCTCAAAAGCAGGCCCTGTGGTCTGAGGACTTTCAAATAACCCTGCACGTCTCATTGCAAGGCCTTAGACGAGCATGTGTTCCCACGTTTACCAAGATTACCGCGAGTAAGCACTTACCCTTGGCTGCTGCCCCCAGGGTGTGCCGAACTCCATCTGGTGTCACAGGCAGCTGCGCAGCCTGCGGGCCGACAAAGTTGGCATGGATTTATGTCCGTGCTAAGATCACTATTAAACAGCATGCGCTAACAGGACGTACACAGGAAACTGTTTAAAAGAGATGTACCAACTAGCCCGTCAGAAAGTTCTACTGCTAAGATCATTGCCATTTGCCTCGAGGCCCCAAGAAGCCCCCGAAGAAACATTCGGTTCACCCAGAAATCTATAATAGCGAGACGTGATCGAAGGATGCGAGGGAATTGTTGCGGTTAGCATACAAGGAAAGTTTCAGAACTTTGTTTTAGAATCTTGGCAGTTTTAGAACGCACATCCGGGTGGGATAAGTTCACTCCTACTATAAGATGGTCAAAAATGCATTCCAAGAACTTGAAACAATCAGTGGCTAATTTCTCCACTGCTTCGGGCGGGTTCGGAACTCCACCCTAAATTCCCGAACAACACAGGCTGAGTAACGACCAGAAACGCACCAAGTCTACTTCGTCCTTGAGAAAGGACGGCTGCACCAGGTCCAGCTTTGTCATGAACCTCTTCAGACCGCCCAGGTACACCTGCAAACGGAACACAGGTTGTCGGATTCATGATTTTGTGAACGCGTTGATTCGGTGCTATACAAATTGTGAACAGTAAAGTAGAAACTGCCCCATGAACCTCATTCTGACTGAGCTTCAATTCCGACATGCGCCGGAAGGGAACTCTTGTCGCAACGCACATAGTGATTTATTTTTTTAGAATACACCTCAAGGGCCCCAGATATAGGGTATTACATAACGTAGCGTTACAACCGTTCACTTGCATGGAAAACTGTCGTTTCACTGCTCCTTTCTTTCTTTCACTTCTCTTCTTTCCTTCGCTTTCTTTCTTTCTTTTTCTCTATTTCTTTCTTCTTTCTTTCTTTCTTTCTTTCTTCTTTCTTCTTTCTTTCTCTTTCTGTTTATACTTCCTGTCATCGCTCTGCGCTAAACATTCCTGTGTAAAAGCGGCCCCATCTAATGTCATTTCTCCTACAAGAGAATACTCAGCAGGGGCTATATCTTTATCGCATCTCTTATCAGCCACTATATGGGAGCTATTTGTACGTTTTTGGGACAATGCACAGAGCAAACGCGTTGGCTTTCGCACGTACACACCTCGTCCGGCGACGCGGCCTGGGAAGGGACCAGGTCGGAGGTCCTGTTCAGGTCCCTGCAGTAGGGCGGGAGGCGGAGTCTTGCTTGCGCACTCGGACACCGCAGCGGCGATGCGGAAGTGGATTCCAACCCGCTCGTCCCGCAGCTCCCGGATGGCGGTGCTGAGATCGGCTGTCGCGCTGGTCGCCTCCCTCAGGCACTTGTCGATGCGAGCGACACCTGCAGGCGCCCAAAAGCATCGCTGAAACACCGTTTCATGTCTATAGCTGACCTACTTGCAAGTGTCAAAGCTACATCAGATCCCTTGATCGCTCGGCCCAGGGAAAAGAAACTACAGTTTAGCTTCGTTATAACGAAGTTGAAAGCGATTACTTCGTTCTACCCATTGGGCATTGAAACTAGCTTACCACGTCCTTTGGGCATCCTAAACGTCCGCAGGACGTTCAAGGGAGTTTTAATGCCCGTTTGGTAGCGGTAGTTGTACAGAAATCGCGCCAGCATTGATTGGAGGGTACTTAGCAAGCACCTACTGATGCGAGCGACATCTGCAGGCGCCTGAAAGCATCAGTGAAAAACCCTTTCATGTCTATTATACCTGACCTATTTACAATTGTCAAAGCTACATGAGATCCCTTGATCTCTTAATTTTATTTACTCGTTACGAAACATCCCTAGAAGTTTGGCCCGTGAAAAGAACAGACTACAGCTGTGGTCAGAGTGATTCCAAATACTCACGGTTCACGACCATCTGGACGCTTTCGATGGGTGACTCGCCGATTATGCCCTTGAAGTCTTCACTCATCTTGACGACGCAGCCTGTGAGAAAAACTTCGCATCAGCTGTAAATTTGCATACCGGGCACAGTGAGGATCGTAGAAAAGAATGTGGGCAAAGGCAAGCTTGTGCTCATTGTCGACGCCACTCACTGTCTATTCTTCGGTTGAAATCGCCCTCGAAAGTGTTATAGTCCCTCACGAGGAGCATGTCGATTTCCTGCAGCATAACAGAGATGAGACGTAAAGGCGATGCTTCTTGCGATGCATCAACTTGTCCTAGCTTTCTTTTTATTTTTTTATTGACGTGGAGTTGTCCGTATTGACGTGGGTCGTGTTAACGGTGCAGAACCGTATATTTATTCGGAAACACCTGATCTATACAGGCGTGACGGTCCCGAACTGTAACAGTCATCGTCAAGTCTAGCGCGCCGTGCAGCCAATAAAACGACAGAATGAGTTTGATAGTTATTAAAACGTGGAAACGAAGAACACAAAATTGTGTGATCGGGGCCGGGCGAAATTTCGGAGAGATTTCAAGGGCCCTAATGACAAAAATGAAGCCAAAGCATGTTAGTAGTGTAACTATAGAGGAATGAATTTTTAGCACGTGGGGTGGCCCAGCAGAGCTGCCAGCAGTTGTTGCTTGTCACGGCCGTGGAGAGATCGCGCAGATAAAAAAAAAGTTGTTTGCGAATGCTTCACCTTTCTTTTCCTGCTGATTTGCTCTGATACAAGGACCCGCCGCAGTGGCGGCGTTCCCGATGCTGGTCCCATGGTCGAGGGCTCGGATCCCGCTCGCGGCGGCCGCGTTTAAATTGAGGCGAAATAATATAATAATTGGTTCTTGGGGAAAGGAAAGTGCGCAGTATCTGTCTCATATCGTTGGACACCTGAACCGCGCCGTAAGGGAAGGGATAGAGGGAGTGAAAGAAGAAAGAAGAAGAGGTGCCGTAGTGGAGGGCTCCGGAGTAATTTCGACCACCTGGGGATCTTTAACATGCACTGACATCGCACAACACACGGGCGCCTTAGCGTTTTTCCTCCATAAGAACGCAGCTGCTGCCACCTGGGGATCTTTAACGTGCACTGACATCGCACAACACACGAGCGCCTTAGCGTTTTTCCTCCGTAAAAAACGCAGCGGCGGCCACCTGGGGATCTTTAACGTGCACTGACATCGCACAGCACACGGGCGCCTTAGCGTTTTTCCTCCATAAAAACGCAGCCGCTGCGTTTTTATGGAGGAAAAACGCTAAGGCGCCCGTGTGCTGTGAGATGTCAGTGCACGTTAAAGATCCCCAGGTGGTAGAAATTATTCCGAAGCCCTCCACTACGGGCGAAATGCAAAAGCTTTATGTTCTGCGTGATGACAGCACACGTTAAATAATCCCGGGCGGTCTAAATTAATCCGGAGCCCTACACTGCCGCGCCTCTTATTGTCCGCGTGGCGATTCGGGACGTTAAACCGCAACATACCAACCTACTGGTGCCTCTTTTTGATACGGCGAACCAACAATAAAGAATAGAATAGTTCAACAGAATAGAAGCTCATTTCGGCAGGTTGGAAGTGCACATACAAGAAAACTTTTCGCCATAAAATGAATAATAATAATAATTGGTTTTTTGGTGGAAAGGAAATGGCGCAGTATCTGTCTCATATATCGTTGGACACCTGAACCGCGCCTACGATATATGAGACAGATACTGTAGGCGCGGTTCAGGTGTCCAACGATATATGAGACAGATAATTTTTTTGTATATATACCCCTATTCAGCACCCCCCCCCCCCCCGAGAAAAAAAATATTCTATTCTATTCTCATCAAGTAGGCCGGTACCAAAACCTTGGTGCGGCCTTTGGCGGAAATATAAAGCTGACAGTATTTCCTGGGCAAGAGAGACGTGGCTCCTCTTGACTCGGTAGTGTTTAAAACCTCCCAAAGCTGATAGAAACTCCCCTCGTCACCCTTCCGGGAGCCTTGGCCTTTCACGGCAGTTCAGGAAGCCCCACTCAATTAATTAGAAGCAAGCCCCGTCGGCTGTATGCTTCTCGCAAACGCCATATATTTGACGGCTCTCTACGGCCTTTTCTCATGGCTCTTCCTTTTGGCACGATATTTAGGGTCACTATGTAGGCCGACTGCAGACAATCCATCCCTTACAAAAATGGTCTATCGACAGTCTGTAGACTCTATTGCCTTCCTATAGATATTTCTTTTTCTCTGTGCATAGTCTGTAGAGTGTCTATAGACAACAGTCTACTAAAAGACGTAAATCTATAGATTGTCTATAGGATTTGTATTGCCTATATAAACTGTTCTCTAGGCTTTGTCTATAGACAGTCTGTATAGACAGAACTGTATGGACAGTCTATGACTGTCGAAAGTAATATTTGTAAGGGACGCACCCAACGCCGCCGCGGTGGCTGAGTGGTTATGGCGCTCGGCTGCTGGCCCGAAAGACGCGGGTTCGATCCCGGCCGCGGCAGTCAAATATCGATGGAGGCGAAATTCTAGAGGCCCGTGTACTGTGCGATGTCAGTGCACGTGAAAGAACCCCAAGTGGTCGAAATTTCCGGAGCCCTTCACTACGGCGTCCCTCATAGCCCGAGTCGCTTTGGGACGTTAAACCTCCTAAAAACCATAAAGGATGCACTGTAAAACCCGCTGCGGTGGCTCAGTGGTTAGGGCGCTCGGCTACTGATCTGGAGTGTCCGGGTCGGAACCCGACCGCGGCGGCTGCGTTCTTATAGAGGCAAAACGCTAAGGCTCCAGTGTGCTGTGCGTTGTCAGTGCACGTTAAAGATCCCCAGGTGGTCGAAATTTTTCCGGAGCCCTCCACTACGGCACCTTTTTCTTTCTTCTTTCACTCCCTCTGTATCCCCTTCCTTACGGCGCTGTTCAGGTGTCCGCCGATATATGAGACAGATACTGCGCCATTTCCTTTCCCCAAAAACTATTTATTATTATTAATATGCACTGTCAATCATCTATATCTACAGATCGCCCGTAAACAGTCTGTTGAATGTTTTGCGACAGTTTCGAGAAGACCTTCGAGCTCACGTGTTTGGTCTTGTCGAAGAAAAGGAGCGCGTCGCTGATGAGTCGGCGCGAATGCGGCACGATGTTTCTGGCGCCGTGAGACATGTGCAGGTGGGCGACCAGCGAGCAACCGGCGCACAGCCTGCTTAGCGGAAGAGAGAAAAAGAGAAAGGGTAAGGTGAAGGTCTACTCCCCTACTTCGATCCAAGCTGCGGACACGTGTATACGAGTACTCCTTACTACGAATTCCTTTTGAGGACTCAAATGTGCAAAGCGGGTATATGGCTACAAAAAATATATTTTATTTGTTGCTCGCCATCTGGCGCGTCACAACTTCCTGTCGAGCGCGAAAGCAGTCTACGGAGTACACATGTACAGTCGAACCTCGTTATAACGAAAACGGTTTACTGCGAAATAGGGATATAACGAAGCAATGGCTATGCCCCTTGGAAACTGCCAGATCAGGCCATTTGTTTCATATTACGTTTTAACGAAGTTTTTCCTCGGAGGGATATAACGAACCTTGGTAATTTCTCGTTGAGTGCGTCGATTTTTAACGGTGCCCAATACTTCAGTACCGATTCCATGCGGCAAATTCAAATCACCGCGCATAAGCTGCTCTGGGGTGCACCACACAAGGCTTGCGGAAAGTTTATCCCGCCTCGAAGCCTGCGAGAAAATTTTATCTTGATGATTCGTGAGATTCGGCTTCGGTATCCGCTTTGACGCCGGCACTTTAGTGCGCAGGAAAAGGGCTAGGCGGCCACATGAACGATGGCAAGCTGAGCGGCGCACACAGCCACAAGCTCAGCGCTTAATCGAGACCGAGTTGCCGAGATCATTCTGGTTCCCGCGACGTCTAACCTCCTCATGTATGTACATGGTCCGCTGTTAGCGCACTCTGCTTCCCAGGTGCCGTGTGCAGTTCAGTTTTCGTCTTCGCAGCGTGAACCCATTATTGAAACCGTCTGACAGTGTGTATGGAATGCTTGGCTCTATCCATGCCCCACTTGATTCACAAGGCTTAGCGGTGTAAAACGAGAGCACAGAATAATTTAGTGCACCAGAAGGCGGCCATCAGCATACCAGTTGCATTTGGTGCAATGAGGGGTAGCCTTCGCTGTGGCGTACCCATTATTCAAAGACGTTACTGTCAGTAAAAACTGAAAACAGCAAACAACACTGCGCTTTAGTGTTTGCCCTACGTCTAGTACTTGTCTAAAAAGTTACGCTGTTGAAGCGAAAAGCTTCACTACGCTGGGTAAAGCAGTGATCGCGTAGGCCGGAGAATGACCTTGAACGACCTTCAGCACAACCACGCTAGTCGCGTATGACCATATGTGGTAAATTTATGGTGTCAAACCTTTGACCCATGACCTTTAGTTGACATTAGGGTGACCTTTGGGTTGACCTTTGACCTTAAGAACATCCGATGGGGTGATGTGAAGCCACGTGATGACATCCGATGGGGGTGTCGTAAAACCACGCAATTCCACGTCATAGCCACGTGGTCTAGTGGGTATATATAGAGCGTGTAGCGGAGCTGCCATGGACGAGCCTCAGACGCTTAGCAAGCGTGCTTGCTTTTCGCTGAATTCCAGGGTTTTGCGAAGTTAAGCCACTGCCAATTTTTTTTCAGTCTTTATTGCTATTAATTACGAAGTAGCCAGGTAAGCCATGCTCACACATTACTGTTATCCGGTGACGTATTCTGGCTAGCAGGCCCCTGTGGGAAAGCTAATGAAAACGGGTACTCGCGACGAGATCACCACTGCGCGGCTATAAACATGAGCTATATTGTGATCAGTATACTCGGCACCAACGTCGCGCACCGATATAACGAAGAAACAGATATAACGAAGTAATTTTGGAAGGTTCAGTTGTAGTTTTAGGAAAACATATTGAATTTACTGTAAGTGCAATGATTCAGACTCAATTTTCAGTTATTAAAAGAGTGCGAAAGGTCTAACTTTCCGGATTGACTGGTCTAGCAAAATATCTTTTCTTTTGATTCTGAAACTTTTTAAGGCTTGTTTCGATCCGGACTTCGTTCCAGTTCCTGTGACATCAATTCTCGCCCTTAAGAGGTGCAGCAAATTGCTTGGACACCAATTTATTTTAAGCTGACGGCGTTAACACCTCGCCTGCGCCTGGGCAAAAATAAAAAAACCATTCAGCTATTATCTCTTCCTCCACAAATCCTAAACATTCTTTTCCTTAAGCTTAACGATGATGTAGGCAAACTACAGAGGCGTAATAAGTTACTAACTTCTCTGCGGTACTCTCGAATTCCTGTGAAATAGCTCCATCTATTTGCGCTATAAAGTGGGTCTAAATGTCCAGCTCGAGCTCAGGGAAGTTAAAATGACGGGCCGGAATGGAGAAGGAAGAATGGTAAAAATCCTTGGCTCCCCTTGGTTTGGGAATGTGCTGCTCAACAAACTGGCGATAACACAGGAGGCGATAAGAGCAACTTTATTTCTGGTTTCTGGCAACCGTCTGATAGGATGGCATACAATGGTACACATTAGGATAGCATTTCTTGTATACAAAAATAAACAATGTGTCATTTGCTTAAAATTCAATGAAGTGCACTTGATTTTATACATTTTAACTATACTTGTGAATTTTAATGCTGACATATCTTCCGGTGAATACAACTTCACACAGGAAACACTTCAAAGACCTTATTTATCACGGCTCTTCAGACACGCGCTTTGTGGAATGTGGGAATCGGATGCGGGGATCTCGGCCCTAGACTCCTCAGTTCTGCGAATGCACACGTTTGTCCACGGACACAGGCGAGCTTCAATTATATGCTCGTATATTAATGCGAAAGCATTACTAGGCTATGTTGGCGGGGTCGTGTCACCAAAACGTGTCATCAAAATGTGTCGGCAGCAGTTGTGGGGAGCTCTGAAATAATAGCGTCAAACGAGTGGTTGTAATCGAGAGGATGAGGTGAGGATGCTGCACAAAAAATATGTCGATATAGTGAATATTTAAATAATTATAGCCAAAAATGTCCCAAAAGTGGCGGAACTAGGACACCGTGTGGCGCGAAATTAACAACCCGGAAGTGTGGGCGAAGCCAACGTGGCGCGAAATTTGAAAAACCGTAAGTGCGGGCAGACCCAAAGTGGCGCGAAATTTGAAAAACCTGAAATGTGGGCAGAGTCAACGCGGGCGCCAAATTGGAAAACCCGAAATGGGTACTGAATAAATAATTTAGTGTAATTAAAGAATTAATGTGTGAATCAAAATAAAATGACAAGTAATGAATTGAGGCTGAATTAAGAAATTAACGCTTTCACATTCCTCCAATGCGGGTAGCCGCAGTGATCTCTATTTTTGTTTTGTAGAGATAAGTTACAGGTCAGAAACAGTCGAACCAAAACATCAGCAGCGGATGCACGGCACTGACATCATTATGATGCAGCACGCCAGTAGTCCGGCCGAGTACTTGTTTCGGCGACGCTCCTCCTCGTTGACTGGCTGCTCAGAGTCGGAGCTGGAACTTGAGGCTCCGCCGCCCGCGCCGCCACCGGCGGCTGCAGCGGGAGCGGCGCCCTCTTCCGGCGAAGCGTCTGTTCGACCGGCGAAGCGGCGTCGGCATAGCAACGTCGCGAGTCCCACCAAGGGTACGAAGACGGCCAGCAGGAGGCACAGAAGCGCTAGCATCGCCAGGAGCGGGAGGTCACCCATCAGCTGTGAGGAGCAGATGTTAATAATTTCAGGCGCCGCCCCTCAGTTATGTTCAGAACGAATATCTTTAAGCCTAAATTTTGTATACGCGCATTAAGACAGCCAGTTATGAAGTCTTTTAAAGCAAAACACACACGAGTAATTAGAAATAAGAGCTATTTTATGGACGCCTTCCCGTGTGTTGGCTCGCTTCGTGTTTGTGTACGCGGCGGTATCCATTTATAAGCGCGTCGAGTGAAAATATTGGGTTTAAATTTAGCGACATCGAGAAATCCACATGGTATAGAAGAGAACCTGAAATAGTGTAGTGGCCATTATTCAAACAGGATATTAATGCAAAAAATCTTGTACTGAGAGGAGCGATCATGCGTATGGGCTCCGTAGCTTGCACTAGCAATTAACATAATAGTGTTCTTTTCAAGCATGTTTGTGCTTTATGTGGTAGTCCAGGCCAAATGACAATATTTGATACATGATCGGATTCTATCCTTGGGATGGAAAATAAAGGCATTATTATTATTATTATTATTATTATTGTTATTATTATTATTATTATTATTATTATTCCAGTGTAGATTATTACCTTTAATATTGATTAAACGAACGAGCCAACGGTGCGATACAGAGGCCTCGATGGGAACTCGGTCGCAATGTATTTCTCCAGCAGCGTCTATATCCAACTTTCACAGCATCCGCCTGAAAACATTTTTTTTTCGAGAAAAACTCACCGAAAGATAGTTATTTTTGAAGTAACCTAGCGGATCTTCGATGAACTTGTCCGTTAGAAACACTGGAACGCAGAAAGGAAAAGAAAACGAAAGTGTTGCTAAGCTGCACACAAAACTAATTTTATGAAATACTTTTTTTTTTTTCGTAAATCTCACTGTCAGAGGAGCTTCTGACGAGGCTACGTATATAAAAAAAGCTGGTCTGTAAGTTCTTTTTAAAGTTTGGGGATATGAAAGCTTCTTAGGTGCACGACGCGATAGCGTTAATGGTCCCTTAAGCGGTCTGGGGTCTTCTTTCTATATCACTTCGCTTACACAGACTCTGTTTTCTTTCGCCATCACATAATGCTTTGTCACTCACCCCATCTTAAAACACTCATTCCAAGTCTTCCTCTGCTTCACATCCTTTATAAGCGAACACTGTGTACATGACCGCGTCGGCACTAGCATGAATTATCTTTGCCCCCCGGGTAGACTTTAAAGAGGAAGTTGTCCAAGCAGTAGTAGTAGCCAGTAGAAGACAGCCATGATACCATTGGTGGTTTCCTATGAGATCTACCGCATGAGGAAACAGTTTCTGCAAACTTGTCCATAAATAAGATGCAAATGTTAGACTCATAACCTCACTCCTGTATACCGAGCAAGCACTCGTTTTAAGCATGGGTAAATGATCCGAGAGTACCGTCCTTATACGCATGCATTTAAATGTTCATACTTCGCGATTACTGTTTGAATACAATTGTTTATCTCGGAGTGGTTGTTGACAGTGACGTAGGTGAATTTATGGTGTCGCTAAAAGGCTTGAATGTCTGCTTTCTTTTTTCTTTTAGAGCTACAGCTCTAATCCTCGGGGCACAACTACCCATTTCGACGTGGATGAGACAATGACCTTAAATGCATCACAAGGTCAAACCGAACTTAACTGCGTGGTGATATGGTCGAAGCTATGCTACTACGACCACGTGATCGTATGACTATGGCCATTGGTTACCCGACCTTGACCCTTGACATTTAAGACAGTGGGCACACATCGACAATGACCTTGAATGCATCACAAGATCAAACCGAACTTAACTGCGTGGTGGTATGGCTCACGCTATTGTAGTGTGTCCACGTGATCATATGACCACAACCATTGGGTACCCGACCTTGGCCTTTCACCTTGACCTTGGCATTTGATTTGAGACAGTGAGCACCACATCGACAATGACCTTCAATGCATCACAAGGTCAAACGGAACTTAACTTCGTGGTGGTACGGCCCAAGACTAAGTGATCGTATGACTATGACCATTGGGTGCCTGACCTTGACATTTGACATTTGATTTGAGACAATGGAGGCCATGCTTAACAGAGCTTTCGCTTGTATAACTTGGTTCAAGTCGTTTTGAACCCCGACCATTTTTTGCTTTTGCTGCTATTAGTGATGTGTTTAATGTCAGTTCGCCCACTCCTGCGTGGACTGTATTAGGAGTCTGCACTGTTGTTAAATAAAATATGTACTAAATAAATAAATAATGAGCAAGGTAAAGGCTTGGCAGTCCGTCACCAATCGTAATTAAGCGCAAGTGGCGACGCATTACCGCAGCAACCTATGGCGTTCCGAGTGCATGTCCACAAAGTTTTTTATTTCGCTTTTTTTTGCCTGCTGATCAAAGAAGGGTTCAAAATATCCGCCTTACGCCTGGGCACCTTCGCTGACACAAAGATGGCCGCGACGAGATGGCCGTACGCGTAGAGTAGGCGCGGCATCCGGGACTCGTAGACGTCTTCAGACGACTCGAAGTGGTACGCGCGGAGGTTACTGGAGAATTTGAGCTTGATCGGCGACAGGCAGTCTGCAAGGAGCGGTAAAGGTCACGAGGCCGTTTCTGCGCGGTGTCCAACACACAGCAACAAGAGCGAAATGCTGACGCGGATCAGAAAGGGCACATCAGGAGGGCCGGATTCCAAGTGAAAAATTTAAGCATTAAGCGCTTCCGCCTCTCAATTTAAGCAATCTCAAGAAAATGTATTCCCCAAATCACGGCAAGCCCAACGCCGAAACTATGGCCGAAAATTTTCCGACACCTTAAATTCTAGGCACTAACAAAATAACGCTTTTGTTTTATTTATTTACATTACCCCTCAGGGCCAGTGGCATTATATAGAGGGAAGCGGGGGGTAAATATAAAAAAAAACAGAGAAAATACAGTTAATAATAATAATAATTGGTTTTTGGGGAAAGGAAATGGCGCAGTATCTGTCTCATATATAGTTGGACACCTGAACCGCGCCGTAAGGGAAGGGATAAGGGAGGGAGTGAAAGAAGAAAGGAAGAAGAGGTGCCGTAGTGGAGGGCTCCGGAATAATTTCGACCACCTGGGGAGATTTAACCGTGCACTGACATCGCACAGCACACGGGCGCCTTAGCGTTTTTCCTCCATGAAAGCACAGCCGCCGTGGTCGGGTTCGAACCCGGTACCTCCGTATCAGTAGTCGAGCGCCCTAACCACTGAGCCACCGCGGTGGGTAGAAAATACAGTTGGTTGAAAGAATGTTAAATAGCATCTCAATATGCAGTGTTAGCTAGGGCTACGCGGTGCTACTCATAATTTACAATGCCAGCAACTTCTGCGGGAAGGCGGTTCCAGTCACGTGAGGTTTGCGGCAGGAATGACTATGAGAAGCATTTCGTGTTGCATAACACAATTCCGACTTTGTGATTAGGATCAATGCGGTGGAATACATAAATTGGCTGCGGGATGAGGTGATCAGATATAGCGGTATGATGATGCAGCCTGTGGAACAGGGCGATACGGAACACTTTTCTACGCGATGTCAGTGTTCTACGCGTTGCTCTATCCCAGTGCCTGTGCAGGATTTGAAAGTTAGCCGGTTCAAAAAGAGCAACTTTTTCCGATGCCTCACGTCACTCGGCCATATCCGCAGCGGCCTCCCGTCGTTTCTTGCGATTGGTACGCAGCTCCTCTGATCGACTAAATCATCGTCGTTCACATCTTTACACCGCGCGTTCAGTTCTTTCAAATGCTCGACGGCCCAAATAATAGAACTCTGCCCGCACAGTGGGGAAAGTTGAGTTAAAAGATAAGAAGGCTCGCCGGTGTACCAAAGGCAGCTTTGTGATAGCTGCACACTAAGGTGAGAAGGCGGCCAGGGTAGCCGAGCGCGTTACTAAGGAAGAAGAACTGCGGACAAGAAAGGCAGCTTTGTGATAGGTGCACACTAAGGTGAGAAGGCGGCCAGGGTAGCTGAGCGCGTTACTAAGGGAGAAGAACTGCGGACAAGAAAGGCAGCTTTGTGATGGCTGCACACTAAGGTGAGAAGGCGGCCAGGGTAGCCGAGCGCGTTACTAAGGGAGAAGAACTGCAGACAAGAAAGGCAGCTTTGTGATAGCTGCACACTAAGATGAGAAGGCGGCCAGGGTAGCCGAGCGCGTTACTAAGGGAGAAGAACTGCGGACAAGAGGTAAGGAGCCTCAAGCAGCGAAAACAGCTACAGGAACGCCGGGTGCGCTGCCCAAAACGAAAACAAGGAGCGACAGAAACCGGAAGAACGAAAAAAAAACGAAAGAATGGGATAAGGTTATGCTTGGTTTCATAGAGTCAGCTGTTCTTCGTTCTTTCCACCACAGTTTTAATCGCGCCCTTGACGTCGGCGTCCGCAAGCCGACAGCGGAGGCATCGGCGGAGGCACTGGAAGTTGTTTCTTACGTTGTCAAGGACTTGCAACCCTATAGCAACTGGACCTTGAAACGAATATTTAACCAATCGCGCTCACATCAGTGAATGCTGCAATTCGCAACAGACCCTACAGCAGTTACCCCTTCCATAAAAGTGTGCATCGGCCACTTCTTTCACAAACCAGATCTAATTGAAGATTTACAACACATTACAACGCATTTCATTGATTACATGGCCGTTATCTCCACGTTAAATTAAACTGCAACATCAGTTCTAATACGGCCTGCACTTCTTTGCAACCGGAAGCCTTCTAACGCCAGATTATTCGCGTTACAAACTAGTAAAATTCCTGCTATATTCTCTTCTTTTTCTAATACGGTGTGAATCATTACACAGAGTCCATACTAACCGAGGTCAGTGCAATTTGTAACCTCAGGTGCCAAATTAACCGGTGTGCGAAGCCTGTATTTCACCGTTAGGTGCCCGGATGTGCAACCTCCATAGGGTATACTAAGAGAATGCCCTTCCGACTTAGGATGGTACCCGGAAGTTGTAACGACCTGCTTGGAGCCATGGGAGGTGCAAGCTTCAAAACAGAAGCAAGCACGCATGCACACAGGCGACAGACCACGCACACAGACCACGGATTTTTCGCCTAAGGAGGACAATACTGTTAACCCAGTAAAGAAGGGAATTTGATCTGAAGCTGCGGGGAAAGGAGCTAAAAACAGAAACCAGAAAGGCACGAGGCCAGCGGAGATCATCGCACCGGTGTACCGTCGGGGTACTCGGCAAGAGAGGAGCAAGCGACAAAGCGGTGGGCGCGGACCTTGGACTGCCATCTCTGACGAGGTTCGTGCTGTAAAGGCCGTGCAGCAGAGAGCAGCATGCAGGACGCTTCAGTTCTAAGCAGCAGCCGCCGCCGCTTGAGTTCTGAGACGTGTACTAGTTTAGCCAATAATTTTTTCTGCTTCCAGCCATCTTCAGAAGCACAGGAAGGACCGTGTTTCAGCAACAGTATGGTGCCTTAGTCAATAATAATAATAATAATAATAATAATAATAATAATAATAATAATAATAATAATAATAATAATAATAATAATAATAATAATAATAATAATTGTTTTTTTGGGGGGGGAAAGGAAATGGCGCAGTATCTGTCTCATATATCGTTGGACACCTGAACCGCGCCGTAAGGGAAGGGATAAAGGAGGGAGTGAAAGAAGAAAGGACGAAGAGGTGCCGTAGTGGAGAGCTCCGGAATAATTTCGACCACCTGGGGATCTTTAACGTGCACTGACATCGCACAGCACACGGGCGCCTTAGCGTTTTTCCTCCATAAAAACGCAGCCGCCGCGGTCGGGTTCGAGCCCGGGAACTCCGGATCAGTAGTCGAGCGCCCTAACCACTGAGCCACCGCGGCGGGGCTGCCTTAGTCAATATATATGTTTTCATTTGAGTGCCAATTGAATAGATAGGTGTAAGTACAGGCTGTTTTGTCAGTCCGCTTCGTATAGTTCCCGTTTATAGTTCTGACCATTCCTTCTGTATTGGCATGCATTGCAAACCTGGCAGCATTATGAGGGTGACGTGTTATTTTTCGGCTCTGTGCCCAATGCCTCACATCCTACCTCGCGGAACATAGCCACGCTCTGCACGCTTACAGAACCCAACACCGAACCTGACCGTCGTAATAACCCACCCCCCCTGCATGACACTCACAGGTGGGGTCTGGTTCGTAGACGACGTCGGACGGGAAAGTATCAAGCTGCAGTCGGCGCCGCGCCGATGCAACGAGTGCCGGACTCAGCAGCCAGAACAGCAGGAGCAGGGAGGCAGCGGACAGCATCGATGGAGGTCCTCTCTCTCCCCTCCCGCCTGGAGAGGGCCGCCTCGCCATTGGGTGGAGGCAGCGGAGGACTCTTCGTCCTGGTATCTCTCGACCGTTGAGGAGGACAGTGCGCTCCTCGAAAAGGAAATCCCCACCTTCACCTACGCAAGGAAGACAGCGTTTGTGGCCTCATGGCGGACAGGGTATGTTTGGGTTTATGATGCTCATTTGATCTCAAGTGCGCAACGACAGCTTTGCCAAAGAGTGACACGGCTGGTGTGTTATTCGGTCTGCACCAGGGAAGGTCCAAGGCTCATTTGTCAAAAATGATATTGCAATGGAGAAAGGATAGGGGAAAGCTTGCACCTATTGAAAAATTGGTGGGTATTCGGTGCCACCGGGGATCGAAGCTTGGACCTCCCGCATGCGAAGTTGATGCCTAAACGCCATAAGGCCACCGTTGCAAAGTTTCTGATAGAGGTACAGAAAATGTATGCCGACGGTGCTGAACCCAATGTAAGGAAACGTATCCCCAACAATGTACGACCCAGTAAAGGATCGAGGTGGAATAGTTAATGAACATTCTGTCTAAAAGAGTAATAAAATGAGGCTATCAATAGGAGCAAGACACGAAATCACAGCACGAAATTAGCACAAGGTATTGATTCCCTACAACCCACACGCGCACGGTGATGCGCACTTAATGCGAGCGTGAAAATATGTGACCATGCTTTTCAAAGCACTCATGCGTTCAGCACGGCCCCGCAGTGAAGAGAAGTTGCGTACGTGCAGAACTTGAAGAAAGATGGTGATCTGCGTCATCTGCCCCTTCGCTTTGATGCGCAGGACAGCCTTCGCGCGGTCACAGACTAGCGTGCTCATTCCTAAGTGTGGTTCACCGTGTACGTCAATAAATAGCAATAACGTCGAAACTTGGGCTTCCTACTTCATAGTTCCGAGTTGTAGCGCATCAAAAGGCAAGGAAAGGTGAATTCGTCGCGTGTGTACAGGTGCACTGTGATGGGCTTATGTAAGAATCCCCTGGCGCCTACAGAAACGCGTTAAGGCAGCTTTATAAAACGCAGCTTAGATTAGCCTGACGCTGGAATTGATACTAACCGCCAGAGAAACGCGGACAGGGAAGACACGAGGATCAGACATCTATTAAAGATGCTTCGCCGACGCAGAGGCACGATGAGCGACGCCAACCATGCCGCATAACCTTGTACATGGGCGTAAATGGCTGCGCAATCTCTACGCCGCCCATGAATTAACGCGGCACAAGAACACTCTTACCTGCTCTGTGAAGAAAGCAGATCTCTCCTCTTGAATCGCGGCTTGGCTTTCTAGACCGTTCTCCTGTTCGGATCTTCTTCTTCTGCACGAGCGGCCAGGGCTCATGCGCGCGAGGTGCAGTCGTCGTGACACCGGGGAACCGCGCCCCGAGTTTGATGATGACGATGAGATGGTTCCTGTCACAGTTTGTTGACAGCAGTGCCATCTCGCGGCTGCACTCCGCTCAAGGCTATCCTTCTTTATTGCGACACTGTGCCTGCTGGCAAAAAGTATTATTTATAAATATAGGTACACACTGGATTCTCGAAGAAAGTCCAGTAAGGGGCAGGAGTCACCGAAAGGGGCATTGTACTGCGCCGGCCACGACCAGGCTACCACTGGGGTGAGGACGACACGGAGGCGTAACCTTCGAAGCAAGACCTCTTCCCAGCGTGCAAGACCAAGGCAGGTCGGTGCCACGCTGTGTTAGAAGTGCTCGCGTGGCCTAGTATATGCTGAGAAACCATAACAGTTCCTCGAGAGAGAGATACAAAACGTTTACACATTGCTCATAGCGCCTTGGGAGTCTTCATGGGTGGAAACCCTACTCCAGGACTCCTGCTGCGGCTGCAGCAGCTGGGGCCCGTTCGACCAGGGAAAGCTGATCTCCGGGTTCCCAGCTGGACAGCGTTACCTCCCACTGCTTCGGCGTGACATTGTGTATGACTGGCACTAGAGGGTTGTGTTGACATTCCCATGTGGCGCAGCATAGTGTGGCTGTCTCTCCGCAGCATAGGCATGCGGGCCTTTAGGTAGTGGGGTGTCTCTTATTTATAATAAACAAGCATGGATCTTTGTTGGGTGGAGGTGTCCCCAACTAACAGTCTGCTGTTTAGTGAGTTAGTTATGGGGTGGGGGATAGATCCTCCTTAGTCTCATAAGGTGCTCCTCCAATATGTCGCAGTACGTCTGGGTAACTGACTCGAGTCCCAACGTATCAGCAGTCCCTCGGTTGCAATGTCCTCGATCAATGGCGTCCACAGCGTGGTTCCCGGCCAGGCCGGCGTGTCCCGGTGCCCACATGACAGAATGTTTTTCTTCGCTTGCGCCACCTTGCCTTAGAACGCGGATTAGCATTCTTGCCAATTCTGCCTCGCAGGAAATTCCGACAGGCAGTCTGCGAGTCCGACATGATTACCAGGGGTTCGCCTCTTATGTTGCCTCCTCGAACTATGGCCTCTACTAGCCTTCCTCATATTGGCGATTTCCACGATCTAGAAGGGGCGCTTCTGTTTATACAAATGTGTTTTTTCTTCTTCTCTCTACCTCAGACTTGTCAAAATAGTCGTCATACGGTGGCGTTATGGAGTACTACTTCTGGGCGCAGCCTACGTAAAATACTTCTTGTGCCAAAATTTCACGATAACCTTGCTCTTTTTTGTCGACGGTGACGACCTCGTGTCAGTCACTCTTTCGTTGCCCAACCCTATCAAAGGTATACGCCCGACGATTACTTCGTATAGCCGTAGCTTCGTTATAGCCCGTGTTGACCAAGCTTCCAAGGGGAATCGTCATTCCTTCATTATGTCCATTGTTTCGTTATAAAACGTTTCGTTATAACGAGGTTTGATTGTATGTAAGAAGCGAAGAAGCCGCTGCCTATCGTCTAAAAAAGGCTGGCTTGAATGTGTAGTGGACAACAATGGACGCGCACTTTGGAGATAATTTAAAATCTATAACATCGACGTTGGAGACTTGCACAATGGATGAATAACAGAACAAGAAGCGCAGTTTTTGTTTTGCTTATTTAACACTGGAGGTAAGCAACACTGAAGTGACCATCATGATACTAGCGCACGAAACAAGTTAGAAACGTTCTCACTGTCGCATGAGCTTTAAAAGCTATAGCTCACCCTGTTTCTTATTTTCTTATGCTCATAAATTTTAATGGTCACGTGCTACTTTACATATGATTAAAAATTTTCACCAATAGTTCCAGTTGACGGACAGCAAAAAATCGGTGATGCAGGTCGAGTATTAAGCTGGTTAACCAGTTTGTGATACATTTTAAACTATTAAATTGAGGCTTCTGGTTACAATTAAAGATTTGTAGGTTACTGTTAGTAAAAACTACATCGGATTTTATAATTCTGAAAACGCGATAGCCGTGGGTTCGGCGACTCAAAGACTTTGGTGGTTAGCTCTCGTTCTGGCTTTGTTTTCACCGTTTTGTTTTCAACCAGTTCGCTTTTTTTTCATGTAGGTTTAGACAAACAAAATTGCTTGTAGGTAACGGTACACGAAAATGCAATTATCGATCAGTATAAGAAGCTTTCCACTTTGCAGTAGCAAACGCGATGCGGCAGTTCAGAAGGGTCTTGAATCGTAGCCATGTACGAGATCCGCATGAGGTGGATTTGTGGATGTTTCCTTGTGAGTGCATGTATGTTGCGCGGTTAGATATTTCCCTCGTTGAATCTCACCTCACATGTCAGCAATTGCAACGTCTTCGATTAGAACGTGCTAGTCGCTTTTGTGTGAGTGTGTGTGTGTGCGTGCGTGCGTGCGTGCGTGCGTGCGCGCAACACAGGAGAA